>JAXRKP010000625.1:0-63706 GCA_037039925.1 Doris montereyensis | reverse complement strand
GCACGCACAGCGTGCCCTCTATTATATGGGTAAATGTAAATAATATATTACAATATGTACTGTCCTCTTCCATCTTTATTATGTATTTATATACGCCTTGGTACGGTATTCTAATCCATGATAAATTCTTCTTTTCACTTCCAATTCACAATGGTTCGTCTATATTTGGTAAGTAAGTGAGTCTCTCCTCTCCTTACAATAAACATTGTGGTCGCTATTATTTTTAGTTGCAGCTGACATGCCATTCACATTCATACCCAACGTGAACGAGAGTTTCAAAGGGCGATATCGACAACGAGAGAGAGAGAGAGAGAGAGAGAGAGAGAGAGACGTCTTGAAACCATCCATGCCAGTTGTAGATTTCGTCATGTTTTTAAAAAGGTCGGCTGATGTCAGAATTTCACTTATCAGTGATTCTCTCGTCTCGTGCCTCGGTCCTATTTTCACACGGTATATAAGCTGTGATGAGGTGAACCCAGTCGTGTAAATGCTTGTTAAAACTAGTTGTGCGCGAAATAATGATCACATTGCCCATCACAGTGAAAACTTGACCTTGTTCCATTGTTATTGACAGTGAAATACCTGATAACATGACGCAAATTGTTGATTATAAAAACAACTCGTCGTCAGCAAATCGTTTTGAATGTTGTGTTGATAAAACACATCTTCCAAACAAACATTATTCAGCCAAAGTTACGTTTGTACAAGCTGAGTTTACCTTTCAGTGACTTTCAAAGGACCAGTTACTCTTTTTCATGTCTTGACGTCCGTCTTCTTTCATGGGTGTGTCTATTTCAAACGGCTCACACTCGTACTTACAAAAACCCAAATTCGTGGAGAATTTCAGGCTCTAGATCTATATCGACACGTGTTTTCCCCATGAGCGTTCATAACGCTACTTGCAGTCTAGCAACATTCAGGAAGGCAACGTACGATCAGTCAAAGGGATTTATAACCACCGTATGTCTGTGTGTTGTTTGAACTAAACTGGTCAGACGTTTATCATTACAACTATTTGAATTGGAATTCGCAATATAAGAGTTGCGCAGCCAGGCGTGAATTTCGCATAATTGCTATCAACAGTCATGTAGTGCATATTCGGTGTCTTGAAGGAGATTCCTTGCGAATGATTTTACTCGTGAGAAGGACTAGCATTAAAAATATTTCTTTCCCACCCTAAGGTCAGTCAGCCGTGGAGGGGCTTATCAGCATACCAAGCCACTGTATCTGCCTGGTTATTGTTTTCCCGTCTTGCCCAGACTGCTGCATTCCAGGCGTCATTCGGCCGATTAGCAAAACGTCTTTGATGTTCGTCGCCACCCAGCTGACAGGATAGGTAGGCGGTGCGAGGTAGACGGTTTATAAACTGGATCCCAGACTTGAGGTCGTTCAGTTGTCGCCTTGCTCGCCAACCGATGAATGTGATTTACTACTACTACTAGTACATATTATAAAGTGTTTAGCATCTCATGAACTTCTCTTTTCTGGATACAATAATTTCAGTGGATACTTACTTCTTCCTTCACGGTCATAAAAATAATAATTTTGTGTCCGGCTGTTATGACTTATAGACAAGAACAAAATTCATTGGATATTTTGTTGTGAACGAATTTCTGGTCGGTAAGGACTTAGAACTTCATTGCATGAGCCATCCTTATATTTTCTCTTCAAACTGACTTTGGCTACGAAACGAAATGGGTCGAAGTGAACGAATTGTTCTCCAATAGACAGCGCAATGGAGAAATAAATGGACATCGGCAGTCGTCTCTCCGGAGTGTTTGTGCCACCCCAGCCAGGTTTGGAAAATGGTTCAAATCCTACAGATCCTCTTAACATGTTCACATTAGACACGCGTTCTAAAATGCTCAACCAAGACAATGCAAACAACGATATTGTGTGCCAAAATTCCGCCAGACAAATTGAATCATCAGACAGAGATTCTAGATGTACCAGAGACTATAGCCTCACACTATCCCGTCTCGAGTCAGAAAACAGAAACATTCCAAACTTTGCCTGCATCTATGTATGCAGACTCCGTCATCGGATCTATCTACCTCCCAACATACCACCCATTCATGTGTATTCCTGTGCAGAGGAAAGAAAAAAGGGACTAGTAGACAAACTAACAAGGGCCTTGTTCAACGAAAACACACGTGCACGCGCTGCCAAAGAAAAAGCAAAAGCTGCCTTCCTAACAAAAACTTTAATACGTTAGGGAGAAACATTACATGTGTGGACGGTGTCGAGAGACAAGTCACGTCATGAAAACATTGGTGAGTGGCCAGTCAGGTCCTGCTAATGGAATTCCTCTCATGAATGGTGGAACTGATGACGTCATTCTACACAAACCTAGGATTCACCTCAAAGATTCGGGCTACGAGACTGTCACGTCATGTTCGACAGTCGCATCCGCCCATTCACATTCCACAGAAACCGGCAGTTCCACCAAGCCCCAAGTTTCGAACGTGTGCGTTGAGGAACTAAGCCAAAGAAACAACAACGGCACACCCCGTCGAGAGGAGCCTGTCGTGAACCAACGATCGAGTACGCACGGTTCGTCAGTTCAAGCCTCTTACCGTAATGCCACAGGACTCGAACAATACATGGGTGTGACCAGGGACAACTCGCCCGTTCGTGTTCTCAAGCAGGTGAAAACCAGATATGTGGAGAATTACGATGGGTACTTACTGAATGCTCAGAACAAACAAGATTGTGTGGTTACAAGACCCACCCTTCCGGCATTTGCAAATTCTGAAGGTGTGGATACTGCTACATATTGTGATACTAGCTGCACTGCCTACAGACCGCGCAGTTCTAGTACGCACAAGAGAACAACCTTTGGTGGATGGAAAGACACTAATAAATGTGTAAAGATGTGTTATACCTGTAGAAATACTTTAAAACCCTGTTTTTCGCTTACCTTGGGAGGGCGGTTGGCTTTGTGAAGATTGTCTTGATGGAGTTTTTTAGTTGATATCTTTCGCATTTTGAAAACATCATGTTTTTATTTATACTTTAATGCCTTTCATCCCCAACTCTATCTCCGTGCCTTATCAGAGTGCTCTGATCGTATTCCCTCTGTTGTCAGATTGGTCTATCTTTCGAACAAAGCCATCCATCATTCATGCTACAAAGATAAACAGTAGCGTCAATACGTTTCTCTCTCAAGAAGTAAAAGGGTATTTCGAACGGTCCTTATGCTCCAAAGTCCATTGGAGAATTATTTTCAAAGTCATACATCCATGACGCTCAACAAGGCTCGCTCAACTTTTATTCTGGCCACGGTGTCATTCCATCAACATTGCCAATATCATCATCATCATCATCATCATCATCATCATCAACATCATCATGGCCATTCTTCTTTTAAGGTCTACGCTGTAACCGAAATCTTTTTTAGTTTCTAGCCAGTCATCTTTCCAGTAAACTATAATGTACGTCTCATTGTAGTCTCACTGCCTAACATCTGTGGCCAGCTTGAACTCTATTTCTCCATGTCTGCCTTGACACATGATGTCATGGTGTAAACTTATTATGGCTATTAATATAATGGGTTTTCCCAGAATGACTGATACATTGCTGTTATCATCATGATGTTATTGATTTGTGCTTTGTAATGAAAGCCTTTCACGATCGAACCTTTCTCATACTTTGACATTTGATATACACGGTAATATTATGTCTTTGTCACAACTGGCATTATACACTCCGTATAACACTACATAACTGGGGTGTGTTCATGACGTGTACATATTATACATACACATAAATACATGTATAAATATATTTATACAGATATGTATAATAATATTTAAAACCCAATATACGCCATTTTTGAGTTCTTTCACCATCTCGGACTTTGAATGAAGAGTCTTCTGATGATGAAATCTTTTTTTAAACTGACTATTATACCCTAAAATAAGTTGGCTCTAAATATCTCATTGATCAGGCTTTATTTAGAACTAAGGGGAAAAACCATTGATTTTCTCAATTGGTCTTATTTGGATAATAGTGGTTTTGCATCTCTACCCCATGTAATAGGTTGTCTCTTAGAGAAAGGATCTTGCTCGAGGTGATCGATGTGATATTATTATGTATGTGCAACACATTGTGAGACTAAAGTGTATGTGATGCTTCATGAATCCGGAGATTGCTTATGACTCAATTTTTATTTCAATAATATTTATTATTATTCATGTGTTTTATAGTATAGTCTGTGCAGTCTGCGTGTCGTTATAATATTCTGACAGGAAATCCTGGTGTTTCTGTTTCATGTTTGTTTTGGATAGGTATTAATAGTCTAAAGAGCTGAGTGCTGGCCTTCGTTATCAATTGTACGTACGGTACAGCATATAATATGAACTCGTGAGGAATGTTTCTCGAGTATCTCTCAAGACTGGAGTGTCAATGTAGACCAAAGTAAAACAAATAGGGACTATCTTACCACGTTAGTTATTTTTAAATACTCTTTCTCTCTCTCTCTTCTCTCTCTCTCTCTCTCTCTCTCTCTCTCTCTCTCTCTCTCTCTCTCTCTCTCTCTCTCTCTCTCTCTCTCTCTCTCTCTCTCTCTCTCTCTCTCTCTCTCTCTCCTCTCTCTCTCTCTCTCTCTCTCTCTCTCTCTCTCTCTCTCTCTCTCTCTCTCTCTCTCTCTCTCTCTCTCTCTCCCTCTCCCTCTCCCTCTCTCTCTTTCCTCTTATTGCACGCAATGCATCCATCACATAAACTGTCTGGCGTCCTTCTCTCATCCAACAGTTGATTTAGCGCCATGTGCCTAAATCAGTGTAACTTATAATTATTCTAGTCTTTGAGCGTTGATTTTGTTCTCATTCCAAATTTTCTTTCAATTAATTTAAAATCGATTTAACTATTCTTTTCATTATTTCGAATGCATTTTAGCTTACACCCAGGTGTACAGGCTCAAATCCCAGTGCAATACTATTTTGTATTTCTTTTTTTTTTTTTAACGTAATGACCATGTTGTCTAGTCAAAGGAAGCGACATTTTAATAATGACTTTCACTGTATTTGAATATGATCTGACGGATGATTGTGAGGTGTAAACACGTATGTTATTAATGATAAAGAAATATAATTATTATGGAAATCAATGTTGTGTGAGGAAATAAATGTGTAATAATACATGTATATCAACTTTACCACACGTTTGGTTGTCATTCTATTGATCTATTGAATATTGTCTTTGCAAAAATATTCCAATGGCTTTATAAATAACATGTGTTGATCTGCTTAAGTGCAGAAAATAGATTTATCGTGATGGTTTTACACATTCAAATAAATTTATGAATCTGAACAATGTCTTATTTCTTATCATTTAGCTGACACGTTTTGAAAATGTATGTTGTGTTCAACAGCATGTCCTGTTTTACCTGTCTGTTCGATTGTTGGTTTGCATGTTCAAGCTGTTTCCATGTAAGACTTGAGTTAACAAAGCAGCTTTTTTAACTCTTATTTTATATCTGTTTGACGTGTCCCCCTGTTTTTTAAGTTGCTTACCGTAAAACGTATTATATGCTGTAGTGTGGTATGCTCATGGTTTTAATGTTAAACCAAGAGTGGGCGGTTGGCGGGGGTTGCTGGTAGATCCTACTTCTTTCCTTTGATCATTTCACTTATCTTTCATATCGCTGTTTCCTCTAAATTCATCCAGAGATCACCGCATACGGTGACGAGGGTAAATTCCAATGATTTGAATGTTGAAATAAGAAGGCTAAACGGAAACTGATTTCCATTGGATTGAAACATTTATCTCAAGATGTACTACCTCAACGCTGAAGATTGCCTCAGCTGATAAACCTAACTAGTTAAAACTACGCAACGTACATCTTCGTAAGAAAGGTAAACTTCCTTCAAAAGTCATTACGGCCCATAGAGCCGGAGCTTATCTCGGTTTCTATAGAGTGGATCCGAAAAAGGGATAAAATCACTTCCTGGTCTGACGCAGGTTTTTAAAAAAATTCCCAAGCAAGTGCTTTTACCCATTTGTATCTGGGGAAAGTGGGGAAATCCATGATTTAAGTGTCGTATCCAATGCATACAACGGCGGACCTTGCTTTTCTAGAATTTCGAACCCAGGATCTCATTATCCTAAGTCTGGCAGCCTAACCACTCGGCCACCGACGCCCCACTGAATCTTCGTGCTAGTGAATAAAATACAGACATGAACATCGAGACGTGGGTAGCCCAGACTGTGTGACTTTGAATTGTGAGGCACTGGGTTCGAATCCTGACAATAATACCTGGTATATGTGTAGACCCTAATAGGTTCGACAATGGTTTTTAGGGGAAATAAATTAACAAACTACATTTTCCCACTCGACCAAGCTACAAATGGGTACCAATATCAAGTAATACTTGCGACCAAGCTACAAATGGGCAAATGGGTACCAATATCAAGTAATACTTGCGACAGAGCTGCAAATGGGTACCAAAAATCAAGTGATACTTGCGACTAAGCTGCAAATGGTACCAATATCAAGTAATACTTGCGACCAATCTGCAAATGGGTACCAATATCAAGTGATACTTGCGACCAATCTGCAAATGGTACCAATATCAAATAATACTTGCGACCAAGACTGCAAATGGGTACCAATATCAAGTAATACTTGCGACCAATCTGCAAATGCGGTGCCAATCTGCAAATGGGTACCAATATCAAATAATACTTGCGACCAAGCTGCAAATGGGTACCAATATCAAGTAATACTTGCGACCAATCTGCAAATGGGTACCAATATCAAGTAATACTTGCGACCAAGCTGCAAATGGGTACCAATATCAAGTAATACTTGCGACCAAGCTGCAAACTTGCGACCAAGCTGGTACCAATATCAAGTAATACTTGCGACCAAGCTGCAAATGGGTACCAATATCAAATAATACTTGCGACCAAGCTGCAAATGGGTACCAATATCAAGTAATACTTGCGACCAAGCTGCAAGTACCTATGTCAAATACCAATACTTGCGACCAAGCTGCAAATGGTACCAATATCAAATAATACTTGCAACAGACTGCAAATGGGTACCAACATCAAGTAATACTTGCGACCAAGCTGCAAATGGGTACCAACATCAAATAATACTTGCGACCAAGCTGCAAATGGGTACCAACATCAAGTACGGTAATACTTGCGACAGACTGGCAACAGGTGAATTCGTCACCTGCTCCGCTTCACGTTATAGAAATGGGAATATATAAACTCCACAGTACATGTACTCGATACTGAGATACGTGGGCTTTACCCCATTGTCACAACCGGAAACTGATCAATAAGTGACAATGAAATGTTTCATCGAAGACCCTGAATCAGACTATTTTTAACTTACATGCGAAATCTGGTGGTCCTGGGTGGAGCGGTTCCTGGGTGTTTTTTTGCGCTCAATGTTGGAGAAAATTATCTTTGTCTTTGTGTATATATATATATATATATAGAGAGATAGAGAGAGAGAGAGAGAGAGAGAGAGATAGAGAGAGATATACATATATATATATATATATATATATATATATATATATATATATATATATATATATATATATATATATATATATATATATATAGAGAGAGAGAGAGAGAGAGAGAGAGAGAGAGAGAGAGAGAGAGAGAGAGAGAGAGAGAGAGAGAAAGAGAGAGAGAGAGAGAGAGAGAGAGAGAGAGAGAGAGAGAGAGAGAGAGAGAGAGAGACACAGAGAGACACACACACATACACACACACAAACACACAAACACATACAATTGATAGATCTAGTGATAGTCTAAAAAATACACGTCAACACAGTTTATTTTAGTATATGTCCTGAAAGGCACGGATGATTTCAAACCTAGGAAAAGGCGAATCAAAAGGTAATGCAATTTCTTGTATTTTCGAGGAGAAATGAACACAACAACATGCATTATGCCTTACATTGAAGCCTTATGATAAAGAATCAGATCCCTACTTCTCAACATAGTCTCCACCTCTCTCGATAGCCACTGTCCATCTTCTATTAAGGTCATACATGTATGCTGGCTTCGTAAAATTGAGCAGACTGGTATTTGAGCCAATCTGTTATACCTGTCATTATTTCTCCGTCGTTTCAATTATAACGATGACCTGTCAGGGCTTCCATCATAGGATCAAAAAGGTGAAAGTCTGATGGTGCCAAATCAGGAGGAAAAAATATGGATACGGATAGTAGTGTTATCTACCAAAACGAAATGATTGTCTCCTTTGTCATAACATGGTGTAAGGGTGGTCATTGCCGTGATGCAAAAGAATTCTGTCCATTACCAAATTTGGTCTCATTCGTCGGAATTATTGCTTTCAGCGGATTGTGTGTCTCAAGGTAAGCTCCATTGTTTAAAGTCGCTCCTCATGGCAAAAACCAGTGAGCATGAGCAACTTGAATGTCCCAAAACACAGATGCCGTGATTTTTACGACTGATTTCTCTGTTTTCATTTCATTTCTTTTCTTTTCTTTTTTTTTTTTTTTTTTTTTTATCTTTGGGGACGTTGGATGTCGTCAGACCATTGGTCCTTTTTCAAATCCGGTTCAAAGTAATTAGTAATGAATTTTTCAGTGACAAACCTTCTAAGCTGCACAAAGCTCCATTAGGCAAGTCACCCTTTCAAGTATGTGATCAGTTGTTAATTGTCTTGCTTATCCAACGAGCACAGACTTTTGAAAATCAAGTGATTTAAGACGGTTTTGAGTATTTTTTCGTGGCTTAAGTCTAGCTCTGCTGCCAACTCATCAAGATATTTTCGCCTGTCATATCTGATTAAAATTAAAGTTTCTGCGTTTGCTTTGTTGGCAATGTTGACACGACTTGGTAGGCGACGGGCATGCTGTTTGTCTGATAAACACGGAGATATGGAGCCAACTTGCTGTTTATCTGATAAACACGGAGATATGGAGCAAACTTGCTGTTTGTCTGATAACACGGATATATGGAGCGAATTTAATCTAAAGTTGCCTGCTTATTATTTAAATGTTTACATAACTTAGCGGCAGCCTACCTCTCAGTGAATTGATAACAAAAATAATATTCCCACACGCACCCTTAGGTCTATAACTAATAAACCACTCACAGTAACAACAAAACAGATTAACCCTTTCTGAAAGGTCCTTCTCAATAAAGGGGTCCAAAATTGTGGAATAGTCTCAGTCAAGATGTCAAGTCATTAAGAAATCTTTACGTTTTCAAAATGAGACTCAAAACATATATATGTATTCAAGAAAGCACGTGACGTCGGTGAGAAGGTCTAAACGCATAAGACAATGATATATGGGATATGAGATTTGTCCTTACATTGATAAAAGGCATGCTTCTATCGTGTCTTTACAAATACTGGAGACCTTGAACCAATAGAAAAACTAATTTTACGTGCTTGATCAAACAAATATTTCCGTTTTTCTTCCAAAGATCATATCGTAGTGTTGGACGGTTTATGGCGGTTTTTGCTTCCTGAAAAATGACATCCTCATAATGTGTAATTGTACTCCTTTTTCAATATTGTTATGAATTTTTGTTTCGTGTCTATACATAACAAGTTTATTCTTAGCACCTTAGAGCATTTAGATTGATTTGTGCGCTTTGTAAATTATGAATATACATGTATTTCTATTACTATTTACTATTACTAAAACTCGTCTTCTTCATCTTCAAAGCTGCTGCTCAGATGCCACGACTGTCCATAAACATTACTATAGTCCAAAGTTTAATCTTTATAACACGTTCGAAGTCGCTCGTTCATGGAAGTTTCTCTATCAGAAACAAGAAATTCAATCACTGCTTTTGGTTTATGGCCGACTTTGAAGCGGTCGGCCATTTTGAAACAAAATCATTCTCTGAAATATCATGAAAAATACAAATTTAACGACATTGATTTAGATTAAGGAGTACATTCACAAGCACTCATTTAATTTGGTACATACTTATGTTCAGTAGGTAAAAAAATGCATTACTTTTAACTGGCCTGGTACAGTATGCTTCATAAAAAACAGAACCCATGTAATTATTCACCCTTCTCAACAACGTGACCGATGGTCATACAATTTTAACACACTTAATTTCAGTTATTTATCTTTTGATGATTATCAGTTTTGTCTGATATAATTCTTGGACCAATGAAAGTCACGCGATTAGTGTACAAAAACAAATTGGAACATGTGTCTGATTAAACCATCCAAAACGATCAAATTGATTACAAAACGCAAATTGATTCAACAAAACGATCAAATCGATTACAATCGTAATCGTGTATATCTAAACAAGTTCCAATATGATTAACATCAATCAATCAAAAACAAGTCAATTAAAAAGTTCCAAAACCCATATGTTTATCCAAACAAGTTCAAATAACAAATCAATAAAAACGATCAAATCGAATACAAAACCCATCAACGATTCTAAACAAGTTCCAATATGTAACAAATCAATAAAAAACGATCGAATTACAAAAAACCCATCAACGTGTATATCTAAACAAGTTCCAATATGTAACAAATCAATCAAAAACGATCAAGTTGATTACAAATCGTATCAACGTGTATATCTAAACAAGTTCCAATATGTAACAAGTTTTATCCAAACAAGTTCCAATATGTAACAAGTCAATTAAAAACGATCAAATCGAATTACAAAACCCATCAACGTGTATATCTAAACAAGTTTCCAATATGTAACAAATCAATTAAAAACGATCAAATCGAATTACAAAACCCATCAACGTGTATATCTAAACAAGTTCCAATATGTAACAAGTCAATTAAAAACGATCAAATCGAATTGCAAAACCCCATCAACGTGTATATCTAAACAAGTTTCAATATGTAACAAATCAATCAAAAACGATCAAATCGATTACAAATCGTATCAACGTGTATATCTAAACAAGTTCCAATATGTAACAAGTCAATAAAAATTATCCATTTACTTGCGAGATTAGTCGATCATCGCCCTTCTGATCAAAATCTTCTTCGATGATTGATTAATCTCACAACGGACAGAGAACAACTGAGCTCCTTGTTCATCAGATCTTAGTCCTGTTGATTTATTCTTATTTGATAAACAATATGTATAAAAAATGGTCTAAAAAAGCTATTTGAGATGAAACAAGAATAGAATAGCTTGTAAAGATCTTGTAAAGACACTGACACCTGAGAAGTGCGCTCGCACAATCGAAAACTTCGTGACTGACACCTGAAGTGCGCTTGCACAATCGAAAACTTCATGACTGACACCTGAGAAGTGCGCTTGCACAATCGAAAACACCGTGACTGACACCTGAAAGTGCGCTTGCACAATCGAAACTTGACGGACGCACAGGAAGTGTGCTCGCACAATCGAAAACTTCGGACACCTGAGAAGTGCGCCTAATGCTCGCACAATCGAAAACTTCGTGACTGACACCGCAGAAGTGCGCTTGCACAATCGAAAACTTCGTGACTGACACCTGAGAAGTGCGTTTGCACAATCAACTTCGTGACTGACACCTGAAGTGTGCTCGCACAATCGAAAACTTCGTGACTGACATCTGAGAGAAGTGCGCTCGCACAATCGAAAACTTCGTCACTGACACCTGAAGTGTGCTCGCACAATCGAAAACTTCGTGACTGACATCTGAGAAGTGTGCTCGCACAATCGAAAACTTCGTGGGACGAGTGAAATTCTGCAACAGCGAAAGGACGCTATTTCTTTAAATCACTAGATCTAGTAAGTGGATAATTTTTATTGACTTTTTACACATAGAAAAATGTTTTGAATATTTACGCTGATGGTTTTTAAAAAATTAATGTTATCGTTTTGGATGGTTTCATCGAAAACATGTTTATAACTTGTACTTCTTTTCAACTTTTCCCCAAAAAAAAAATTGAAAATTGAAAAATATATCTCTTTTTTACTAATTGCGTGACTTTATTGATCCGAGAATTATATCAAACAAAACTTATACATCGCCCCTTGGCTGAAATACTTCTGTATAGACCAGCATTCCAAAAATAACTTTTAAAAATGTTAAAAACCGGATGAGAGGAGCAAGCCTCACGTTTGTGCCAACATATTAGACCTTTACGGTTAAATAGAACCGAAGTTAGAAAAATCCAACTTGAGATTTGGTAAAATTGTATTATTCTTAACTCTGCAAGGTATTATACAGGGATTTCGTAGTTCGTTTACAAGGAAAATCATGTATGTGCTTCGTACAGAATTTTTGAAGCCAACGAATACCATCTCTCGGCTTTCAACCGTCTCTTTGTAACAACGCATTACATGGACATATACAGGATATACATGGATATGTGATGGCGCACTTAGCTCAAATTGAAACATTCCATTAGCGTGTGTTACTATTTGGCAGCGCCACGGAAACAATGCACTCCAAGAATTCCTTAGTGTGTTTCCAAGAGAACCAACGATTGAATTAGGAATTTTTCGATAGTTCGTCTGGTGGAATAGGGAAGCGACGATTGTTGTGTGGACTCAGGACACAGGATGTAGTAATGTCCCTTGAGGATTTCGTTGAATTTGCTATTTAACAACACTGATCAGGTTCCATCCAGACGACAAACTTTATACTTTCCACACACTGGACCACAAATAATAAACCGATCACTGGCCACATATTTACAGTCCAGTACATCTTGTACCATAACCAACAACCAGTTTGCAAGTGGCATCAATCTCCTCGTCATCCGGCCTCAATAACTCTTTAGGAAATACTCACCATCTGCTTTGTCACCTATATGCAGTCAAAGCCGTGTTATGGCGAAAAAGTTCCACCTCTCCCCCCTACCCCCACCACCCACGCCCAACAAAAAGGTTCATCCTCTATCGAATGACTGGAAGTGTGGGGGATAGATGGAACACACAGGAGACAATCCATTTTTTTCGTATTTTTTGTGTTTCGAAAAATGTTTCCCATGAGTCGACATCCACCAAATTCTTTCTCGACACCTTACTCATCGAGAGCAGGAATGTCGTTTACCCGGGCCATAAGATCAAATGGATTGGCGTGAGCACTGTTGTCCCCTCTGTGATCAAAGAGGGATACCCGGAAGCATGTGGACCCTTTACATGAGGATGTTGTTGAGAAGAATAACGGCCCCATATTAATAACAGTATTATGTAGCTGCTTTTGGACATGTAGCCGTGATTATTGCGATGTAGTTAACAATTAGGGCTGATGTTGTTGACGACGTTGCTCTGCCAAGGCCAACTTGTATACAATTTGACTTTACAGTATGATCCTTTTGCTCCTTGACGGAGTCACTAGACTCCTGGAGTTATTGATACAGTCGGATATCGAGGAAAGGCCGAGGTCTTGGAGCGTTTTTAGTTGATACGAACCCTTGCCCTTTGAACTTTAGTGAGACACCGACAAGTCGACACTCACTCGCATTGACACTGATAAAGGAGAGCTGTACTGAGCCAACCAAGCTATATTACACCTCCTTCATATCTCTGAGGACAAAGTGGCTGTGAATGCGGGAGGTAACATGTTCGATTCATATAGGTTATCGATACCCCAAACATTTTGTCCCCGTCTATTCATATTTATTTGTATGGTCTTTGCTCCTACGGGTGGCTTCAAATATCAATTTTGACAATATTCTCTGCCTCACTGTTTGTCATTACATATAAAATACATTCTTCCTTCTAAGACTTCTACTCTGTCCCCATGGCGGAGGCCGTTGGGGCGTTACCGAAGACCAAATACCAGTTCATACTCCCACTCCTTCCTGTCATCCTCCGCCCCCGTCATCATTCAGCTTCATTTAGCTTCAGGCCCGCCCATTCAGTGATATAGGCCCTCCCATCTCTTCTTTTGTCTGCCTCCTTTCTCCTTTCTCCTCTGACAGTTCCTTGATAGCACAGGTTTTTTTGGAAGCTGCCTTCCTTCTCTCATCAGTGTGTCCAAAGCCATTTCATTTTGCGCCCTTTTGACTATTGAGTAAGGTCCTTCGTAATGGACTCATGGTTTGTACTTATTCTGTCTCTTGACTTCTTCATTGTTGATAAGTAGTCTTTGTGAGAGATACGCGCAAGCAGTCCTTCTAAAGCAACCTCATTTCTGTTGACCTGCATTCCTCCTTCGCTATAATCTGCAGTTAGTGCCCATGTTTTCGAAGGCGTAAAGTAAACACTGAGTGGTATCAATCACAATTTATAAGCCTTTCTGTAATATTTGTTTTATTAATTATTTTTATAATCTAAGCGTATACCAAAACTCCAAAACCTTTCGAGTAGGATAAGCGGTTATCCGACCCTTCGCGGGTTTTGTTATCTGTGTCCATGCATATCTAACTCTTTTATATCTCTGTATGTAAGCATTCCTCATTCCGCTTCTGCAAATCCTACTTCTCTGTCTCTCTCATCATCTCTACTCTCTCACTCCTCTCTCACTCTCAACATCTCTTCTCTCTACGTACTCTCTCTCTCGTCTCTCTCTCTCCTCTCACTCGTCCTCATCTCCTCTCTCCTCTCACTCTCTCTCTCTCATCGTCTCTCTCTACATCTCGTCCTCTTCTCTCTCTCTTCTCTCTCTCATCCTCTCTACTCTCTCCCTTGCCCCCCCCCCTCCTCTCTCTGCTCGCCCCCTCGTCACTTACTCTGTGTCACTCATCTGTGTCCGTCTCTTCTCTGTCTCGTGTCTACTGTCCTCTGTCTGTCTGTCTCTGTCTGTCTGTCCGTCTAGTCTGTCCGTCTGTCTCTCTCTCTCTCGTCTCTCTCTGCTCACATCTCGTCTCATCTCTTCATCTCTCTCTCTCATCTCTCTCTCTCTCTCTCTCTCATCGTCCTCTCTCTCTCGTCATCTCTTCTCTCTCTCTACTCTCTCTCTCTCTTCCTCTCTCTCTCTCCTCTCGTCCATCTCGCTCTTCTCCTCTCTCTCTCTCTCGCTCTCTCCTTCTCTCTCTCATCTCCTCTCCTCTCATCTCCTCATCTCGTCACTCTCTTCTCTCTCTTCTCATCATTCGTCCTCTCTCTCTCTCTCTCTCTCCTCTCTCTCTCTCTCTGCCCTCGTCTCTCTCTCTTCCTCGTCCTCTCTCCTCTCTCTCTCCTCTCTCCTCTTCTCTCTTCCTTCTCTCTCTCTCTCTCCTCCTCTCTCTCGTCCTCTACTCTCTCTCCGCCGTCTCTCTCTCTCATCTCCTCTCTCTCTCTCCTCAGTCTCTACTCTGCTCTCGGTCTCTCTCTCTCTCTCTCCTCTCTCTCCCTACTAATATATATATTATGTATATATACTAAATAATATATATTATATATATTATAGTATATATATGATATATATATAATATATATAATATATAATGTCATCTCTATCTCTCTCTCTCTCTCTCTCTCTCTCTCCTCCTCTCACATCTCTCTCTCTCTCTACTTCTCCATCTCTACTCTCTCTCTCACTCTCTCCTCTCTCACTCTCCTCTCTCTCTCTCTCCTTCTATCTCCTCTCTAGCTCTCTTTCTCTCTACTCCTCTCATCTCTCTCTCCTCTCCTCTCTCTCGGTCTCTCTCTCTCTCTCTCCACCTCTCTCTCTCTCTCTCTCCTCTCTCTCTCCTCTCCTCTCTCTCTCTCCTCTCCTCTCGTCCTCTCCTCTCTCTACTCTGCCTCTCTACTCCCTCTCTCTCTCTCTCTCTCTCTCTCTCTTCTCCCCTCTCTCCTCTCTCTCTCCTCGCTCTCTCTCTCTCTCTCTCTCCTCCTCTCTTCTCCCTCTCTCATCCTCCTCTCTCACTCCCTCTCTCTCCTCTCTCTCTCTCTCTCTCTCTCTACTCTCTCTCTCCTCTCTATATATATATATCTATATACTAATATATATATATTATATATATATATATATATATATATAATATATATATCTCTTCTCTCTCTCTCTCTCTCAGTCTCTCGTCTCCTCTCTCACTCTCTCATCGTCTCTCTTTCCTCTCTACTTCTCTCTCTCTCTATCTCTCTCATACTCATCTTTCTCACTCTCTCTCTCTCCTCTCGTCCTCTCTCTCTCCGTCTCTCATCTCTCTCGTCATCTCTCTCCTCTCTCTCTCTCTCTCCCTCTCTCTCTCTCATCTCATCTTCTCTCTCTCTCTCACTCTCCCTCCCTCCTTCCCCCCTCTCTCTCTCTCCCCTCCCTCCCGCCCTCTCTCTCTCACGTCCTCTCTCTCTCAAATCTCTCAGTCCTCTTCTCTCTCTCTCTCATTCCTCGTCCCTCTCTTCTCCGTCTCTCTCTCGTCTCTCTTACCTCTACAACACCGACAATGCGACACACTCCTCCGCCATGACAGGTAAAAAGAAGAGCGCACTGCACAACCAGGCCTAAATTACGCTCGCTCGTGACATAGAGGCTACGGGTGTTGCAATGCGGAGGTCACAAGTTCGATTCTATAGGTACACGGTACCCCACAACATTTTGTCCCCGTCCAATTCAATAGGTACTTTGTATTGATCTTTGCTACCTACGGGGCTTCAATATCATGTTATGTCATTATTCGCCACTTTTGACACCCCCCTTGCCTCACTGTTAGTTATTACAGATACAATACTTACGAAGGAGCTACAGTGGAGTGAAGTCAAAGCGCGAAATAATGACCAATAAGTGACAACTCCCACTAATAAAGACAAAACAAACACGTGACGTTTCAGGGTATAACCCTATCGTCAGATAAACAAACGAGAAATATCTAGAATCTAGATCTAAGTAAATTACCCTCCAGCATCACACTCAATGTGACGTCCAGAAGAAAACCATAAAGGACAAAGAAAAGAAAGAAAAAGACAGTGAAGATAAGAAACGTAGGCAGAGGGGGTGTGAAGAAATGAAGCGAGAGGTGGAAGGTTCAGATCTAGAATGAAAAAAAATATGAAAATAAGTAAGTAATAAAAAGGTGAGAAGGAGGGGAAGGAGGAGGAGAGAGAGAGAGATGAGAGAGGACGAGAGAGAGAGCGAGAGAGACTGAGAGAGATGAGAGAGAGAGAGAGAGAGAGAGAGAGAGACGATGAGAGACGAGAGTTAGAGAGAGAGAGAGAGCTTGTTCTCTCTTCTTTTCGAGTGTTATTTGTACTGCGCTCGCGCTCTCAGCTGCGCAACTGAGAACTGCGCTTTCTCTGTGCTTCTGTGTCTATTGGTATGTTTAGAGTACTGGTATTCAATAATATTACAAACACTACATATTGGGGGGGGAGGCTCCCAACAGCCGGCCCCGACACTTTATCTCACGAAGATAAAGTTATTACAGCTGATTGCGATATTTGCACAATTAGACTCTAGTTGAGATGGGCTAGACTTTTTCTGTTGATGATTATCGTTTCGCTCTGTGAATTATTTCTCGTTGGGTTTGTTGTTTTCATTTTACATGATTCATCTTTTTTGTATACTTCTATTCAACTATGACTAAATGAATGGATACTGAATCGCTTCAATTTTGAGGAAAAAATTAAAGAAAAAAAAGTCATTGGTTAATATTATGATATTAATTAGAATTCTTTGGTCATAAGAATCAGACCATAGGCAACATTCTGAAACAACCAAAAACTCAAGAACGCCTCTTTCATTGGGAATGAGGAGAGTGATCGCCCTTGACTTTGTTTTCATGTCCGGTTCTTTAAATCCTTTTGTTTTCATTTTCATTCTGTTACACAGTTTTATTAAATCATTAGCATAGTTCTGCATTGCTATGAATAAAGGTTGGCTGGAGCTGGAAAGTGATCCAGGTAAGTTTACCAGCATCAATAATTGATGTGTGAAAAACTCATGCCCAATACCCTGTTACTAATTAGTGATTATCACCATGAATGCATTCTAAAGTGGAAAACCCCACTTGAAAAGCTGAGACTGACACTGACCTGTGACTGGGGACTATGGAAACAGCATTTAGAAAACCTATAATCTGTGATTCTAGATCTAGTTTTTAAAATCTTAGGTGTTCTGTAGTTGGACACACCCAAGGAACATTATAAAGAGGGGGTTTTTTTGTCAGAGTTTCTAGCAAGTAGTTTAATCGGGCTCTACCATTTGAATTCCGTTAATGATTGATTTCTTAATAATTGTGAGCAAAATTCAATATAATTTTGCATCGAGCTACCCATTTCATTACACATTGTGTCTTCATAATTCACTTGTCTAGACGATTCTTACGTCAAAGAGCTTACCTGGGCCTAATGGCTGGTTCATAAGCTTTTGGGCTGCATGAATCTAGAATCCATTCAACTTTATAGGCTAATTTGTGATATTTAGATGTGAATCTACTAGAGATCTATATTCTGATAAAGTGTTATTAATAAACCAAGGAATATTGTTGTTTGGAAGAGCAGCCCTTAATCCTGCATGACTATGACCAGTAAATGCCGATTTGTTACAGCACTCTGTTCAGCGATACGCCCAGGATTTCCCATTTGCCTGATGCTGCAAACCCTAGCGCGATGCTCGGCATTTGCCGGGGAAGGGAAGGATGGGCTGAGGCCTCAATATTCATCCTGATTGTCTCCTCTTACTGTCTTACGCTCATCCTTTTTAAATTATGCTTTCTGATTGGTTAACTATTTAGTAAACAGATAAAGGACGTGTTCAGTCATGTTCAGGCTCATGAGCTTATGTCCAACAGGCACTGTTGAGTCTATGCATGAAGTAAGCTGCACAACTGTCATTTATTGGTCACCTTACTGTAAATGGAATGATTCTTACTAGGACAAGTCCACCGCTTAGAGATGTAAATGTGAGCTGGTCTATTTCGGGAAGTGTGATTGAGCTGATAATAAGAATGTGTGTTTGCAATAACACATAATTTTGATCTTGTTGTCTCCTACTTAATTGAAAAGAATGGAATCATCCTAGTTTAGCTTGCGGATGAGACCCAAATGATCGCCATGCAACTGAATTCATAGATTGGTGATCTGGTCAGATGTCACACTAGCTCATGAAGTCTTAAATCTTTGTGCCCGCGACGATGACTTTCAGCCAACCAACTAGTGTGTGGCTGCCATTACGCTGGCTGAGCGAGCCGATTTTCTAGTGTTAAGCCATGATAAATAAAGATTAAAATATGATTGGCAGCTGTGGTCAATTTGTATAAAGGTAGCCGCTTACAATGCTTCTTTACAATTACGTCTAAATTAAAGCATATTGTCTCTTTCTAGAATGAATGTCACACCTCAAATCCCACACTAGTTACAGAAGATGTCATTTCAGTGTGCATAGGGGTAGTCAAAACATTTCACTACAATAAAATCCCTTCGCTCCCTGTAACAGAAGTGTCTATTCTTTTGTACCTTGAAACGTAACACCTCCTATCTACTTGGCCCCCTACGAAGATTCATTAATCTGTTAAGCAAGCATCAGTTTATTTCTAATATGATTGGCTGACCAATCAGAAAGCTAGTTTTTAGCATTATGAGTCAATGAATGGAAATACAATGAAAAAAGACACATTTTGAGGGCGTCCCCATCTACACGAAATATCCTGCCTTCGCTGGGCACACGGTTTGCAGAAGGAAGCCGGCCTTCGCGCTACATGGTTTGTTAGGAAGGACGGAAATAGCCGGCTGCTGTGCTACAGGTGTTAAGTGAACTTAACTCATATAACATAGCCATATTAACGGGATAACTGCATCTTTAAGCACTACCAACATTTCCCACAAGATTCGATTACAAACTCTTAGTTTAAACATGATACTCTCTCCTCACCGTTCTATGAGTACATCACGAAATGTCTTCCTCAGTCCTCTCCCTAGCCAGCACTGTAAATTTTAATCATGACAAACAGATATGAGATGGAAACATCGTGGTGTCTGTGACACTTAATTGACAAGTTATCTCTAATTTTATTTATCTTCATCTTCTTCAGGTTTGTTCACGCTCTTGTTGGAAGATTTTTGTAAGTGTTCATTTCATTTGATTGATTAATTTTTGTAGAAAACTTTTATTCATTCTTTGCCTTTCTTTCAGATTCCGATAGAAAGTGTATGAAAATTTAAAAATCATGCTTTCCATTCTGAAAGGAAGTAGGAGACTAATAAAAATTTAGTGGCTACATTGTCAAATGACTCATTATATGAAAACTAACGTGTTTATCTTTTCTCTTTAAATATTTTTGTAGATGATTATTATAAAACACAAAAGACAGAGCGAAAAGGAAGTAGCTTTTAAATTTTTTTTTATGTCCATTAGAAAAGTGACAATAGTTCACAATATTTCAACTTAAAAGTGGATAGATAGGGAAAAAATCATAGCAAAAATTGACTGTCACAGTTGAAAGCAGCTTGAAAACCTGACTGTTGAATAAAAGGTGTACATTATTCAATGAGAGGGAAGCTTTTGAATTATTTATTGAAAATCTAAAAATTACATGGGGTGAGATGCAAAACCGCTACATCCAAAAAAGATAACATGAGAAAATTAATTTTGTCTTCCCTTAGATTTATAATATGATATAGTTTTGAACAAATATGATTTCATCATATAAGATTTTTCCTTCAAAGTCTGAGATGGTGAAAAAACTCATAACCCAGGACCTCACGATTGTTTGTTAAGCATCTTATCGTACATAAAGAACTCCTTTCAGCTCTCTCTTTCATTAATTATTATTATTATAATAGTAATTATTATTATTCATGTCGAGGGGTGAATGGAGTTCAAGTAGAAGAGATCTATGACCTTCAAAGCCCTATAAATGGGTAAGTTGCATCCAAAACGAAATGATCTTTCTCTAACCATATTATAATCATAATTTTTGTTTTTTTCTTACTTCTGTATCATGAAAATATCAGGAGATGCTCATTAACATGTAATACATACCCAGTACATACAACAATACATACACATGAGTATATACATAGCTTGTATGTCATTTTGTTGTGAAAGTTGTCATTGTGCACCTGGCTGATTTCCTTTCATAGAATTGTGAAAAATTATTGCGTAGCTCACGTACAATTTACTGTTTAACTCCTTGAGTATTATTTTCTGTGTTGTTTTGTATGAGTGCTATCATATGTGTTGTTTTGAATGAGTGCTGTCTTATGTGTTGTTTTGAATGAGTGCTATCTTATGTATTGTTTTGAATGAGTGCTATCTTATGTGTTGTTTTGAATGAGTGCTATCTTATGTGTTGTTTTGAATGAGTGCTATCTTATGTGTTGTTTTGAATGAGTGCTATCTTATGTGTTGTTATAAATGAGTGCAATTTTCAGGGTTGTTTTGAATAATAGGAAAGGATATTCGAAATGAAATGATTTAAGTTATTTTGTTCTTTTTTCCCCCAGTCCTGTCTATGGCTTCATTTCCTGTTCAGATGGAGTGAGGAAAGGAGGAGTCGCGTAAACAAACACGGAAGTCGATTCATCGTGACAGATGTTGAAATTGTCAATCAAATCTTCTTTGCTCAACAGGTCTCTCATTATGTATACATGTTTCACAGGATAAGCTAAATTATTAAAAACAATCTTGTCATGTCTTTATTTCTTTAACTAACTTTACTGCAAATGCTAGTTGTCTGTCGTAGAAGATAGAGAAAATAATCAAATGAGTAAGCATAATAACTGCCAACTATCACATAACATAAAAACGTTTTTTGTATGGTTTCTTTGGCTTTAAGTCCGTAAATCTATATTTACCTTTGAAAGAACATAATGGGTTAACTGTATTTTGTTTAAAAGAAAAACCCTAAATTTACAGTAGAGACTTATCATCATATGTGTGAGATTGGGGTGAAATTTCAGAGGCGTCATTCTGAATTGGTCACACTATCTGGCTGTCTTTGCATTTCGCCAGAAAGGCCAGCATTAATTAATAATAATAACAAACAGTTCATATATAACGCCCCACCTCGATTTATATCAAGCTCAGAGCGCTTTAAGTTGGATCAATGTTTTCTAAAATATTCAGGTCATTATGCAAGGTAAAAGTAGTTTGCACGGAGGTCTGCTTTTTCGATTTGAAAAGGTTGGCAGCTTGAATAGGATGCTATGGGTAGGTTTCTATGTCTCTAAAATTGACTATACATTGTGGAAGAGAGGCAAATAGTTTATTCTTCAGAAACTCATTGGCTTCTTAGGGTGATGTAGGAATGGGAGGAATCATTCTATTTAGACCTTTCAGAGCCACTGCAGTTCGTGCTATAGAACAATAATAATTTAAAGGTAGAGGCACTAGCGGATGTTAAAGGTTGTTCATGTAAAAGGAGCAACTCCTAATTGGCTTAAGCAGATTGGAATAACTACAGGTACACATGGCAGTTAAGAGGCACATTCTCAAAACTTGTCTTTTTTTAATGAATGTTTCAAATATGCTTTCACACTGTATCTTATCACTCTTATGACAATTCCTCTTTTTAATGAAATTTTAAACATAATATGTCCTTAATCTGTTAACATTTTATGGTCATTTCTACTGTATTTTTCAATGTTCAAATGTATTTATTGTCTTAAGCATGAGACTAATTAGAGGTGAATGGCGCTATATAAATGCATATATTATTATTATTTATTATTATTATTATTTTAAATTCCTAGTGACTTATTTTACCAGGGTCTGTCACTTTCCTTTTATGAAGAAATGAAAAGCTTTAACTTCCTCTGCTAGAATTTGTTTTCATGATATTTGTTGTAAAGAAAACAATGTTGTCAAAGTTAATGCTGCAAATTGAAGTAAGGGGAATAAATTATGTCATTGCAGATCATTCCCAATTCCTGTGCCACCCATGCTCTTCTCAGCGTTCTCCTAAATTGTGGTACCAAAGTCAAGCTGGGGACGACTTTGGAGCTTATCAAAGAATTCACCCACTTGATGTCCCCAGAGGTAACCATTTATTTAACACAACAAAACTTAGATAATAAGTGTCCTTTCATACCAGTTATCAAACATTGATTTTTGCTCTCTTTTTTTGCAGGGGGTGGGGGGTGATTAAGGAGATATACTGGTAGGTCTTGTTTCTTGCCTTCCGCTCTTTCATCTTACGATTTTTTCTTATTTCACCCTGTGACTACTGCATACGGTGGATGGGGTATATTTCTATGGTAAGAAACATTATTTTATCAAAGATAGGGATGAGACTGAAATAAGGACACCAGTCCTCAGCGTATTATTATCAAGGTATGTCCACAAAAGTAACATTTATAATTGAAAAGCTTGATTACGATAACCCCAAAGGTAAACAATGTATTTATAATGTCTATGATAATTTATACAATTTGATGCAGTGGCTGATCCAGTTTAAGGGAATTGCTCAGAAAAGAAACGAATAGATGATTGACCAAGAAAATGTCCTTTATATGATGAGTCCTTGGGTCTAAAGGAGTGCTCTACTGTTTGCATAGAGTGATCTTGTTCCGGTACTGATGTCATGAATCTAATGACCAACTCTACTGCACATTTTCAGATATGATAATGTTAAGCTCTTGAATATGTCCATGTGCTAAGATGTTGATTTTATATCTATCTTAATCTTGTTGTGTTCAATTGAAGAAAAAAAGTTAAGCAATTGGAGCCCCTAAGAATCATGTTTGATCACTTTGTTTCAGGACAAAGGTTATGCCATAGCCAATATGCCACAGCTGGCTCGCGTTCACAACAGCTTTGCAAGGTAACGTTTGGTCTTAACGAAGCTACCATTTCCAATTTGAATGCAATGTTCGTGGATGTAACCATTATTATATTGGGGGAGTTTTAAAGGACAGGTTGAATTTATATTTAGACTTACTTTACACACTGTTTTTTCCTTGCCTTGCTAAAACTGCTTTCAATAAATTGGAGTCTCCCGTTTTAGCTGTCAATTTTACAATTGTAGGCACATGATTATAAAAAATATTGTACTTTCTCTCTTCCGCTCTCTCTCTCTCTCTCTCTCTCTCTCTCTCTCTCTCTCTCTCTCTCTCTCTCTCTCTCTCTCTCTCTCTCTCTCTCTCTCTCTCTTCTCTCTCTCTCTCTCTTCTCTCTCTTTCTCTCTCTCTCTCTCTCTCTCTCTCTCTCTTCTCTCTCTGTCTCTCTCTCTCTCTCTCTCTCTCTCTCTCTCTCTCTCTCTCTCTCTCTCTCTCTCTCTCTCTCTCTCTCTCTCTCTCTCTCTCTCTTTAAAGTTTTCTTTTTCTCTCTACCCCTCTCCCCTTTCGTCCCTCATGTGGTCTCATCTTTTTTCTTCCTCTCTTTTCTCTGTTCTTCTCAGTTCACACATTTCCCCTCTTTTCTTCTTTTCTTTCCATTCTGTTTTGCTCCTTTATGAGAACCCTTCAATGAAAGGCATCCAACTTTACTGTTAAAGGAAAGAAAATGTTTTTATATCTCTCTTTACTCAGACCAGAGCCAAAACAGCTGCCAGAAAAACAATCTGGGCTGTCGAGTGTCAGAGCCACGGAATCGGAAACTTTCCACTTTGTCAGTTACGTCCCAATTGGAGGCCATCTCTTTGAGCTTGACGGCTTGAAACCCTATCCCATTGATCATGGTGAAGTTTTTATTAATATGTAACTTTTTAGGCATGATAAATCTTTTTAAATTAATTTATAGACATGATAAGTTGTTTTTTTATATTACTTTGTGGACATGATGGAAAAAGTTGTTGAAATTCTTGAATTCATTGATAACCATATATATGATATAAATCTCCCTATCTAGGAGGTATGCACTATCACCTGTTCCGTTTCACATTATAGATAAGCTTTCGCTTCAAGGTCTGTAAGGGCCTTGAAGAATCTTTACCTTGATTTTGATTTCACCCACGTCCACAGCTAAGGTGATCTCTGGGATTTTGGTATTTTTTGGTAGGGTTTTAAATTTTGGCCCAGGGTGCCCTGTAAGCAGTCAAGGGACATTCAATGCGCATAGAATGTTGTGATTCAAGCACATGACCTCCTTTTATCGCCTGTCTTGGATAACTAGGTGTCAATCCTCCTACCTGTATCGGGGGGGGGGGCATGATATAGCTTGAGAAAATTGTTCACCCATCGGGGCTTGAATCCAATACTATTTGGTTGAGAGGTTGGCATCTTGGCTCGATTAGTAAGTCCCTTTACTTTACTTTCACTTTCAGCATTTTATCGCTGAGGTCGCTGCTAATTCATATGCCACTCAATTGTCTCCATTCTTCTTTCATACTGAGTATTGGTGTACAGAAATGGTTGGGGGTTTTTTTTTTCTAACTTGATGTAGTCAAATTCATTACTTCATAAAGAAGATGAGTGTAAATTTTATTTAATCGTTTTTAGGTCTGGCAGAAAGGAGAGGACTGGACTGAAAAATTTCTGGAGGGTCATCTCTGACCGGTTGGGCATGGCGACAGGAGGGTGAGTATTTCAGACGATTCTGTTGTAGTATAGTGAACCCATGGTCACCAAGATGATTGCTTGACCCATCTTGACCAGTGGTTCTCAACCAGGGAATGTTCAGGTTTCAGGACTGGAGGGTAATTACGACCACGGATGGGAAGACCCTATTAATTTAAAAGCACCATTCTCAAGGCAGCCATATTTGGAAAGGGGGAAATGACATTCTGGTATGTGGTGAAAGGGTGCGTGGACCAAAAAGTTAGAGAACCACTGATCTAACCTTTCTATTCCATGGAATTATCTGAAACTTATTTGATCTCTCTTCAGAGTCTTACAATCATCAAGGCAACCTTTTATATATGACCCTTCTTTTAATTAATTACAGTATGTAATATGTCCAAATTTATATTGTAGTAGAAATACTGACGATAATAGAGATTGCACAATATTTTTGTAGTATTTAAGTAAAAGCTCATGCATGTTTTCTCAACGAATTTTCGTCCTGGGTCGATTGGGAATATGTTTCTTTCCCAAGAAACACAAATCAGACTTAGCAGTCCCAGGAGCTCTTGATCCCCAATCTGGCAGCTAACCACTAGGTCACTGACACCCTAGACGAAATAGTAGTAGTATGTAAGTAAATCCCTTCAAGGCTTTTATGCCCATGGAGCCAGAGCTTATCTCGGTCTCTGTAGTGAAGCGGAACAGATGATGATACTCACCCACTAGACAGGACACTAGTCTGATGCATTTGCACCTAGTTGAGTGTGGGAAATGCGTGTTACGTGCCTTTCCAAGGAACACAAAGTCGACGATACGTATGCTAGGATTCAAACTCAGTACCTCATGATCTCAAGTCCTGCAGCCCACCATTCGGTCACTGATACCACTACTAGAGAAAATAATACATCTATTTTTATCTCTCAACCGCAAAAACCAAAGCTATACAATTATATCCTATGACATGAAACAGAAGAAATTGATTTTGTTTTGTTATTTTGAATTATGCTCCCCAGGGAACCTTATCATGACATTCGTTCAACCTTATGACAGTGGTGCCAGACAAAAGGCAAATGATGGAGCATAAGCTGAGTACTTTGAAGACAAAACCGAACATCGTCCTTGAAGCTCTCCAACAGGTAAAATTGGGATATTGCAAAATGTACCGGCTGTGGATCATCAAATATTAGCATTTACACTAATTCGATCCCATAACAAAAATACTCAAATAGAAAATGGAGAAAATAATACTTATTTCTTCAGCTGCTGTTTGTCAGTGTAACGATTTTACTAACATAATTACAGTCACAAAGTTCAAACACAAAGCAACATTTTTGGTAGCGTAGTTGACATGTAAAACATTTCATGATTATTGAAATGGCTCCTGATTGATGAGTAACGCTAGTTGGTTCAATTGAAAGCTGTTTAACAATTGTCTATTAATTGGTGCTTATATGAACAGCTGACAAGCATGGTAACCTGTTAGTTGGGCTGCTATAAAATCCATGGCAATATGTTCCTTGAGAGGGCATTTTAACACCCATTTCAATGCTCTGCCCATGTGCAAATAGGTACCAGCCTCATCCAGGGTCTTGTTAAGGAAGTGGAAGTCTAATCATGTTCTGTGATCATTTGACGGGCAGCAGGAAAGATAAAAACATGAGGGAAGGGGGGAAACACTTTTGTCAAAAGAAAGTCAGGTAATCGTTCTCTGTTAGCCTGTGGCTGTAAGACTGTGACAGGGCAATTATTACAGGTGAAGAGTGTGTTGTCATAAAAGCGAAAAAAGTAATCCAAGTGCATCTTTTACTATATGTAGACCTATACATCTTTGAAGACCAATTAAATTATAAGCATTTTGACAAAATAAGGAAAATAGAAATAGGCCTTTTCAGGCCTATAATACAACAAAACTGATTTTGTTGGTTAGTACGCCTGGACAAGGATCAACAGCAATAAATGGAACTATTAATGCAGGCGTGTGGTGTTGATGGCCTTGCGGTTAGACTGTCGGACTTGGGATCATGAGGGTCCCGGGTTTGAATCACTGCAGTACTGCGTCTGACATTATGAAAATCCTATTTTTTCGTTCTTGTTTCCCATACTCACGTCTCTCTCTCCCTTTCTTTCTTCCCTGCCTTTTTTCTTTCTTTTTCTCTCTCTCTCTCTCTCTCTCTCTCTCTCTCTCTCTCTCTCTCTCTCTCTCTCTCTCTCTCTCTCTCTCTCTCTCTCTCTCTCTCTCTCTCTCCTCTCTCTCTCTCTCTCTACTTATCTCCTTCTCTCTATCTCCTTCTCACCTTTTATTACTTACTTATTTTCATATTTTTATTTCATTCTAGATCTGAACCTTCCACTCTCGCTCATTCATCACACACCCCTCTGCTACGTTTCTTATCATCACTGTCTTTTTCTTTCTTTCTTTCTCCTTTATGTTTTTCTTCTGACAACACATTGTGTGATGTCTGAGGTAGTTCTTAGATCTAGATTCTAGATATTTCTTGTTTGTTGTCTAACGAAGGGTTATACCCGAAACGTCACGTGTTTGTTCTGTCTTTATTAGTGGAGTTGTCACTTATTGTCATATTTCGCCTTTGAAGGTAGCATGTAGTTCTATGCTGAGATCAAATAATACTCTTAGTGCAGCCGCCAATCGGTACGTTAATAAATTCATATTAAATTTTGATTATGCTTTTTTGGCGTTGAGTCCGTAAGTCTGTATTACATTGAAATGCATGTAGACGAGTGTTAACTGTATTCCGTCTTAAAGAAACCTTTAATTAATGCCAGATGGACTGGGGTGAAAATCTGCAGACGCTATTCTGAGTTTGCAAAACTTCACTTTACACTTCGTCAGAAAGGCCAGTGATCGGCGGACTGTTTGTTTTTTACTTTAAAAGGGGATAATTCAGGTTAAATTATCAGTCTTTCGTTGAATATTATGGGTGCCATTCAAGTTAGAGTTAGCTTGTGCTGTCAGAGTCTGTTTTTCCAATTTGAAAAGGTTGGCAGCTGTATATTAGTATAATACTGACGATTGATCAACATGGAGGCTTGTTCATCAGAATCAGTCTTTGTAGTCTCTTCCTATCTTGAATTTTGCTTGTTTTCCTCTATATCCTCACTCTTCTTCAATCTTTCCCTTTATCAACAACATGACCTGTCGTAGCTGTTGGAGAAAGACAAGGTAATATTTACCTTACTTTCACCTCTCCCTCCTTTTCTATAGAATTGTTTTGGTTCAATTTTTTAACTTTTTTTTTTGCTCTTTTTTTCTCTCTGCTTAGTTACCTTTGGTTACTTCTTCCCAACCCACATTTTTTATATTTTAAATTTCTCAATCAAAGAGTTGCCAGTTTGCCAGTTGCTATTTGAACTCTCTGCTTTCTTTGTTGCATATTGCGTATGATCAGTTTTCAGCATTTATTTATTAGTAACAGTATCATGAACCTGCTGCTGTCCATCAGAAGACCGCTAATTTTAACGACGCCTTGAATAGCGCCACAATGTCATTTTAATTTCATGCCTCAAAAATTTCTTTGCTTAGCTTTCTTCCCTTTGCTGCACAAGTTTTTTTGAGGATTTGAGCTATAACTATATCTTTCCCTGTAAAAAACAAAATGGCCGAACCTCAGGAAAATGTTTCAATATTTGGAGTTGATTCATATGCTGTTGTTGTTATGATTATTTTTATTATTATTATTATTATTATTTTTATTATTATTATTATTATTGTTATTATGATTTATAGCCCTTAAGTCTACCATTTGCCTTGTGGGTGGTTGTTGGGTGCTATGGGTAGGTCCCTACTTCTTTCCTGTGCTTTTTTTCACTCGTTTTTTTTCATCTTGCTGTTTCTTCCTAAATTACCCAGAGATCACCTTATATGGTGTACAGGTAAATTTCAATGAAACAACACCGCTTCCCTTCAAATCATTTGACCTGAGGGACATAGATGGCACTTCCTTTTAATTCCTTATTTCCCTCTCTCCTGGGATCCAACACAAGACACAATTTATAAAAAGTACTTCTGTCGTCGCATTAAATTTCAAAGGCTGATAACTTTAGGAGATGGTAAAAGATGTCACAATATTTTAAATAAACCTGATGTGTATCGAGTGTTAGAGATCTTCTGGCAATGTGAAAGCCTTCAGGCAAAAGTAAATCGTCATTCAGAGAGCACATCATACTGCATTCATCATACATTGGTTTGGGTTTTTTATTTTTTTATTCTAGCGCTGACTTATCTTTTACAAAATTAATGCAGGTCATGCAAGAGTTATTATTTCTTTCTAACCCATGAAAATTCCATGAAAGTTTTGCTCAAACAGGGTTGTTCAAAATTCCATGATAGTTTTGCTCAAACAGGGTTGTTCAAATTCCATGATGGTTTTGTTCAAACAAGGTTGTTCATGAAATTTTCCGGGGTTGTTCAAATTCCATCAAAGTTTTGCTCAAACAGGGTTGTTCAAAATTCCATGATAGTTTTGCTCAAAACATGGTTTTTCAAAATTCCATGATAGTTCAAAATTTTGCTCAAACATGGTTGTTCACATTTGCCCAAACAGGGTTGTTCAAATTCCATGATAGTTTTGCCACAGGGTTGTTCAAAATTCCATGATAGTTTTGCTCCAGGGTTGTTCAAAACAGAGTTGTTCAAAATTCCATGATAGTTTTGCAAACAGGGTTGTTCAAATTCCAAACAGGGTTGTTCAAAATTCCATGATAGTTTTGCTCAAACAGGGTTGTTCAAAATTCCATGATAGCTTTGCCCAAACAGGGTTGTTCAAAATTTCATGATAGATTTTGCCCAAACAGGGTTGTTCAAAATTCCATGATAGTTTTGCCCAAACAGGGTTGTTTCAAAATTCCAAAGTTTTCAGGGTTGTTCAAAATGATAGTTTTGCCCAAACAGGGTTGTTCAAAATTCCATGATAGTTTTGCCCAAACAGGGTTGTTCAAAATTCCATGATAGTTTTTCCCAAACAAGGGCCCAAACAGGGTTGTTCAAAATTCATGATAGATTTGCCCAAACAGGTTGTTCACAGGGTTGTTCACTCTCCACTGATGCCACTTTCACTTTAGAGTCAATGAAAACCATGTTGGCAGCCATCTTTAATTTACTGGTCATACCTGTGGAATATTCTCATATCTTGATCAATCTCTGACCTCTTCGGCCTTTTAAAATCTGTCTCACAAAAGTTTGCGTCATCTTCATTGCAATTTAAGAGGAACAAAAGAAATCGAAAGATGCAAATTGGATGCACAAGATTAAAAAAATTATCGTAGATTATTCTAAAATGGCAAAATTTGTACACGTAGGCTGTCAGTCCCCCCCCCCCCCTCCCCCACAACGTATCAATATTTATTTGTGGCCTTAAATTTTCCAGGGACAGACATTTTTCTGACAATGGACTTAAATATTATGTATTAAAAAAAAAAAACAATATTAAGTCAGTTTCTTACCATAAAAGATATTTTGAACTAAGAGAAATGATCTAAAACAAAACCAAGCATAGTGGTCCAAAGGTAAAGTATCGGCCTCTCAATCAAGGGTTATTGAAGAGTTTTGAGGGTAATTTGTCATTGTTCAACAACATTATAGCCCTTTGTCATCACTATCAACTAGGTTTAAATAAATGGCAGAACACATTTGAATATCTCCAATTGGCTCTGAAAGATTTCAATGCTTTCAACTTGAATTTCAGCTCTAATCTAAGGAAAAGCAGGGCATGATTTTAAAAAGTTACATATTATTTATGAAATCAATGCATAAAATAATTTTTTTTGAAGATTGAAAGGATTTATAAATTCTCTATTTTTCCCTGATATTACTTAGGTGGTTAAAAGATTAAACACTCCAAATTGCAGATTTCCAATTTTGTCATAGCCCTTCTTTGTCCTTGCTTTGCCAGTTTGAGCGCTCTGCTTTCATCAATTTGCTACTTCATCCTATAATTGAAGTCGAACGAAATTGACTCAGTGTAAGTGTGTGTGTGTGCGTGTGTGTGCATGAATTGGCATCCGTGAGATAATAATAGAAAGTAAATAACGAGCTCTGTGTATCTTTGGTCTCATTCTTGAGCATTTGACTAAACGTCTTGTACTTTTCTTGCACTTCCTTACCTCTAGAACAGTTTACAAATCAACATAAAATCCTATCATCTCAATTCAGGGAACTAGTCGAAACCAAAACTCATATCCTTATATGATATCAGATACACATTGCACCATGTACATGTTGAAAACAACAGGCTGAAGTATAAAGAAGTTTAAAGATCCTAAGCAGTAGGTGCTACTTTTCCATTGGGTTTATAAATAATCCATTGTGATTTGCTTGTAAGAAAATGAAAATGAACGAAAATCAAAACCTGTGTTGTAAATACATGGGGCAGGAGGTGGCCATACAGCAGGGCAGGTCAACAATATGCCGATAAACAGAAACCTGTGGGGTGCATGTATAAACGATTGATTTACTACTGCATCTACTTCTACTACAACTACTATTACTATTACTGCTACTTCTATTATCACTACGACTACTATTACTACATATACTGTTGCTTTTACAGCTGTTCCTACTACTACTACTACTACTACTACTACTACTACTACTACTACTACTACTAATACTACTGCTGCTGCTACTGCTACTATTACCACTACTACTACTACTACTGCTGCTGCTACTGCTACTATTACTACTACTACTTCTATTACAACTGCTACTATTGCTACTGCTGCAACTACCACTTCATCTTGGTAAATTTTATTTTATTTTGAGACTATGAAAAGTCTTGTGCCAACAATAATTGAATTGTATTACAATACATACATATGTTCGAACAGTTGAGTAGAATGCTTTGCTGCCTTTAATGATAAATAAGTCACTGCATTTGTACACATACTTGGCTTACAATACAATAGTTTTTCATTTAATATTGATCTTTTCCATTATTTTATTTTTATTTCTGTCATAGAAGATTCTAGTATAAAATAAAAAAATAAGGCCTCAATAGGTCACTTTTATTACAAATGATCAGAATTTAAAGCTGCCCTTTTTGGGATTAATTTGCACATTTATGTTACCCATCATGAAATGATTTGTGAAATTACCCTGTCTACCATAAACAATGATCTCGTTTCAGGATTTATCAAAGAAATCTTTTAAAGGTTTAATGTTTTTTATCAAGCTTGTGCTTGGTGGCTTTTCGTGATACATCCTTTCTTACAGCTGCAATAAAATCTGCCTGAAGCTGCATTTATTTGCGTTACATAAACTCAATGGCTACAGGAGTAAATCATCTGCTATCTCCTCATTTCATGATTGTTGAGTGAAACTATGATTGGTGCAGGAATATGATCGAAAATGATACACTTAATAATGGTGGATGTAGTATTACATTTTAATGATTGAGGATAAATAATTTGATAAAAGACCGAAAAGTGATGTCCACTTATTTCCCCTGAAAGCAATTTCAAGGTGTGTTTCAATAGGACTTTAATTTAAACATTTACATACTTATCGGCTAATTAATATTTAATTAGATGCACACAAGATTTTTATATAAAGACAATACAACTAGCTAGACCTACATTGAAAAATGGTCAAAGACTGGAAGAAAATAATCATGTGTACAATTAGTATCTTCTGTGATGAACGTTTACCTTTTGTTCTGTTTTTAACTTTGCGGGTAATTGGATTTTAAGCTTTTGGTGCTTAGGGTACCATTTTGAAGAATCGTTGAGTTTTATTATACTTACTTACAGTGCTTGAAACAAATGTATTTTTATGCTGAGCTTTTTTATTATCATCTTTAACGATATAGAGAGGTTTGAGTGGTCATGTATTCAGTGAGCAGTTCATTAACAAAAGAAAATGCCTGGTTGTTGAATTGATCGATGATCATGGAAGTAATAATGTGGGGAATTCGTGTTTTGAGATAAAACAACTTCTCAAGAGTTGTCTGATTTTGGCTCAGAGACTTTTCATGTTTATCCTGTCGTTGCAAGGTACACGCTGAGTTTGAACTTTTGGTGAACTTTAAATTTTTTTCCAAGATTCAAGACAGGTGTAATTCTATCGAGAATTTTGATGATTGCTTTGAGTGGTGATACGTTTTCAATGATGAAAACAACTAGAATATATTATTTTACCATATTTATATTTGACCATTATGCATTCAAAATGAAGAAATTACTTGAGAATAATTTTGTGTCTCGCAATGGCTTTGTTGTAAGTTTAAAAATAATGGGAGATTGGTCTTGCTACCTTGTCTGAGGTCAAACATATTTTCTATACAGAGTGACTCAAGATAAGGGGATTTAATCAAATGTTTTAAAACATAAGACAAATGAAGCTAGATTTTACTCTTTTTGCTCAGTTTGAAAGTGATGATAAAAGCTAAGATAACATCTCAAAATATTCACATACTTTTGTTGTCCAGGAAAAGTATATGCCAGGATACTGGGAATGAGATTAAGGAAAAGAGTAGAGGATCAGATTGAAGAGCATCAGAGTGGACTTAGACCAGGAAGAAGTGTACAAGACCACATATTTACTATTAGACAAATAAAAGAAAAATTCCTTGAGAGAAACATTGACTTGCACCTGTGTTTTTATTGACTTTGAAAAAGGCATTTGACACTGTGAGGAGGGATTTAAGTATGGCATTCCTTCAAAGAACACAATGTAAAATTTAATCAGAAGCCATTGAAAATTTTTACAATAAACCAACATCTGCAGTGAGAGCAGCTGGAAACATATCTGCAGAGTTTGATGTAGATATAGCAGTAAGACAGGTTGTTTCTTAAGTCCTCTTTTGTTAATCACATTTATGGATTCAGTCACAAAGGCATCCTCAAAATGAAGAAACTGAATGTAGGAATGGAAGCTTAAACCAGTAAATGTATCAATGCTTTCATTTGCCGATGATTTGGTTCTGTTTGGAAAATCAGAAAGGGACCTTCAGTCGAATATCAACATTATGAACAAGGAACTAAGTAAAAGAGGAATGAGAGTAAATGCAAAGAAAACCAAAACAATGCTATTAACTAGAAGCTAAAACACAAAATCGTAAATTGGCCAGTGAGAATTTAGAACAAGTTCAAAGCTACAATTATTACCTAGGAGAAATGATTAACTCAGGAGGAAAACTAAGAGAAGAAATCAGCCAGAGAATCCAAAAGGCAAGTGCAATATATATCCATCCAGGAAAAAGCATCTGTGGGTAAGCAAGAATTGTCAACAAAAACCAAAATGACAGTATACAATACAGTTTATTGTCCTACTTCCTCTTGGCAGCAAATCCTGGACCTTAGACAGTAGAAAATACAGTAGAGTGCAGGCAGCAGCTGAAATGAAATATCTAAGAAGATTAGTAGGGAAAACTAAAAGAGACAAAATCAGAAACACAACAATAAGTGAACAAACCAAAGCAGATGACATAAAAACTAAGAAGAAACAAATCAATTGAGATGGTTTGGGCATGTAAACAGAATGAATGACAATAGAATAGCTAAATCAGTATACAGTGCTAAAGCCCAAGGTAAAAGACCAAAAAGCAGACCTCAGAAAAAGTGGAAAGAAGATATAAAAAGAGGCATTGAAGCATAGAAATTTAACTTTTTTGGAAGGAAACAGAGAATGTCAGGACAGGGCATCCTGGAGAAAGATCATCTCGGGAAACAACCCATACAATCAAAAGGTAGAATGGGAACTGATAAAGAAAGAAAGACTTTTGTTGTGTGATTGTTGTTTTGTTTTTGAAGTGAAATATTTGATTTTTGTATTGCTTATCTTTGCTAATGATCATCTTTGGTTACAAGGTAACTCATATATTCTTTTTTCTTCCTTCTTTCCTGTTCCTTTTCCATTCTTTTTTTCTGGCTTAAGAAAACGAATTCCAGCACCCATTGCAACTATGTTTATGTTGCTTTTTGTTTTATTGAAATTTACCCCATTCACCATTCCGGTGATCTCAGGGTGAATTAAGAGGAAACAGCAAGATGGAAGATAAGTGAAAGAAGGAAAGGAAAGAAGTATATATGTTAATATTGCACATCAGAGAATAATATTCTATTTGTTCACTGTTGGTATTTCTACCACTTGATCCTTACCTGTGACAACCTCTGTGTTGTGAGTTTATCCAGACTTATAGTCAGCGCTATCAAGAGAATAAGACTTTAACTATAACCAGTTTGAATTTTTATGGGTAATGGTGTAGATTCATCCAGTGGTTAAAGGTCACACTATCATCTATGATAGTGTTTGCTTTAATAAGCTTAATAAATTTTGCTAAGTGTTATTTAAAAAGCAATTTATTCATCAACCCAAGAAATTTAATTTTTATTCAGCTGTGATTGTTATTTTTGTGAATGTTTGAGCACTCATGCATAGTTTCATTTTCAAAACATTCAAACCATATTCAGATTTTAAGTAAAAAGATAAAACAATGTTTTAAAAGAGATATCGTAGGTTCATGTATTAGCGCTTAATGTTTACGTAGCTTGTCCCAGCAAGCTTTAATTGTCCTATTGATATTCAACTAAGAAAAATGTCAACATTCAACCAGCAAAAGTGTCATGGGGGCATACAGTACAGAAGGTATTGGTTATGTGAAGGCGTTACTAATAATAAGTTTTGATTTTATATAAAAACAAAGAGAGAGACAAGGGGCTGTGGTAAAAGGAAATAAAAAAGAAACATGAGATAGATGTTAAAGTGTCTTGGGGATAAAACGAGACCGAAGAAAGGGCATAAAGTGAGAAAGTCACAGACCCCAAACAGAATCAAACCTGTGATCTCCACGTACACACTCATCACCTTGTTATGAAATAATGGAACATAAACCGCAGGCTCACTCCTCCTCACAAAGGAGTTTGTTTCATCAACAAAATCTTTTGTGTGAATTGAATCACAACTAGCAGAAATCTATATGTACTGTCCCGCTGATAGGGGGACTCGGTAGTCTAGAGACAATGTGTCGGCCTCTCAACCAAAAGGTAGTGGGTTCGAGCCCGCCAACGATTGAAAAGTTTTCTCGAGTTTTTTTTTGCAACTCTATCCTCTTGGTCCAGGTAGGTGGATCGACACCTAGTCCCATCGGAGACGGACGATGAAAAGGAGGTTTCATGTAAAGATAACAATATTCTGTACACATTAAAGAGATCTCTTAGCCGTTCACAAGGCAGTCCAGACAAAATTAAAAATCCTACCAAAAAACCCAGAGATCACCTTAGTTGTAGATGTGGGTAAATCAAATCAAAGTCCTGCAGATATCCTTGATCTACAATATTCTAAATTTAAACCCTGACATTATTTTCATTTGGTTAGAAACAGCAGCCTTTTAACTGTATTATTATGTCTATATTTATGAGAAGAATTGTTTGCGTAGATTTAAATAGATGTCTCCATGGTCTAACTCTAACTAACGAATCTCATTCTTCCCTTCCCGGCAATTCAGGTTGTCATGAACGACAGCGGCAGTGACAAATCAGACGTGGACACAGCAAGCAAAGGAAGTGCAAAGACATTTCCAAAAAGAATGTCACGTTTTCATCCATCGCCCCAATGTCTGGGTCACTGGGTTTATCCTCGCCCTCGTTCTAACAGAGCAACTCGTCCAGTTCGTCAACAATTCCGTCGTAAGTCAACGTCAACATCGCCTCATCCTCCTTCTCCATCACCACTTTGCCAACGTCCACAGGTCCCTTGAAACTGAAAATCATCTCCTCCCAGCCCTCTTCCATTTTGAAATTAAACAACTCTATAACCACCCTCATAGCATCAACGTCTCTGTCTCAATCATCTTCCATCGCCACTACTACCACCGTCGCTTCACCATCTCATACTTCAAATACCATGACAACAACAAACGTGGACAAAACACCGGATGTGAGTCTGCTAGTCACGCACACACAGATGCTTTTCCGTCAGGGAACAACCCCGATGTCAAAAACAGATGAGTCTTCTGTACTCTCCGAACTTGCTCCAGTGAAATCGGAAAACATCAAGCCAGAGTCACCTTCTTCTTCCGGGACTATTGACTTGAACAGTGCTGACAAAGCTGATGCGGAAGTGTTTTCGAGCCTTCAGGACGACGACATTAAAAGTGAGCAGATGGACTTCACAGACGCAATTTATAAAGCCTCGTCGGACTCGAACAGCGGAAATTCTTCAGTGAAAAATGAGGAAGAACATCTCTCAATGAAAACTGATACGCCAACGGAAGAGGAGCTGATGAATGAGGACAAAGATGTCATGATGCCTTTGAGCATTGAAACCAAATTCACAGTGCTTTCAAGCGCCCCAAGCAGTGAAACTACTGACACGGCATCTGAGATTGGAAGCAGTTTCAGTTCACCGGGAAGTTTTGCCAACAGCTCATGTCAGAGTAGCCTCAGTTTTCTGATGGTAATATTACTTCAGGTGAGTTAACTTTCAATTTGTTTCATTTGCTTTTGAGTACAACCGTAGCCTTCGTAAAAGAGAGAGCCTGCGCTACCCAGAGCTGTGTGGCGGTGGTCTCAGAGCGAGTGAGGCAGAGGAGCAAGTGAGGTAGTAATAATATTACATGTAGTAGTAGTGCATACTGGGCATTGATGATATGTGTGTAGTGTGTTTTACATTTGTTGTTGTATGTCGATATTCTTTAAACCTTTTACATGTATTTCATCTTGCTGTTTCCTCGCAAATTCATAGTGAGATCACCGCATATGGTGCTAATGAACCAGATAAATAATTTCCCTGTAATATTGGAAGGACCATGTCCGCATGACATTAAGTCAAACTTGAGAATTTTTGTCCTTTTTAGATGAACTAGCCGAGCACCTGGTTCTGCCCAGAAACAAATTCTTCATTGCGCAGAGTTGCACGAAAGCTTGGAACATCATGAAAATTCCACAATTCAGTGAAAATTGCAGATGTTTTAGAGAGCAGTCAACTTTTAATTATTAAAAATAGAGGGTCAGTCGGATAAGGATTTTCTTATTTTCATCCTGCTCTCCCATCCAATTGTCACCTTTCTTTCAAAATTTGGAGCCCATAGCTCCTCTCATTACGTAGTCAGTCAGTTGCCCCAGACGCTGCCACTTGCAGATCCTACTGACTGTAGTGGAAAGTAAGGTTGATCTTGTAATTACAATGGGCTTTCAAACCGTATCCCTATAAATTCTACAATGTATTAGTGTAAGTGCAAAAAACATGAAGGGCAGATGTGAGCATAGTCAAAAATATACTGTCTCTTTCTCATGGCTCCTTGGAGGAGCTTAAGAGTGTCAACAAAGTGTCTCCATTCAACCCTGTCGTAGGCCATTCGTCTGATTTCACGCCATGACTTTCCTATTTCCTATCGTTCTTCTTCTACTGTCCATCGCCATGTTCCTGTTGGTCTTCCTGCCCTTCTGTGGCCCTGAGATGTCCATGTAAAAAAAACTGAAACAAACAAAATAACAGGAAAATTATTTTATCTACTTAAATATTTTCTTGATTTAGACCTGATAATGTCAACTTAAGAAAAAGTTCCGCCATTTCTCTCAGCCCTATGGAAAATTAAAAACTAGGAATGACTGTTACCGATGGCTAGCGTCAGTGGATGGACCAGCTTGTATACAATGCCGAAAGACAAAGGAAAACAATACAAATTTTCTGAGAGTATGTATAATAGGTGTTATGAAAAGGATTAGTTTTGTTGGACGAATTCAAATAATTAAGGACACTGAGTTTAGTTCGAGGGTTCATCCCTGAAAGGAGTAGTTTAACCTGTCTCTATTTATATTATAAAGTTAAAGCTTTGTTTGTTTATTTACTATTTATCTAATCTTTTCTTTCAACTTAATCATATTCTGATAACTTTTCAGATGGCAAATCAGAGAAAATCCAAGACAAATCAAGTCACGCAGAGGGTCACAGAAACGAAAGGGCAAGCCATACATTTACACCACAGGTAACATGAGCTCTTTCCCCTCTCACTTCAAAAACATTTCTCACACTACTTGTAAAGTGTAGCATTGGTGGCCTAGTGATTTGGACTTGGCGTCATGAGGTCTTGGGTTCAAATCCTAGCAATGCTATGTTCAATGTTGTGTTCTTTGGGGAAGACACTTGACATGCATTTCTCCCACTCGGCCCAGCTGCAAATGGGTACTAACAACAGGTTTGAGAAAAAACGTGCAACAGACTAGTGTTCTGTCCAGGAAGTGATTCATTGTCACTTTTTTTCGCTCTGTGGGCCATAAGGACTTTGAAGGAACTTACTTACTACTACTACCTTTAAAGTGATAAGATTTATATTTGTCATTTTAAGTATCACTTAAATTTGTATTCATACACAAATACCATTATGGCCCATAGAGCCGGAGCTTATTCTGGTTTCTATAGCATGGAGCAGAACAGGTGATAATAATAAGACCCTAGACAGGACACGTCTGATGCAGGTTTTTACTCCAAAGCTAGTGCTTGTACCCATTTGCATCTGGGTCGGTCGAGTGGGAAAATACATGTTAAGTGTCTTTTGTAAGGAACTCAGCTCGGGCCTAGCTTTACCTCTGAACTATCGCAGTAAACCTATAAAATGTAATGTACCCAACCTCATAGCTCTAACTCTAGGTCTATGTCTTGACCTTGTTTCAGTGTTTTCTGTAAGGGATGTTTAACAGATTAGAAGCCATAATATATTGGTCCAACTTGCATACACACCTTAATTTTTTGTCTCAGCATTGTTCCTTAATTATTTCAGTGCACACTTTGGAGGAAAAAATCCTTTTTGGGGTTCTGTGTGTGGAGTTGGGGTAGAAGATGTAAAGAACAATTTAGAAATTGAATGTACAGTAGTTTTAGTTTGGGATTTTTTTCGTTCTCATCCACAGGATTTAGTTGATCTGCTTAAAAATGTGGAAAACGAGATTGAGTCTTGTCAGCAAATTCTAAGGGAGGAGAATGAAAAGAGGAAAATACAAGGTAAGTAGTAAATGTTTGTCCCTTGACTGTCTCAATCTCATCTCTTTATTCTGTCTGTCTCTCTGTCTGTCATTCTGTCTATTTGTCTGTCTGTCTCTCTTTTCTCTCTTTAATTGTCTGTCTGTCTTTCTCTCTCTCTCTCTCTCTCTCTCTCTCTCTCTCTCTCTCTCTCTCTCTCTCTCTCTCTCTCTCTCTCTCTCTCTCTCTCTCTCTTTTTGTCTCTCTTGTCTAGAACTGAATTCGGTAACAATTGCTTTAAACTCCTCTTAAATTAAATTTGGCAAACATTGCTTCAACATTTGGTTAAGCTGTGTACAGCCAAATTTGGCTATCAAAATATTGATTTAACTATTTTTATCAATGGCCACTCGGTTGGCTGCCAGACTTGTTATCATGAGGTCCCCGGTTCAAAACCTAGCAAAGCTAGGTCCGACTTTGTGTTACATTTAACAAATATTGTCCCCACTGACCCAAGAACAAATTGGTACAGGCACCAGCTTTGGAGTAAAAACCTGCGTAACACTAGCGTCCTGTCCAGGAGTTGATTATCACATGTTCCGCTTCATGTTACCGAAACCGGAATAAGCTCTGGCTCTAATGGCTGTAATGGCATTGACTTGAAGGAACTCAACTTTACCATAGGTCTTTATATTGTTGTTTCGTGTTCCTCAGGCCAACTTTTTTTCAAGGAAACGACATCTTCTATAAACGCTTTGTGCAGTAGGTTTAGATTTAGGTATGGATCTTGTATTTGGCTTCTCTTTGGATGGATGGTCCAGCAACATGAAGAGTAGTATCTGTGTAATAATTCACAGAGTCAGCAGGTGCATTTGTAGATTTAGATTTAGTTCTTTAATTGACAGGAATTTTCAAGAGTGAAATTATTGATTACTAGGGTTGTGTTCATCTATAGTTGATTTCTAGCCAAAGACATACTATTCTAAATCAATAATGATTTTATGTAGTGTTTCCGCATAAATAATTTCAAAATGCTGATGCCGTAGATTTAATAAGTAGGTAAATTGTAAGAAGAAAATCAATACTGTCATGTTTTGGCAAAGAACGGCTCTTTGATGGGGCTCTATTTGTATCACTAATGGCAGTGAGTTAATATTACATGCTTTTTTTTATTTACTTTTGATACTTAAAACTTCTACCTTTGTCTATTTCTAAGCTTAAAATGCCCACATGTGTGTATGAGCTCTATCTTCTCTGTGGCAAAGGAGAAATCAAATGTTGTTTCTGAAAAGATCTCATTTTTCATAACTTTTCAGATTGACGCATGTCGACGCACTCACAATTACGACCAATTCATCGTCACTTTCTTGTCCATGCTGGCTGAACAGGGCCACTTAGGGACATTGATGGAACAGAATATGAGCATAAAGAAACCACCTTCGTCTGCGACCTCTGTTGGAGGAAAGATTTCAAAGAAATCTCTACTGAAAGTTTCTAATAAGAAAAGTAAAGGAAAATTAAAAAAAAAAGAAAGGAAAGAAATAGCAAACAGCTGCCCTTCCTTTTTCCATGTTTGTACATAGGATGCATAAGCAATCTGTAAATGACTGTTTTTCTTTATTTCAGGCCATAATGTTGAAAGGATGGCTGGAATAGTTTTCATCCTAGTTGTTGTTTTGTTTTTCACAGACTACATGCCAAATTATAAATAGTGTTTATGTTTTACAATTATCAAATTATTTCTTCATCCAAATCAGTCTATGGATTTGTGAAATAAAAAAAGCTTCATTTTGTTAAGAAAAACATTTCTAAAGAGCGTTATTTATCCTTCTTTGCGTCATTTAAAAATGTTTTTACTTTTGAACAGTGAGGAGGAAAGCACAGTAAAGCATACAAACTTACTTCTATCAATCTTTATGCTGCATGAGCATGGTCATTTTTGTCTTAAGCACACTCCAATTCAAGGCACACCTCTCATAACGGATATAAAATGGCAATGTCTGGACCATCACAAGGCGTACAAAATGCTGTTCATTTAGCTAATGGGCTTTCTGACCCGCATTGTGAGGTCATGAAGTTGGACACTGGCTGGCTAGTAGCTATCGGCATGATCAGATTCAAATGTTAAAATAGGGCTGTAAAATATAATGTCCCAACATCCATTTCAATTATCCCCCCCCCCCCCCCCCCCCCCTCCCAGTTCAAGACCGTACTCAAGATTTAAGTCTTTGAATCCCCTAATGAATGTACAAAATTCGAAATCACTACTTGAAACCGTTATTAAAATATACATGTACACGGTCAAAGTTAGCCACATATTAAATACGTAACAGATTTTCAGTAACGGTTTATTTTTATTATTAACAAAAACACCCCGTTGAAATGTACGTATGTTGCTCATATAACATGTCTGAAGTTACTTACCAAAATTTAGTCATCCTTCGTCTCTATAAATTGTCAGTGAATATTTAAAATGATGCAAATATGCATCTTGTATAATTTAGTCCTTGAGAAAAGAATGATCGTTCTGGTTTGAACTTCTATTTCTCAAGGATTGTTGCAGAGGGAGAGGCAGAGAGAGAAAGAGAGGTATGTGTGTGTCTCATGTTGATATTGTGTCAGGCAAAGTACAGAGTAGAAATGAACCTCTGAGAGAGAGAGAGAGAGAGCGGTCTCTTTACAATGAGTCTATGCTACTAAAAATTCAGCTTTATATTAATACATGTAGTGCTCTATAGTGTGGTTGCAGTGTAGTACAGTCATATTAGTCCTAACCATGGTCAAAGGTTGAAACGCTCATAGATCTAATAAAACGCAATAGATCTGATAAACGCTTATAGATCTAATAAAGCGTTTATAGATCTGATAAAAAACGCTCATAGATCTAATAAAACAGCTTATAAATCTGATAAAACACTCATAGATCTAATAAAAAACGCTTATAGATCTAATAAAACGTTCATAGATCTATTAAAACGCTTATAGATCTAATAAAAACGCTCATAGATCTAGTAAAGCTCTTATAGATATATTAAAACAGCTCATAGATCTAGTAAATGCTTATAGATCTAATAAAACGCTTATAGATCTAATAAAAAGTTTATAGATCTAATAAAACGCTTATAGATCTGATAAAATGGACCGAAGGCATGGAGTCCTGTTAGTAACCAATCCAAGAACTAGGCTACACACGCATAGAATATAAATAATATGTTAATTTTATGCCGGTTCATTACGCTAATGCAGAATTTGGAGCTGCGTGATTTTCATTTCATGCTTACGTACGAGACGGAATCCTACAGGAATTCGATGGTGGATCGCAGGGTGATAATCTTGTTATGAGATCCAGACTAACGGGTTGCCTCATGAGTCGATGTCAGCTTAAGTGGCGATCTTGAATTTATTTTGTGTAGGGACTAGCAAAGAAGCATTGTTGTGGAAGTCAGTTTAGGTATTGCTGCAAAGTGCTCTCTATATTAAGAATTTAATATAAAATTTCGAAATTTGAGTTTAACGGGGCAAAAATGATAAATCTACATAATAAAAAAACTAGTGTTAAATGAAATTTACAATGATTATAGAATAACATAAGGCGAAGGAAGGATAATGAATACATCATGAAAAAAGTTAAATCAATCTTTTTTACTTTCCTCAATTTTAAGAAAGATCTTACATGGTGTTTTCAGTAAATGATATATTAAAATTTAAATTACTTTGCTGGAAAATGGTAATTTTATTGGACATACCAATACAGTTCACAGCAAAGGTGCAAATTATGATAGAAGAATAGAATTTTAGCAAAATCCTTAAACAGTGTTCAATCTCAAAAGTTTTATGGCGATAAGAAATCTCAGGGAACTAGAATTTTGCTATATATTTTACCTCTCTAAACAGGAAGGTCCACGTTTATCGGGACAATTTTTCGTGGGTTTGCACTGATTATCATCACCATTTCCCCCATATGTATTTATTCCAACACGCACTTGTTATCCAAATTTGGTTTCTGTGTTAGCAAAACATTGATTATTACAAACGCATTAGTGTTACATGTGGTATACGTACGATGTCGCAAGTAGCATTTCACCATGACCGTTTCTCAGACACACCAGATTTCCATTCTGAAAGTGTGAAAGCAGGCGTCCACCCAGTCCTTGCTCATAGCGCTTAGAAAGCAGACTTGTGCACTGTCATAGTCTTTTGTGCCCGCCTAACCCGCCAATCACAAGGTGGACATACAAGGAGCACTTAATGATTCACTATGCCTTCTTGATTATGTTCTTATCTACCTCCAACGAAGGTCGACTTTGAGTGTCATCTTTGTTTTAATCAACCGATCCTGTGGCTACTTGTTTTTTTAATTCTGCATTTTTACCACTTAGGCACTTTAAACTGCTGAGGGAAAGCCAAATCCCTAGATCCCGGCAAATCGGGACAATTTTACAATCCACCAAGAGTTCCTGATTAGAGAGGTTTCACTGTATTTGATTTCCCAGTAGATCCGCTACGGTCAAAACAAATTAACCAAAACCCATGGGTGACCCCGTGGCAGGTAGCTAGTTGCATGCACTGACTAACAGTCCTGATTTTGGCCAAAATCAGACGCCGTGACTCAGATCTTTCAGAGAAATGTGGCTTGCATGGTTTTATTGCTTAACCCATATAATCTAATTACTTTTGGATTAATTTTTTCTGGATACCAGTGAAGATGAGTGTTTGTATGATTTATTGTTATTTTTCAAGATAAATGTATAACTAAATTATTGAAGACAACCAATAAATCAGAGCATCTGACATAAAAATTAAAAGAAGCAAAAATCTCTCCTTTTCTGCCTGTTGCATGTTTTTATCCTCAAGAATTGTGTGCAGAGTTGCAGTGAAATACTTCACATCTGACTCCTATTTTGTGGGCAATTGGCAGGGGTTGCTGGTAGGTCTTACTTTCCTGTCATTTATCTCTCCTCTTGCTGTTTCTGCTTCATTCACCTTATGGTCACCGCAAATGGTGAATGGGGTAAGTTCCAATTAAACAAACAACGTATCTTAGTAAGATTCTTACAACAATGCTCACTAACATATTCTGACACTGACAGGCTTGGTGGTATCCTTTTGTGATAAAAGACAATATTTAGAACATTTCGTTTTTGACACTAGTATAGTATAACTCATTTCTCACTTTCTCGGTCTCCCTCCGTCTGTCTCCTCTCTCTCTGTTTCTGTCTGTCTGTCTATGTCGCTCTTTCTCTCTCTCTCTCTCTCTCTCTCTCTCTCTCTCTCTCTCTCTCTCTCTTTCTCTCTTTCCTGTTTCTGTCTGTTTGTCTATGTCATACTTTCTCTCTGTATCTTCTTCTGCCTTCTCACTGTTTGATGCCTATATGTGAGTAAGTGAGTAGATATTACTTTGTTTGTTGTCTGACAAAGGGTTATACCTGGCTTGACCTGCCTGTTCTGCCTTCTTTGGTCAAAGTTGTCACATGTTGTCGCTATCGCTCTTATTTCACTCCCTGATGTTTGACTGATGCCAGTCTGTCAGCCAATTGGATGATCAAGAAAGCATTGGGTAAATCTATGATGAAGTTTGATAAAACTTTAATTAAGAAATTATAATATTCTACTCAACGCTACTTTGTCTGACTTAGCGATGAACAAGAACATGAATTAATACTAAAGCCGCACAGGAACAAAGACAAGACAAACACAGAGGAAAAGACCCCCCAAAAATGTGGACATCAATAGAATCAAACCCTTGACCTCTGGATTGGCACCCATCGTCTCACTATGAAAAGAGAGTGTACTACCAACCAAGCTAAATATTCTCCTTTGCTTGACTTATAACTTTTCATTGAAGAAAAACACCCTCACTCTCAGTCTCACCAAAATAATTTGAAATGCATATTTTTCACAACAATCTCTCATTTATTGAATGGACAATAAATTTGGATTCGAAAAAGTAAAAACAGTTACTTTTTTTTTTAAATAAAAAAACAATTCTTAAAGGGAGACTCAATAAAGCATCTTCTCTTGTTCTTTTTAAATGGGAAATAAAACACTCAAAATATGTTTACAATTGAAGTGTACATATGTTTAATCAATACCATAGAAATAGTTTTAAATATTTTTATCACAATGTTTTTTGTCTTTCTGTATGGCAGTTAACATGTATATATGTACATAAACGTCTATCCTTTAGACATTTCCTTAAGAATGAAAATGAAATTGTAACAGAGATACACCTCTTATCTCATCTTATCTATTGGACCATAAGTACAGAGGAATTATAATTAAGACGGTAGGAAATGGCTGGTGTCCTAAGCGTAAACTATGTCATGTTAGGCTGGGTGAGCTTTGGCATTATTATCGGGTTTTCTGTAGAACCCAGGAAGACGGTGGTCTAGGAGGCAAGGTTTCATCCTTTCAATCTTAACCAAAGGTCATGGGTTCAAGCCTCAGAAGGTAGTAAAATTTTCTCAAGTTTTTTGCAAAACCTACACCCCTGGTCCAGATAGATGGATCAATGCCTAGTCCCATCGGAGATGGACAAAAGAAAAAGCGGTCCTGTGCCCAGATCACACCACTGACGTTGTACTATACATCCTTTGGCTGTTTACAGGGCAGTCCGGCAAAATTAGAAATCCCCAGGATTACTCTTGCTGTGTATGTGTGAGTGAAATCAAATCCAAACCTGTAGAACTCAAAGCACAGTACTAATGGGGAATTCTGAGTGTCAAGAAAAGTAAGCTACCGGCAGTCATAGCCAGTGCGGCCAGCTGAGACTTTAAATAAAAGCTTGATTGAACGGTCGCTGTTTTAAGGGTTTTCTCTGGGCTCAAACAAAAAATTTGCATGATTAATAGCCAGAAAAAAAAAGAAAGACTGGAGATGCATGAAATATACAATTCAGATGTGTCGTAAAATCAGCAGCATTTATGGATACTGGAAAGGATAACATTAACAAGGGTTTAGCATAAACAGCAAAATAACAATAAAACAGGGTGTGGAGGGTCGTTCAAACGAGTCATGAAGTAAGTCAAGTAGCAATCGTTTTTATGCTAGGATATTTTTCATTTTATCAATTGTATAACATTTATGCCTAAATCAGATTTAGGCACTTTGAGCAAAACGAAAGAAAAAACAACTTCCTGACAGCTTCATTTTTAAAGTGACTACAACTGTTGATACGCACTTAGTAAATACAAATGTTATCACCCTGAGTGTTAGTGTTAGAGTTTAAAAATGAAGAAACAATAACATTCAAGGAATCTTAAAACTGGGGCATTACTAATTCATTATGATCTGACTTGGGCATATATGTTATACAGCTGACGATTTATAATCCTTTTTTCAGGGATGTCTTCGTCTTAAGTTTTCATATTTCTTTTATTTATGTACCTACAATTACAATGAAGATTTATTCTAAAGAGTTAATGACATTGCTCACTCCTAGACTAGAAATCTAGGGAGGTTTGAATTCACCACATGATTTCCCAAGGCTTTATGTGCACTAGGTCATAACAAGTCTTAAAGTTATTATAACTATAGCCATAGCCGCTTAAATATCTGTCTTCTCATATTCAATACACCCTTAAAAACATGAATGAATATGGGAAGATTAAAAAAGGCAAAAAAGACTTATAAAGTAATGTTCCTCTGCCACCAAAAAAGACCCGAGGCGTTTGTTGTTACCAGCAGCCTGGCAATGGCAACCTGTCACCATCACCAGACTGGGATCAAAATCAGGTCAGTTGTAACACTGATGGCTGTTTTGATATATCTTTCTGACATTACATTGAGACACCATATACACAGCACACAAGAAGAAAATATGACAACGTTAGTTCTAGTTGAAGAATACGTGTAAAATATTTGTGATGTTCTCATGTCGATTAGAAAGCCCCCTCCCCTCCTCTTTTTTCCCCTTATCACCCCAACCCCTGTTTTAAAATTTGTATTTTTCATTAAAAATGTCCTTAACAGACTCAAATAACATCGTAGTAATAGTAACCTTACACTTTCATCGGTCTATATCATTTAAAACTATGAAAGACCACTTAACTCTTCTTTTTGGAAAAAAAAAACATTCCCTCTATGATCTTTGAGAGATCATCATTGATAATCATATAAATAATACTCAGTATTTACTGGCATCTTATCCTGCATGTGACCAGGTATTCATTCACACTCAAGGAAAGTTTGGGTTTTTTGTCTTTAGGTTTAGTGATTCAGTGGCTAACAACGGCAAAGTCCAGTCATTCTCTGACTCAAGTAGATAAGAAAAGAAAAACATTTTTGACCCCCAAAAAAATTAAAGGGTTGGCTAAACTAAAGTCTCGTCATCAAAATAAAAAATTTACAGTCATTTAATTCTTATATAAAACAAGCATTTTATACCCGGGGTGATATATTACGTACGGCAATTAGATCGAGTCAGTACTCAATACTAAGATTAGACTTATACAGATAGATGTAAACGATACTATTCCAACTATAAAACCTGTTTAAAATGGTGATTTAGGTGAATTAAAATTCTCTTCGAAAACGGGGAAACAATGAAATTTTCCTAAATTAAATGTTGCTTCCGGAAGAAAATTATTCAAATGAAAACAATCTTGAGATCATTTAGAACCCAAATGCAATATTTGGAAGAACAACTAACTCAGAAATATATAAAGACAAACAAGCATGCTCGTAAATAACGTTGGATTATGATTTCTCTTTATCATAAAGCTGGGTCTCTTGAACGGGTGATATCTAGTGCGATTATTAGATCAAATTAGTACTTGATACTGAAGTTACATGGGCTTTTTATGTAGTACTCGATACTGAAGTTATGAGGGCTTTTAATGTAATACCGTAAAAGGAGAAATGAGATCTAATACATGTAACAATAAAAAGTTTTGTAGATCACAGAGAAAACAATCTTTTTCCTATCAATTGAAACCTGATTTGATCCAAAAGTTTATTCGCTAAGAACCTAAAGTAGGCTATTTTAAATCTACATATGACATATGAAGGTTGTGGGTGCAAATTCTTTTTGAGTTATAAGCGGTGAAAGAGACGTTCAGCTTTATATATATACAAATATCTATGCTTTCCATAATTTTCATTGTTATTTGTTTGGTTTTCCTCGCTTTTGGGTTGTCTTTTTCATGTTGGTTTTATTTATTTATCAAAATATCAGTCAACACTGATTGTAACAAATCTGTTGAAGGAAATATCAATGCAAACATGTCTCTGTTAAAATCTTTCTATCTTATTAATCTGTGCTCGTCAATACTGCCATACTGGACCCCGTTCTCACCGACGGGCCATGTAAGAAGGTCATTGTTGTATCCCGGATAAGCTAGTTTATTCTGAGCAGTACTTGAAACACGGCATTCCCTTTGCCGTTGTACAAACCAGTTCCAAGGCCCTGGTATGCCCTTGAGTCCCTGTTTTTGATCAGCTTTCCATGGCCATCAAAGTATTCTTCGTATGGCGGCATGCAAAGACGCAACTTGTCAAGCAAGCTTCCAGGCCAGGCAGCATCGGGGTCACTGGGCCGATTAAAGTGCTGATACCTGCTGCCTAGGTGTCTGAAAAAGAGAGATAAGAAACGTTCAGTCTGATTTGCTATTTTGCTTTTATTTGTTTTGTTTTTAAACTTTTCTACTTATGTCCATTTACAAAAAAACAACCCAACTATAAAAGAGAAAAATTGTGATCTGCTGAGGCCACGTGGATTAATCAGTAACAGAATCTAGATGAAGATCATTATTTCATAAATACTTTGAGATTTAAATGTTTCAAATGTATTATTGGGCTACAACACCATATTGGAATCGGGCACAGAGAAAAACTTATCTTTGCCATTGATCATTACCTGTTTTAACTTCTGTTCAAATAAAGCTTCAGTAAAAAAAAATTTTTTTTAAAGATGCCATTTTTTCCGTTTCTTTTTCATATTATTTCATTTGTTCATCCCTGTTACTGTTACAAATATAGAAATCATAAGGTCCTCAGTTCAATGCTAGGTGAAACGTTGTGTTCCTTGGGAAAGATACTTAAAATGCATTTCTCCAATCGAATGAAGCACAAAGGAGTACAACTATCAGCTGCAATGGCTTTGAAAAAAACTTTACGCTAGTCTATCCAGAAAGTTTTTATTATTACCTGTTCCACTTCATGCTATAGAAACCAGGATATGCTCCAACTCTATCGATCTTAGGCCTTGAACATGAAGGAGCTTTTATATAAATATGAAACATCTTACTTTACAAGTGATAGGCTACTATAGAATTGAAATTATAGAAAGGACTCACTCTGTGTATTTGCTATATTCTTCAAAAGTCATCCATGAGTCTATCTTTCGGGTGATCAAGGCACGACCAGAGCTTAAATTTTCTTTGAACACCTTTGGTGCGACAGATGCAGCGAATGGATAGACGTCTTCAACAGTGATGAAACTCCTCTTTGAGCTTCCACTTCCTGTCCTGTCATCATCGGAATGTGCTCCACCTTGACCAAAGGTTCCTACGGATGGTGCTTTATTACGCATACGTGCAAAACCTCGCCGTCTCTTTGAAACTCGTTTCTTTGGTTTGGGTTGATTGAAAGGACTGTTATCAGTTGTGAGGGGCCCCAGTGGTATTACAATACCTTTCTTCAGGGAGTTAGTGGGTTTGTCTCCAGGATAAAGAAGAACTGTGAAATAGACAGAATGAGATGATAGAGAGAAAATAAAGCACTTTTACTTTTGAATGTAATTATTGATTGTAGAGGTAGAAAAATAACTTTAAGCTGCCTCATGTTCTTCGATAATATGGAAGGTGGCACATTCACATAACTTGTGGTAAAGGGAGGGCAAGTTTATTCACTCGACCTAGATTGTAATATATGGAGGCTTTGATGCAATAGGTGTAAATTATTGGGAATTAATCATGACTGTACTTAAGTGAAAGTAAATGTCGCTACCATTTTCATGAAAATATCACGGATCAAATCTTACATGCAAATTTTAAAAAAGTATTTTCTAAAGTGAGTAGCAGTCAACAGACTTATCATATTTTGCCTTCAAAGAGAATAAAACTCTTTGTCAACCCTGGCACTTTGATTAATATTATCATTATCATTAGGTGATTGTCTATTGATTTATGCAATAAAAACAAAATTTTGTTTTCATCAAAATGTTAATAATATACGTGTATGTGTATATACAAATTCTCTCACTCTCTCTCTCTCTCTCTCTCTCTCTCTCTCTCTCTTGATATATATATAGCTGTTTTCTTTCTTTTTGCAGTCAAGATTAAGAATAAGGTAGTATTAAATATTGATTTTGTTATTATATCTTAACAATAACCAGTTGAAAACGAGGAACATAGGTAGTAATGCATAACACAATTCCGTAAATGTCTTACATTCCTTGTCTGAAAAGTTTTCTGGTTGAAAGACAAGCCTTTGTCATCAAACAATTTCCTAACTTCAAAATACTCCTTGAGCGTGGCTCGTCTGAATTGATCGACCATAAGAGCGCCTTCACCTCCGACAGTGGATTCTGAACAATGGTCATCTATTGGCTTGTAGCCTACCTTGATGACACCTCAAAAGGAATTTCTCATCAAATTTCACTCAGTTGATCTCGTGAAAGAGCTGATGAGTCAAAGGAAGGAACATGAGACTGAGGCAAACATTCAGTTTTTTCATTAACAAAAGTCAACTTAATGAAATTAACAACAAAAAAAGCATACCTGCATTTTTTTAAACAGAATCTGAAAAAGGTTGTTCTAAAAAAATTTTTTATCACTCAATGTGGGCTTATTGGGTTAAATTGCTTAAAAAAAAAATTCTCTAAAAAAATTTTGGGAAATTCACTGGTTTATTTTGACCTTTAAAATCAAAATATTACAAAATTTATCTTAAATACTCAGGAGTATATATAATAGCCCATATACTTTTTGAGGATGAAATAACAATTTTTCCAAAATTTTTACAGTTGAAGAAAAAATTAGCCAAAATGCATTAGGGGAAAAAGTGAAAATATAGATGCCCCCTTAAATACTCAGGAGTATATATAATAGAATGAAATACAGTTGAAGGTAAATATAATGCAAATGTATAACATGACATACTTTATTAAATCTGCAAAAAATGTATGCATTTGTACTAATGACATGATCTTACAAGGTGACATTTTAAAGAAGGTGACATGGACCTTTAATTTCTCTTGAATCAAATAGTTCTTAAAGCAGATTCGGGCAAGGAGTAATTCTATCAGGGTTTATAAGAGAGAAATCTGAATTGATAATAATTGATATGAACTTTTTGTGATCACAGACTGACACATTTTATTTATGCTATTTTATTCTTTTCATTTTCAAGTTCTTCTTATGAAGGCTCCTCTGAGCAGAGATAGATGAAGAGAGGAATAGAAGAGTGGAGAGCAGAGAGTGGCAGAAATAGAGACAGACACACACACAGACAGGAAGAGAGACAGACAGACAGATACAGACAGAGAAATAAGGATATACAGGTATATAATTATAATTAATAAATAACACCATAGTGTTGAATGATGTTGATGCACCTATCTTAAAAAAGATTGATGAGGATGGTTAAATATTTGAGAGTATAGAAATGACCCATAATAGTGTTTACTTGACTGATAAAAATGGCAATCATTCTTAATATTAAAAAGGAAAATGAAATTGAAAATCTCTTAACTCTTTAAACCAAAATGACACTTTACGTCAATATGATGAAAAAAGAAAAAGGAATATGAAATTGAAAAGACACGTCAATTTTCAGATAAACACGTCAAATTTAATGTGAATACTTATAAAATAAAGTTATAAAGTGGTGACCAATATAAAAGAGTCTTCTTTGAACTTCAATTGCTGATTCTTGAACAAAAAACTGAAAATTTTATCTTCACTTCCTTTAAAATATATAATTTTTCTTACATTTCTGCCGTGTGGTATTTCTACTCAAGACAACTCTGTCATGTTTACGAATGTCAACCATGGTCTCAAGTGACTCTGGTACCCTTAACTCATTTCTGATGTCAAACTCTGGCGGTTCCAAGGAAGTTGGAGTGCTGGTCCTTGATTTGGATAAAGAGCTTGGACTTTCTGACTTCTTGTGAATGGACATACTTTTATCAATTGAAGTCTAAGGAATAAATGATTGTAGTAATGAATGCAAACAGATGATGTCAAGATGTTACATGGGAAGATAACTGTATATTACTTACATCGTAATGTTGCTTCCTTTAGAAGATTCTCTTTGCTGAGCTTTATTTCATTAGAATGTGTTATTTATTTTCTTTTTTCTTTATCAGTTCCCATTCTATCTTTCGGTGTATGGGTTCAGATGCCTGAGATGATCTTTCTCTAGGATGCCCTGTCCTGGCATTTTCTGTTTCCTTTCAAAAAGTTAAGTTTCTATGCTTCAATGCCTCTTTTATATCTTCTTCCCACTTTCTCTGAGGTCTGCCTTTTGGTCTTTTACCTTGGGCATTAGCACTGTATACTGATTTAGCTATTCTATCGTCATTCATTCTGTTTACATGCCCAAACCATCTCAATTGATTTGTTTTGATCTTAGTTTTTATGCCATCTGCTTTGGTTTGATCTCTTATTGTTGTATTTCTGATTTTGTCTCTTTTAGTTATCCCTACTACTCTTCTTAGAAATTTCATTTCAGCTGCCTGTACTTTACTGTATTCTCTACTGTCTAAGGTCCAGGTTTCGCTGCCATAGAGGAGAGTAGGACAATAAACTGTATTGTATACTGCCATTTTGGTTTTTGTTGACAATTTTTTGCTTACCTACAAATGCCTTTCCTAGATGTTTATATATTGCACTTGCCTTTTGGATTCTCTGGCTGATTTCTTCTCTTAGTTTTCCCTCTGAGTTAATCATTACTTCTAGGTAATTGTAGCTTTGAGCCTGTTGTAAATTCTCCCTCTCCAATTTAAGATTTTTGTTTTAGCTTCCCTAGATATTAGCATTGTTTTGGTTTTCTTTGCATTTACTCTCATTCTTCCTTTATTTAGTTCATTGTTCATAATGTTGATATTCAACTGAAGGTCCCTTTCTGATTTTCCAAAAGAACTAAATCATCAGCAAATGAAAGCATTGATACAATTACTGGTTTGAGCTTCCACATACCTCTATTCATTTTCTTCATTTTTGAGGATGCCTTTGCGACTGAATCCATAAATGTGATAAGCAAAGAGGACTTAGGATAAAAACCTGTCTTACTCTATATTTACATCAAATTCTGCAGATATGTTTCCAGCTACTCTCACTGCCAGAGAATCCAAAAGGCAATGACAATATATAACAATCTCAGAAAGGCATTTATAGGTAAACAAGAATTGTCAACAAAAACAAATGGCAATGTACAACACAGTTTATTGTCCTGCCCTCCTCTATGGCAGCGAAACCCGGAGCTTAGACAGTAGGGAGTATAGTAGAGTACAAGCAGCTGAAATGAAATATGTAAGAAGAGTAGTAGGGAAAATTAAATGTGACAAAATCAGAAACACAACAATAAGAGATCAAACCAAAGCAGATGGCATAAAAACTAAGATAGAAATAAATCAACTGAGATGGCTTGGGCATGTAAACAGAATGAATGACAATAGAATAGCTAAATCAGTATACAGTGCTAAACCTCAAGGTAAGAGACGAAAAGGCAGACCTCGGAGAAAGTGGGAAGAAAATAATAAAGAGGCATTAAGGCAAAGAATCATCTTAAATTAGGGAGGGAGAACTTAGAACAAGTTCAAAGCTACAATTACCAGGAGTAATGATTAACTCAGACGGAAAACCAAGAGAAAAGGAAGGAATCAGAAAATGCCAGGACATGCAGCCTGGAGAAAGATCATTTCGGGCGTCTACCGGAAGGTAGAATGGGAACTGATAAAGAAAGAAAGAAAGGGCTTTTAATGACATTGGGGACTCTGTAGTCCAGAGGCAATGTGTCAATCTCTCAACCAAAAGATCATGCATTCAAGTCCCAACAGCTGAGCCTTTTCCTCGATTTTTTCAAGATAAACCCACCCCATTGATCCAGGTAGGTAGATCAACACCTAGTCCCATGTGCATATCACAACACTGAGTGTTAAAGATAACTTGGCTGTTTACAAGGCAGCCAAGGCAAAATAAAAATCAACCCCCCCCCCCCCCGGATTACCTAAGATGTGGATGTGGGTAAAATCAAATTTAAAATGTGTGTATGATATTTATAATTTCAATTGGTTTCAGTTTAAGAAATAGAAACATGAACATATTATTATCTTTAAACAAAATACAGAAAGAATTAAAAACATTTATTCATTATTGAAAGATCATTGATTCTACCAACTTCTATGAAAACTTAACAGATACAACCTGATATTTCAAAAGAAAACTTAAGGTAATTTTACTTTGCCATGTGAACATAATGTTCTTGTTTTACATCTCACCTTGCTCAGTGGCTTGTCACTATTGTCATTGGAAATGCCTTGTGATGTATCCTCAGGTCTGGGAGTATAATTGGCTTCAAAAAGAATGTCCTCATACACATTCTGGATCACTTTGCTCTTGTGACTGAATGGTTGTGCTCATTTCATTCCTTGTCAATGATTCTGAGAGTTCAACTAGTTGGCTAGTAATCCCGGAATCAACAATGACATCACCATTGGTTTCTTGTCCTTGAACAATAGCAAGTTCTTTAGCAGACATTGACTTGTTTGGATCATCAACAGATTGGTCAGCCTTATTGGAAATGTCACTTTTCTCTCTCACAGAGACTGAACATTCCAAAGTCACATTTTCCTTATCATCTGCTCCTTTCCTCTGGTCCTGGGAGCTCCTTTTCTCTCACCATCTGTTGGTCTGGACTTTGATCCGGCTTGTGAATGTGAAGGACGCAATGACTTTTCATCGGATGAATTGTCCACTCTTTCTCTTGAGACACTTTTGACAGTTGAGCCACTTCGTACTGATTTCAATTTCCTTTTTGAGTCTAGAAACAGCCATATATGTGAACAAGGTAGAATAAAGAAGTGAAAAATCTCAAAAATGAAACGAAAAATTAGCGGCTTTCAATGAACTAACAATATATGAATAAGTTTTACTTTCATTTTCAAAGACTCGAGGTCCTATTCTTTCTTTAGCTTGGAATTAGAAAATGTGTATTATATTTTATAGAACTTGGAATGTGAGTTGTTATGGCTAACAGTAACACCAGAGAAATGTAAGCAGGCTCAAATGAACATTCAACTAACGCATGCACCCTATGAACTAAGTTTACTTAGTAAATGTCTATTTTCTCTGGCAGTTTTAAACTAAGGCAGATTTTTAAACATAAATTAGAAAAGATGAAAGAATGTTTGTATTATTTTTCATAATATTAAATTCAAATGCCACTGTGGGACAACATTCTATGTAACAAATTAATCAAATTACTCTGGCTTCTATTATAGTCTGCATACTTACAATTCACATATATAGAGAAAATTCTATACATGAACATGTCAACTGATTGATACTGATTTTTAATATAAGAAAACTCACAGAGATGAACAGATATTTAAAAGAAATTCACCTGGCTGGTCAACTGATGTCTGTCTAAAAGATTCTCTGTCGCATAACTTTATTAGGTATCTATAACACTTTGTATCAGAATAATCATATTTTGTAAATGGATTGGGTGAATACTGTGCTAACCTTATATTGATGTGTGATTGCTGAATTTACTTTATAACAGTTGAAAGACAAAAAATTGAGAAACATTTATCTTCTTCATCACAATTAAAGACTTTTATGTCATAAAAATTTAAATAATAAGAATTGGAAAAAAGCCCAAAAAGACAGATAACAATGCTCTCCAAATCATATCATCAAAGTCTCACCTTTTGAGCTCAAAGGTCTCTTTCCTTCTGTCACATCTGCACTTTTCCCTTCATCAATACTTTTTGTATTTTTATGTCACGCCTTTTGTTTCCTCCATTGCATTAAACCTTTGTTGAGCTCTTGATAATTCAATTCATCATCAAGATCAGCATCAGTGTGATAAAAAGGTCATCGACTTCAGATTCACTCAGAGGAATTTCACTCTGTCAATGAAATAAAAAACAAACAGAAAATAAAGCCATTCTTTGAAAATATCCAAACTGTGTTTGTTGTGAATCTTATTAACCTTACATTACAGTAACAGGTAAAAATATAAACTCATACATTCTAATATACTTTCTTTTTTAAAATCTTGGTTTAAAACTTGGTGGCTGTTTTAAAAACACATGTAATCGAAGTCAAAATTGAAGTGAAACAAAGTATCGTTCATCCACAAAACAATAAGATCCTATGAAAACTCATCTTTTCACAGTGTAATTCATTTTCTCAATTTGTTTTGAAAATAATTAAAATCTGATTTTCAAGTTTTAAAATGGTATAATGTCAGTATGGCTACTGTAATGAAATGAGTCCTACAACAATGGCTATAGTGTTTTAGGTTTTCGCACTGCTGAGGCTGTGCCATGTTATACCTGTACTGTCAGGTTGTCGGGCAGTTGAATAAAGTACACGTGCCAAAGACGTGTTTCCAGTGTCTTATTATGATGTTGCCCTTTATGTATATTTCCTAAGTGTCTGAACTATTGTGTTTACATGTACAACCCACACATATGACAGCTACCTAAATACAAAAAGTAGATTTCATGTTTAAAGAATGGAACCTATTTTTATCAATAAATTATCCTATGACATTAGAAGATGTCTAAAAATAGTCCGTCTTGTTATAAATATGACCCATTTATATAAACTATGCGTTTTGATTGGTTGATGTAATGGAATTTCCAAAATTTCCTTATAACTACAACATGGCCACTTAACGTCAGTTTGACTACATTTAACAGCAGTACGACCACCGACTAGAAGACAAAATTATATAATCACAATAGATCCTTGTTAGTTATTGTGTGGAAGAAACAACATTTTGTTTTTTATTGTAATGAGAACTTATCGAAATAAAGAAAAAAATTATTTAAAAAAGGAGAATTTTAAACAGACACATCAAACAGAACTGACCAGCTGTACTGATGTTATAGCTGTGTTGACATTATCTGATTGCCATTTATCAATCATTAAAAGTAGGCCTCATAAGATAAATAGAAAAAATTTACAAAACACTGGTGATGATGTCATGGTAGTGGAACGTTTTGATTTGGTAGCATTTCCTTACCTGAGAAACTGCATTGAGAAACTCAGTTCTTGACAGAGACCAACTTTTTATCCTTGTCTGAAATTCTGAAGAGATCTAGTAGTCACATGCGGTTCATCGATAAAAACTTATCCAAAATCTGCAAACCATCTGGAGGTGGCACAGTCATTGTTGGTACATCTGGAAGGGGGTTTTGGAGATGGTATTTCTTCAACAGGTGGAGGGGTTTCTGGCTTTTTCAAGCGCTCTGCCTTAAACTTTGCCTCAACTCTTTTTCTCCAACTCTGACTTATCTGTTTTTCGAAAGCAAGCAATCCCTTCATTTAGCCCAAGTGAATTGAGATTACCTCTGAGCTCCTGCCGTTTCTGAATCCAAGTTTTATAATTCTGTGTCTTCTCCAAATCTAAATTTTTCACAATGTCTTCCTTGCTAATCGTTTTCACTGGATCTATTGATGGCTTAAGTGAACTATTTAGAATAGGGGGCGCAGGTGGGGTTTTAACATTAAAATAAAGTCCCAATCGATGTTTGATTGGTTTTTCCATAGGGAGTGCTTCTTATCATTCTTGTCCTCCTTGGAGGGCCTCAAAAAATTTCACTGCTGCCTTGTAATGTTTGATGTGGGAAAGATCTCTGTTTGAAAAGTTTGCAAGCCCTTTCATCATGGGGGATATGATCAAAGTTGTAAGGATCAAACAGACGCTCCAGGCTGAAGCTGATGTCTGTTGCCATTACGTCTTCTCGTTTCCCATGTCTCGGTGCCATGCTGCTAGAACAATTTATGAATCCGTAACACGTTTAAATATCTTGACCAGCAGCTGAACATCTGCTTTTTATTTTGTTTTGTTATCAAAACGAATAATACAAACCAATCTAACAAACGACAACGTAGTAGCCTGTAGGTCTAGGGTATAACACTAACACTACACCCATGAGCAGCCATTGTTGCTACTGTAAACAAAGTTGCGCTACCTACTGGAAGGATAACTCTGTGTGCCAAGTGCCAAGTTGAAAAGTCATCGGCTAGGTTACTAACGGGATAGGCTACGCGTCAATAATAATAATAATAATAATAATAATAATAATAATAATAATAATAATAATAATAATAATAATAATAATAATAATAATAACAAATAATAAAATTACAATCATAATAGAAATGATAGTAATGATTAATAATAATAATAATAATAATAATAATAATAATAATAATAATAATAATAATAATAATAATAATAATAATAATAATAATAAAATTAACAATCATAATAGAAATAATAAAAATGATAATAATAATAATGATAATAATAATAATAATAATAATAATAATAATAATAATAATAATAATAATAATAATAATTATTATTATTATTATCATCATCATTATTATTATTATTATAATAATAATAATAATTATTATTATAATAATAATATAATGATGATGATAATAATAATAATAATAATGATAATGATAATAGGAATAAGGATAATAATGATAATGATATAATAACAATAATAATAATAATAATAATAATAATAATAATAATAACAATAATAGTGATGATGATGATGATAACAACAATAATAATAGTAATAATGATATAATAATAATAATAATAATAATAATAATAATAAGAAGAAGAAGAAGAAGAAGAAGAAGAAGAAGAAGAAGAAGAAGAAGAAGAAGAAGAAGAAGAAGAAGAAGAAGAAGAAGAAGAAGAAGAAGAAGAAGAAGAAGAAGAAGAAGAAGAAGAAGAAGAAGAAGAAGAAGAAGAAGAAGAAGAAGAAGAAGAAGAAGAAGAAAAGAAGAAGAAGAAGAAGAAGAAGAAGAAGAAGAAGAAGAAGAAGAAGAAGAAGAAGAAGAAGAAGAAGAAGAAGAAGAAGAAGAAGAAGAAGAAGAAGAAGAAGAAGAAGAAGAAGAAGAAGAAGAAGAAGAAGAAGAAGAAGAAGAAGAAGAAGAAGAAGAAGAAGAGAAGAAAGAAGAAGAAGAAGAAAGAAGAAGAAGAAGAAGAAGAAGAAAGAAGAAGAAGAAGAAGAAGAAGAAGAAGAAAGATGATGATAATTATGAATAGGAATGGTCATGATGATGAAGATGATGACGATCAATGGTCATAACGATGAAGATAACAAGGACCTTGATGATCTAATAAAATTGAAAAAGGTGAAAGAATTAGAATGACATTCAGACGGAATGGGTGTAACAGGTAAGGCCTAAAGAGGATAGAACATTTTGAAAGAACCAGAAAAATTTGAATTATTTTCATCTGGCTCTGTTTGCAAAGTAAAATTTGAAGGATGGTCTTCTTCAGTCCGTTTCCTGTTGTAGTGTGCCCATACCAACACACCTTCCGTTTCCTCTTGTAGTGTGCCCATACCAACACACTTTCCGTTTCCTCTTGTAGTGTGCCATATTATGCCAATTTATTCTAAGTCTTCTTGCTGTTGTCATAGTTTTTGTTTTCTTCTCACTGATCTCCATAGAGAACTCATCGATACGGTTTGTCACGTCAGCAAGTTCTAAATTATCTCCGCCAATCTGTCAACTGTCAATATCGTCTTCAATGCGGCTACGGTAAACGATACATTAAAATTTGTGATGACTCCGCCGCCAATGATGAGTGTGTTGTGGTATTTGTCAAGGACACACTGTCATTATACGTTCCAGAAATATGTTGCATAAAGTTGGGGTGAGGAGAGTCCCTGTCGTATCCCGATGGCTGTGTGAAGTTATTTGCCCACCATGTCTTGCACAAGCAGGCCTTACACCTACAGCACATTTGGATTTTGAGTAAAAATAAAGATAAAGAGGGATTCATAGTCACTATCCTTGCACAAGTGCAGGCTCACCGACTCTACATTATTTATCCCCCAATAGGCCATTTCATTCAAAGTTCTTCTCAACTCCTTGTGGAGCATACAGTACATCAGCATGTTAAACGCTTCGTGCCCACACATTGACAAGATCTGTCTCTACCTTTTTATACCCGAGTACAGTCGCCTGATAATGTTGATTATCCTAGCGTATATATGTTAAAGTTAGAGATACCCCCTTTCCTGACCGTAGCTGATTAGCAGTCGCTACCAACGCTGCCTTTCGTCCGTGTTCTCAATTCGTACTGAGTCACCTCAGCTGACAGTAGGAGCCTACTCGTGGCTATTCGAGGGGGGGGGGCGAATGTACTGCTGCTTCGTAATGTCCGGATATGATTCAACAGTAGACATGTATGTGTGTGTGTGCGTATGTGCGTGTGTGTATGTTTGTATGTATGTGTACTTATGAATGTCGGTGTGTGTCTATGAATGTGTGCGCGCGCGTTTGTGTGTATGTGTGTATGTGTGTTTTATGGACCGTTTCTGACGTCAGGTTTTTGCTGACGTCATGTCACCAATTAATGAAGTCCAGTCGAGAGGGGCGAACGCCAAGTTACTACACGACGTCAGCTGATGATATGTATTACTAATATTACTCTACATGTATTAAACGTTACCACCAGGCTTGTAACGGCTAACCTTTACGACTGTATCGATCAAAGCTACTATGATTCAACGCTCTATTGAATACCTTTTGCTTCGTCAGGAACAGCATGACAATTGATCAACAAACGCAAGCAGTTTGAAACTGTCAGGTTTTGTTATCGGAGCATTGGTGCTTTATGACAGTTATGGGTAGGTGTGTATAGGGGGGAGAGATTACATTGGATGCCGTGCTGGAGTTAACAGCCCTGTATTTGCCTAGCTGATGCTTAGGATGTGAATAAACTGTTTGCTCGAGTATTTTTGAATTTCCCAGTAATCAGCATAGGACCAACTTTAGCCAATTTCATACATACATGTATTACTTTTCTTGCGACATCTGACTGAACAATAAAATTAAATTTAAAGCGCTTCCATAGGACGTCTTCCAGAAATTTGCTGCACTGCAATCCTTGAATATACAATAGAATTTGCTTATACGTCATGTACTTGACACATACTCAACATGACAGGCAACTACGAGGTGATTTTGGTGGGTGTAGGTTAAGTGTAGATTGTATCTGCTGGATGCAAAAGGATGTTGGAAAACTCGGTATCGCACAGCTTAATTTTTATTGCACATAATTCCAGAATTCACCATCATTTCACGCGCTGTAAATTTTACAGGAATAAGCGTGTGGGTTTTTTTCTTTCGCATTCCCCGCTGTTTGTCTTTCATCCAGATATATTCTGGCATCAGATGGCTCACAAGCGCTTCAAGATCGAAAGGATAAAATAAGAGTTTTTTTATTGGATGGAAATGTCGATGAGAGTTATTTTTGGAGGAGTTTTTTCAGTCAATCAGTCTCTCTCTCTCTCTCTCTCTCTCTCTCTCTCTCTCTCTCTCTCTCTCTCTCTCTCTCTCTCTCTCTCTCTCTCTCTCTCTCTCTCTCTCTCTCTCTCTCTCTCTCTCTCTCTCTCTCTCTCTCTCTCTCTCTCTCTCTCTCTCTCTCTCTCTCTCTCCCCCTCTCTCTCTCTCTCTCTCTCTCTCTCTCTCTCTCTCTCTCTCTCTCTCTCTCTCTCTCTCTCTCTCTCTCTCTCTCTCTCTCTCTCTCTCTCTCTCTCTCTCTCTCTCTCTCTCCCCCTCTCTCTCTCTCTCTCTCTCTCTCTCTCCCTCCCTCTCTCTCTCTCCCTCCCCCCCTCTCTCTCTCTCTCTCTCTCTCTCTCCCTCCCTCTCTCCCTCTCTCTCTCCCTCCCCCCTCTCTCTCCCTCCCCCCCTCTCTCTCTCCTCTCTCTCTCTCTCTCTCTCTCTCTCCCTCTCTCTCTCTCTCTCTCTCTCTCTCTCTCTCTCTCTCTCTCTCTCTCTCTCTCTCTCTCTCTCTCTCTCCTCTCTCTCCCTCTCTCTCTCTCTTCTCCCTCTCCTCTCTCTCTCTCTCTCTCTCTCTCTCTCTCTCTCTCTCTCTCTCTCTCTCTCTCTCTCTCTCTCTCTCTCTCTCTCTCTCTCTCTCATCGGTGAAAAGGACAGGTTCATCGTCTATGTCCACTGAACGTGTTGTCGAGTCCACATTTATGATATCTTGATGCTCGGGTATTAAAATGTTGGGTTTCTGATTTGTCTGTATGGCCGTAGTCCTGTTCCCGTAATCGTCTGAGGACAGTCTGACTTGTCAATCTGCAGTGTCTTGATGTGGCTGCGCTGGGGTAGGGGACTAGGTAGTTCAGAGGCAAGGTGTCGGCCTCTCAACCAAAAGATAGTGGGTTTAAGCCCGCTGACGGTGGAAAATTTTCCCGATTTTTTCGGGAGTAAAACCTAATTGGTCCAGGTAGTTAGATCGACACCTAGTCCTATCGGAGACGGATGATAAAAAAAAAGAAGTCCCGTGTAAATCATAACACTCTGGGTACGTTAAAGATCC
>JAXRKP010000624.1:232500-254377 GCA_037039925.1 Doris montereyensis | reverse complement strand
AGTAGTCATTGATGCGCTATGGTGGCCACACCCAATATTAAGGCCCTTAACATTTACTTAATTTAAAGGGCAATAACTCCTCTAATTTTAACAATATCTCATATCTTTCTTTTGCATCTTTATATCCTTATCCTTTCCTAAAAAGAATTACCATTTTGTTTGGAAAATAAATTAAAAGAAAGAATGAAAAATCTGTATTAAAAGATAAAACAAATACAAAAGGCATCAATCTTCGCATTTAATTTGGATGCGAGTATAAAAGGATGTATAATAATAATAAATTTGAAAAGAACTTATTGACTGCTTAAGTTTTTATAAATCAGGAAGAAGAATGATGTCATGGAAAAACAGAGCTTTAAGATAAGAGATGACAAGACATTTGACTGAAAACAGTAGAATAAGGACAATCTTCAAGGAAAAATAAAAACAAAGAAATATTAAACCACATTTCTTTAAACTATAATAACAAACTAATAAAAATTTATTTAATACAGTTTCTAATCATTATTCAGCTCATAGCCACAAAAAGATACAATAATTATCAGATTTTATGCTTTAAAATCTAATATTAGTTTATGTTTTTACAATTTTTTCACATTACACAGATTAAAAGCATATATATGAAAGAAAATCGATGATTCATGAAAATTATAAGTGAAGATAATATCAGCCTGAAAAGGATACGCAGCTTCAGCTTAACAGATCAAGAAGATTATCTTGTGTTCCAATAAAGAGTCCTCGGCTTCAATGTTAAGAGGACCTTCAAGGCTCATCGGTAATGGCCAGTCTTCCTGTATATAACAAATGATGAAGTAAAATTTGATACATTCATTCTTCATTGAGATTAATCATACAGTTACAAATGTTCAAAGATGACAACTTTGAACATGTTCAATTTCTTGAGCAAAAAACTTTAAGCTTGTCTATTGAACAACTACTGTATTGACAAAAAAACTGGACTAGAGCTGGGATCACAACGAGTTAGTTTAGAAGATTGAAACCTGGTGATGTACTTGTATGCACCTCTGTAATCACAAAAATAGTAGATAAAGAATAAAAAGCAAAGGGAAATGTTGATCTTAAAAGGATAAAGTGGAGGATCTGTGAAAAGGAACTCAGGGACAGAAGTTACAGCTGGGGAGGAGACTATAGTCAAGGTGCAGAGTGCGGACAGCAATGGCATGTCCTGGTAACAACCTTACTTATACTTACCTTCTGAGAGGATTTTAATTAAGTAGCTGTGGCACTGTATACATTAAATTAGTCAATCTCTTTGTTTTTTCCTTGATGGGGTTAAGTTTTATTCTCCATGCTCCTTTTCAGATAACTTATTCGTTCAACTCACTTATTTTCCTCATCACCTTTCTTAACACAGCACTGTTGCCATTTTATTATTAAAGAGCAAACAAACCTTTACTTCATTGTCTGTGTTTTGCTCAATTATTTCCCCAAGAAAGAGCCGTATGAAGATTGTTCAATTTTAATTGAGTAGTAATTGCCTAGTGACAAACCAGTGGGCTGTACAGTTGATGAAGTTAAGAAGAGAAGACTGGTCATCTTTTATTACAGAGCACACTGGATAGGTAAAGAAGGGTGCTTACAATGCACGTACGATTGTTGACAGGCATAAGCCCTATTAGCGATGGATTACATGTACGATAAAAAATAAAGAATTTTAACCAATTACGGACGTAATTTATGATAATTTGAAGAAAAATAATACCTGCAGTTGCCGTGAGACTGGGCATTTAGGAAAATCTTAGTTTTGAAAAGGACATTTAGAGGTGCAATTTATATATTTAAAAAATCAGTTTAACTGAGATTGCGGGCATTTAGGCGAAACAGGCATCATGGCGCAGGCATTTAGGCGGTCACTACTGTATTTGTTCCAACAGGGCTTCAATATCATTTCAAGTCCTTATTCATCAATATTGACATGCTCTCTTGTTCACAGTCTGTCTTACTTACCTTCTCAGCAATTTCTTATATAATGATACTTAAAATAACACACTGTTATTATTTTGTTATTAAAGAGCAAACGTTTACAATTGTTTTGTGTCATACTCAAGATCCCTCTTAGTTTACGGTCATGAAACCTCTGCCTTTTAGCATTCCTTATTTAACGGTATTTAAAAAAATGCATTTTCTGGGTCAAAATTGTAAAAGAAGCATTTTTAAACATTGTTTCTCTTCAGAAAGTTCCAAATATATCGTAAATTTCAACTTCTTCATCACTATTATCATTATCATTGCATTTCATCATCATTCTCATAAAATATGAGGAAGGTAAGAAGAAGAAGAAGAGGAAGAAGAAGAAAAGAAAAAGAAGTAGAAAAGAAAGAAAAAGAAGAAGAAGAAGAAGAAGAAGAAGAAGAAGAAGAAGAAGAAGAAGAAGAAGAAGAAGAAGAAGCAGAAGAAGAAGAAGAAGAAGAAGAAGAAGAAGAAGAAGAAGAAGAAGAAGAAGAAGAAGAAGAAAAAGAAGAAGAAGAAGAAGAAGAAGAAGAAAGAAGAAGAAGAAGAAGAAGAAGATGAAGAAGAAGAAGAAGTATAATAATGATAAAAACAACAGTACTTTCACAACAGTAACAAAATTATCTCTTTTCACAGAAACAATATATCTTTTTAAAATAATTACTTACATTTTCTATTCTAGTGGAGATGGAGGAGGAGCAGGGAGGATAGAGAGACGGAATTTCACTTTGTGTGGTGGAGGCCATGAACTTTTAGTATTTGTTGTTGTCTTTTCACTCTGTGCTTACAGGTTTATTCTAAACTAAATCTACTGCACATACCAGTCCTTCTGCTTCTAAGAACCTGTAGTGTAGTTGGGGTTTCTTTACCACTACCTCAGCCTGATCCAAGTTTCCACTATCCACTGATGGAAATAATGCCATTTCACCAAATATATACTGCTTACAAACTATAACAGCAAAGCTTGTAAGGAACAGAGTACTGTTTAATGTAACATATGTTTAACAAATTTGCATTGTTCTTTTTCCATCTTTTTGAAAAGAATCTGTTTGTTTTTCAAAATACAGTCACATCAAAGCTCTATCCATCTTGATCTATGCCAGTAAAGCAGTTACATTTACAGGCTGTGCAATCATGAGGCTGCAGGAAGAGAAAATTGTTTACACAATTTCAGAATGCACAAACAAAAATGGAAACAAATGTTCAATCTTTAAACATTTTATAGTACAGTAAAACCTCTCTTAATCGGAACTTTCGGTCGATTGTAAAATTGTCCCGATTTGGCTGCTTCCCACTTCCGGGACCTAGTTATTTTTGGTTTCTCCTCAACAGTTTGAAGTTCCTAAGACCTTCTGTGAATGGTGAAATGCAGAATTAAACGAACAAGTAGCCACAGGACCAGTTGATCAAAACAAAGATAACAGTCATCAGTGATGTCACCACTCTCACAGTCCATCTTTGTTGGACCAGTTGATAGATAAGACATGTAATCAAGAAGGAATGGTGAATCTAAATCTCCTTGTGTCCATTGTGATGGAATTAGTCGGGCAATAAGAGACTATGACAGTGCACAAGTCTGCTTCTAAGCAGCGGTCACGTGTCAACACCGTACTGTCTTGTTATGTGGACGAGCAAGGAGTGGCTGGATGCCTGCTTTCATACATTTGAAATGAATGTCTGGTATATATGGCTTATGGTCATCGTGAACTAGCACTTACGACATCATGTATGTATTATGTAATGTATAACACAGGTAACCCGAATACATTTGTCATAATCAATGTTTTACTAAGACAGTAACAAATTTGGATAACAAGTGCGTGTTGGAATAAATAAATATGGGGGAAATGGGTGAGGATAATCAATGCAAACCCGCAAAAAATTGTCCTTTTACGCTGGGGACCTTTCCATTTAGAGAGCTAAAATATATAGAAAAAATTCTGTTCCCTGGGATTTCGTCCCGATAAGAGAGATTTCACTGTATATGCTTATTAATTCTGTGACTCGTTTAAGGAAGAACCAGTCATTAACTGTTGAAGTAGTCAAACATGCACATATTTTCAATATTTCATATCTGCACTTAACACGCATTTATCAACTTGACCCAGGTTCAAATAGTTACATGATTACCATCATTAGCTAGGGAGTAAACAAGGAGGTTGTTATGCTTCATGCTATGAAAAATCAGGATAAGCTCCAGCTCTGTAAATTAATACGGCCTTGGAGGAACTTATTCTTCTTTATAGTTTTATATGTGGCATCGGTGGCTAAGCAGCTAGGCTGCTGGTCTTTGGGATCATATGGTCCCAAGTTTGAATCTTAGCAAAGTTAGGTCCGATGTTGTGTTCCTTAGGAAAAACACTTAATACGCATTTTCCCCACTCTACCCAGGTGCAAATGGGTACAAGCTTTAGCTTGGGATTAAAGACCTGCGTACTGGCCAGGAAGTGATTATTGTCACCTGTTCCATGTTATGCTATAGAAACCTGGATAAGGTCTGGCTCTATGGGCTGTAGCGGCCTTGAAGCAACTTTACTTTTACTTTTTTAAAGTTTTATCTATTAATGATCCCATTAATTACAACAGTGTAGAATGTATCACTTATCTTAGAATATGTTTTTACTAGGGTATCTGATAATTAATGGAAGGTCACCAGTGCATGGCTCACCACGTGTGACGAATGCCACCTGTGCAGGTCTCGCCAAGCGAAACGTAGTGACGTTAGGGGGCTCTTGACTCGCCCAGCGAAACTTTGAATAACCCACTAAATCATAGGTATACCAAAAAAAATACATTCTAAATCCACCCCTTACCCTGGACACCCCCTCTCTCCCATCCGAGGCGAGTGCAGATACCTCCCAAGTGGACCCAAGTCTCTCGATTAAAAATGCCTCAGCTGAAAAATTAATGACAATCACATTAGTCATTAATGTCTCTTTCGCATTTCAACACCATTTAGGAACCTATATATGGCATATGAAATATGGCATATGTAGGCTTATCACATTGTGAGTTCATCATTATAATGTAAGAAGAAAGAGGAATCAAACATTCATCGGACGGCTGACGCTGACCATGTTTACAGTTTACATGAATATAAAATTCCATAATAACAATTAATATTGTTGTCGTGAAATGTTAATCTATTTTCCTGATTCTCATTTTAAGTCTAAAACAAATCTAAAAAATCATGTGAACACATTTAACAAAATTTCTAAAATGCATACAAGCTTCACCAACTTTAAAATTTGCGTGATTGTCTTCAAGTTATCCTTTAATCCACCTGACTACACATCACTTTCTGCATTCAGCGTTGTTATGTACGCTTGTATGTAGCGGTGTAGTAGACGACTATTTCATCCTTAGATTCATGGTCAGGAAAGAAACATACCATAACTACTCCGAACAAGAACACCATTGAAATAATATCAGAGCGTTAAAAATGATTTAAATACATGTATAATTTATAAAAAGATGTCTGTTATTTACCAATCATGACATTATTTTTTCTTTTATTCAGATCAGTTTGGACAAAATTGTAATTAGAGCATTGAACAATTATACACCGGATATATTCTATGTCCGTGTACATATCTCTCATAATTACGCAAATTAATATTTTTAGCTTGGTGTTCAAAGTAAATGCTTGTGCATGAGTAGAATTGTTAATTCACGTGGAAATTGGTGAAAAGTTTTCAATCTTCTTCAAATTAGATATATTCCTACAAATTAATACGCTACCGATGTTGTACCAAAGACTTTGGTTGTACAACCTTGTTTTGCAATGACAGTTATGTCCCCTGCCTCCATGACAACACAAGCTCATCTTCGGCAACACATTCAAGGCTGAGGATCACCACCTTAAGTGTTGGACTAAAACAATACCTCTTCGAAGTGGAAAAAATCGTTATCCGTTAGATAAAATCTGTCAATAAATATGCCAAAAGGTAGAGGTTATAAAGATCATGACAGTGACGGTGGCACTGATAATGGAACAGTTGGAACGTTTGAAACGTTACGAGATGAGGGAGAACACTTCGTCCACGTCAAACAATGGGAAAAAGCCATTGAAAGTTTTACCAAGGTAACAATTAACAATTCAGTTAAATTTAACTCTCTCTCTCTCTCTCTCTCTCTCTCTCTCTCTCTCTCTCTCTCTCTCTCTCTCTCTCTCTCTCTCTCTCTCTCTCTCTCTCTCTCTCTCTCTCTCTCTCTCTCTCTCTCTCTCTCTCTCTCTCTCTCTCTCTCTCTCTCTCCCCCCCCCCCTCTCTCTCTCTCCCCCCCCCCCTCTCTCTCTCTCTCTCTCTCTCTCTCTCTCTCTCTCTCTCTCTCTCTCTCTCTCTCTCTCTCTCTCTCTCTCTCTCTCTCTCTCTCTCTCTCTCTCTCTCTCTCTGTGTGTCTCTTTCCCTCCCTCATCCTTTCCCTCTTTCTCTCTCTTTTGCTCTCTCTCTCTTTGACATATGCCTCAGGTTACTCGCTGACACACTATTTACACCATGCCAGATAACGAAGAAGAAGGAGACTGGAGAAGAGAGAGAGCATGAGAAAGAAAAGAGAGACAGATTGACAGAAACAGAGAATATGGCTAAATTGTATGGTTGAAATGGTGTTAGGAAAGGAGTTTGATGTGCTGTCAGCGAACTGGTTAGACTGTCTTGAACAGTTGAGCGTTCAGTTTATTGAAGCATAGACTTTCTATATTGTGGTAGCTCGTTCTAAAATTAGGTGTTTGGATTCAGAGTCCTGAATTTCCGGATTATCAGATGCAAATAAAGAAGAAAACATCTGACCTTAGATCATCTATTCAGATTATAGAGACATCTGGATTATCTAAGCCCAGACTATCAAGACGCGACTGTATGTCGTCTGAACATTTTTCTTTCTATCCTTTCCTCTACTATGACAATATTTTACTAAGGAATTTTATGTAACAGCATAGGGTCATATACCTACAGACTCTTACATGCACACACACACACCAACACATAACACAAACAAAGCAAACAAAAATAACATCAAACTACAGTTATAAATATTTGTATTCTCTTCTTCAGCATACATGCACATCTACATGTGAATCATCACATGTGAACCTTAATCAATATGTAGACGTGGCAATATTGATGATAGAGCCCCCATAAGGATAATGGTCATGGCTTGGAAAATGATGAAGTGGCTTGAAGTTTGATGTAGATCTAGGATGCCAATGAAAACATAGCTGTTAGTTGTGATCAGATTTGCAGGAAAGACTTTGTTCATGAAATGTCTTTTTATGAATGTAATGACAAGTTTGTAGTTCACTTTCCCAAAATGGCAGAGGTTGCAGGCACGATTTTGTCTGGTTTCTGTAATGTTTTCTTTCATTTCCTTGTTACTTGCCTTGCCTTCATCCTCATGGGGCTATCTAACATCTATGTTGTGATGTCTTTATCTATTACTTTCAACAGGGTCCTTCGCCATTGTTTGTCTTTACATACATATAATAATATATATGTCTATGATTATGTATAATATTTATGTGCATATTGTGTGGTATGTATGTTTTATTTAAGCGTGTCTGTTCATACAAATGTATGCCAGTATACATATGGATATAGTATGTACACTGAATTTGTATATGTATATATGTGTAAAAATGTGTAAGCAGATAAACTTATGTGACAGTAAACATAATTTGTACATGTGTGTAATTGTGACCGTACTCATTTTCAATCCCGGAGTTCATTTTATTACATATTTTCACTGCAAATATGAAAATGTCATATGAATGTTTATAATTAATGTACACAAATGAAGAAATGTGTGCATAGTGTTGTTGGGTGTGTGTGTACATGCATGCCATTACATACACTATAACTTAATATCTCTATGAAGATAATAAAATCATTTCATGTCTTATGTCTTATAATACCTACTTTAATTTGGGTTGTGTGTCCTTTTCTCATTGACAGGCTCTTGAAATGAAGTATGGTGACAAACTTGTCTAGTTATCAGAGCTAAATGCTTTCTGATGCTTGGAAACTCTGAAAAGGGGCTCTTATTGATTCTGATGCTGCTCGATCAAGATGAAGAAGGGAAAAAGGACATCAGAGTTTGTATTTTTTTGCAAATATTGATAAATAGATGTTTACAATTTGACTGAATGAAAGAAGTTTGTTGTTTAGTTTTGTGTGTAGACTGGAAGGAAATGTTTTGTTTTGGGGGGTTTTGGTGGCTTTTTCGTTTTTCCTGTGGGAGAAATAGTTGCGGATTATTTTATAACAATTTTATTCATTGATATTCAGGATCCTATGAACAAAAGAAATGAAATATATAAAACTTTTAAAGTAACAAATGTCCATAATTTTTTTTCATCAAATACAAGATTTATTCCTGGTTTGAATGAAACTATTAAACAAATGTAAAAAATATTGAAAATTGAGATTAGATCGGATTTACTGTACAGGCTTTGTGCATGAAGCAGAGGCACTGTATCAAAAGGAGACTTTGAAACAGCGCTTGTCTATTATCATCGTGGTAACAAACTTCAAGTTCAGAACTTCAAGAATTCAGATTGGAATTCAAAGTGTCAGGAAGCCATAGACAACAGCATTGGAAGTAAGTTGTTTTCCTAATTACTTACAAAAGAATTTAAGAAGTTATAAAAGTTTAGTAGAAGCAGGACAACTGGTAGAATTACATAATATGACTGAATATCACTGAAGTCATTTATCACTACCTTTATAATGTGAAATTGTATTGAAGTATCAAACTTTCATAAAGTAAAGATAAAATAATTGCTAATTTAATTATTATTTAATCATTTAATCATTGTACGGATGTTTATTGTCTGTTATTTATTGCTACATCAGCTCTCACAATATTACAAAATAGTGAAGAAAAGCTCTTCCCACCACTGCCACCAATATATTCAGTTCCTCTCTTCTTTTTCTCATATGACAGAAACTGCCGTTATCAAATTATTTTATATGTATTGGTCACCAATGCGTTGCTCTAATTTATATTAATAGGCCTATGCACTGTTTTAAGTTAGTAATGATGAAACAAATGTAACCCAGTATTCATTTACCATTTATAATAGATGAATAATATCATGATCCTTCTTATTAACAGAATTAATTGAAATTTATGCTTTTAATTTTTGTATAGGTCCGAGTTCTGTGAAACTTGAAACTTCTGGTGATTTAACCTATTTTTACAGACAAGAAGAGGTAATGACGGAAGTAGATTATCATCTTGTAATATCTTATGAATTTATATGCTTTCATGTCAGTTTCTGTTGTGCATGTGAATCTATGTAATCTTACTTACATGTTTGATACTTCATTATTGTTACATCAACACATATATTCAGCATATTTCATACATGAATATTTGTAAACTTTACTCTCAAGTTTTATGCTTATTTATTCTCTTTTCGCTTTCGTGATTTGAAATGTAACTCATATTAATGAACTTGAATTCCCTTTTATTATCTTAAAATCAATCATTTAAAATTGGAAAAATGCAAAGCTGCTTTGTCAAGATACGCACTGTGCTATAATTTCCATTTCTATCTATCTTTTGCATCTAAAGATTTTCTTCCTTTTTAAACAATTTTTAAATGAATGTCAGCTTTTTAAATTTACTTTTAATAGAGTCAGTGAGAGACAGGAAAAAATTGGAAAAACGGCTAATAAACACTTGTTTGTTTATTTCTCTCAGGAATAACTGAGTCAAAGGTTGGGGTTGTCTGCTATGTGGCACTTTACTTTGCAATCATTTAACAATTTGAGTTTGAATGTTTGTTTGTTTTTATAGCACATACACAATTGTATGATTACTTGAGTGTTTGATTACAAATTTACTTTTGTTGTGTTGTGGATTTACAATTAGTGATCTAACAATGCATACTTAAGAATAAAGAATATATTTATATGTCCATAAAGCCTGTCTCCCCCTTCCCTAGTTTATTTATTCATTTGTTTTCATTGTGTTTTATGAAATCAATATTAATTTTCACACTCAAGAGTTGTTTTCATGACACATCACACATATTTTCAGATGCAAAATACATTTTTAACATTGGTGTTGTTTGTCTAATGCTACTGTTGGCTTCCATTTATTAATCTACATCACAGGAACAAAAAGCAAAGGTAAACACCCAATTTTACGCTGTACAATGTTAACCAACCTCAATCACCAAATTTTCATTTGTAAAAGTCATACCTTTTACAACTTCTGCTACCAGTTTAATAAATTTTTTCCTCAATTTTTGTTTTATTTTATGATTTAGCTACTGGCTCTCAAAGAGTATCTTTCATGTCAACATTCAATTATCCTTCCGCCTCATTTAATCTTGTAGTATATATTTTCTAACGACAAAACATGTCTCTCATTTTCTTAAACAACAGTTCTTTTTAGACAAGATTGGAGTATGTAGAAATTGCCCACTCTTTTCTACTGTTATTATAGATTATGTCTATCTTTCCCCTTTCTTTTTTTATGATCTAGATAAAGCCTGGGTTACACTCTATTGTCTTTCATAATCTATTCTTTACGAAGTTCATTTACTGACAAAAATCTCATAACAGATTTTGATGAAAAAAGGTTTCATTAACTTTTGGTTTTTTGATGTATTGAACATTGTATTGGTCATCTTTACATTTCTTTCCTCACAATATTGCAAACAGACTAAAATTTTATTTGCAGTTACGAATGTTTCTTTTTAAATTTTAAATCAAATCTTGTTTTGAGGGGTAAGCAGAGATAGCTACAAGAGTAAGGGACTTTGCCCTGGTATTTTGCAAAATACTAGCAATATTATTAAATGCAACTACATCTTAACATTACAAAAATAAACTTAAGTATTGTTTTTTTTTTTATTTAATATTTCCAGATAGAACATCATATAAGTCAAAATATCACAAAAGAAGTGTTTTTGTCACTTTTCTCACATTTTCTAAACAATGCTGTAACTAAAAAATCCATTATCAAATTTTCAACAAGGTTGGGAAATAATAATCCCAAATATCTCATTTTACTATAATGCTGGCAGAAAACAATGAAAAATCGAATATTTGAGTTATTTACAAGTTCATGTAAATGCACCACCAGCTGTCAAACTCATTCTATTGCCATGTACACCAACGATAAATAACAATACTGAGTGTCTCAAGTACAATTAGCAGTAGGTTGCTGTTTCATTGAGATACGATGGAGTGGCCTCAGATATAATCTTTTGTCTGAACTTCCGAGAGCTGCCAACTGACCATTTTCCAACTGAATGCCGGTATCACATATTCTACAAAAGGCTGCTAAAGCTTGACTCTCGTGTAAAAGAATTAATGTTTATATTTTGATTATAATTTAGAGGTATTAATAAGAGTATAGAGTTCAGGAATTTACAGGGACAATAGTACAAAATATATTTCTTTGACTGTGAAAAATCTGTATTGACAGATTCAAGCTGTGACATATTACTAGTACCTTTTAAAACTTTGCTTTATATCTTCCTTTTATCTAAATGATAAACAATAGAATTAACATTCTGTTTAATCGACTACACCATGCTTGATGCCTCCAAAGTAAAACATAGTCCACAAATTTCATCTATGACTGGATGAATTTATTTTGTTTAACCTATGAAGAAATATGAGAAAGTTGTTGGATACAGTCACAGCTTAGTGTCACTGGATAGCAGAATTTTTCGGTTATGAGAACGCTAAATGACTGTAACAAAATTCTTTCTATCAATTGTCACTGGATGGTGTCATAGGGGTCACACTACAAATAGTATCAGGAAAGACAAGGGAACGGCCCTGTGATGCTAAATGACAAACTGTATTTAAAGAAGTTGATATTTAACTTTTTTTTTTAAATTGTGATACATAGAAAAGTTCTCCAAAATCAGCATGAGCAAATAGTGAATATATCAAATATTTAATCGCAATTAAAGATCTTATTGATTTTCAGAGTAACTTAATACATTAAACAAATTCACTTTTCTGATATTAATACATAATCGCAGTGGAAAAAAACTGTCCTTTTCAGATTTGCAATATTTGAAAATCATAAAAGATTAATTAAACACTTAAAAAAAAGGCTGTTCAATTTAACTTAATTGACCTGACTGTTATAAAACATATTGTCTAAATATAAAGGTAGTTTTCTCTGGAAATCATTAAGTAATTCAATATGGTGAATTTACTTGATAACAATTTAACCTAAAACCTTACTCACTAACTGTTTTGTGAAATCATCACATACGTTTTCTAATATCTTATAGACTTGTGATTTTGATTTGTTCATTGTTTAATGTTACCAATAGCTTACATTTATAAATGTCATTAGTGGAACATATTATCCCTAATTAATGTCTTACTTAGAAGATTATTAAACCACAAAAGTGTTTTCTTTCTAAATGAACAGTTTCGGGTTTTCGTATGATATATTGTAAAAAATAATATTTGAATTCAGTCAGCTATGAAATGAGTTTTAAATGAACTATAGGAGCATTCAGAAACAGGATTGTGTTTTATTTACTACAGTGAAGTCCATAAAATACTCACATATGCATATTTATACAGTAGTTACCGCCTACATGCCCATGCCATAATGTTCCTCCTAAATGCCTAAGCTCCAGTGAAGCCGATTTTTTCTATATATATATTGCCCATCTAAACATCCGTTTCAAAACCAAGATTTTTCCTAGATGCCGGATCACAACAGCAACTGCAGGTATTATCTTCTCCAAATTTCATAAAGTCGTCAAGTAATTGATTAAAAATCCTTGTTTTTCCTATTGTAATGTAATCCCATCGCTAATATGGGTAAGTTATGCCAGTCAACAATAATCGCTGCATTGTAACCATCACACATGTACCTATCCAATATTTTTGTAATAAAAGATGACCAATCTCCTCTTTTTAACTCTACCCTCTGCTACCATACGGCCTTTGTCCCATTGGATCACTGGTTTGTCATTGGCAGATTAGGAATTGAACAGTCTTCAGACTCTGCCCATGATTCTTTCTGGTGTCATAAGTTGCAGGAAATACCTGGAGTTTTTGATTGACTGGACACGCATCGCATATGAATAGTTTTATTGCTTCCCTGTCGCCCGTATTACATTGGCCGTATACATTGTTAACTTTGGATGGCCAGCAATAGTCACCTAAGTGTTAAAGAACGTAATGGTTTCCAGGTGTCCCAATTTTTCGCTTTCAATTTTATGCAAAACTGAGACTCTTCTAAAACTAACGACCTGGTTACGAATTTTTATTCTTGTCTGTCCATTATTAATCACCCTCGATTTTCTGCCCCTGACCGATTTTTGCCCTAAACGCCCGTTTTTTAGTCTAAATGACTGTTTTCTCTGCTTCCCAAGCACAGGCATTTAAACGGTAACTACTGTATATACACACATGGGAAGAGTTGTTAGACAAAATGTGCTATACCATTTTGATTAATATTAAATGATTACCCTTGTTCAGTTCAGTTTAGAAAATCAACACATTGATGGAAATGTTGTGTTACAAAACATATTAAACATTTGTCTGACTTTGATGTTATTTTACAAAAATCCTTATCTGTTGCTGTCATTTTCTTTCCACTATCGTTACTTTCATCAAATTGGATATAAGGCATTTATCATGCAATTCGTTATACAAATATCTGTCTGTGTGTGTATGTGTGTATGTGTGAGCTTGTTTTGGGTTTGATTTTTTTTAGGGAGGATGGAGAGGAAGTGCTTTTCTTATTTTAAATATAAAATTTATTGCCCTAAAAAAGGATTTCAATATTTATTTCATAGACAAAAGAATGCTTCAAGTAATATCTTATACGAGGAATGAAAGCTTTTAAAGATAATTTTCTTTAGAAATGTTTCTTCCTATTGCTTGTAATTAACTAATATGTATGTCATATCTTTTAATTGATCAGATGGATGATTACAAAGAGAAAATAACTAAGTCTTTCATTACATCCTTATTGTGGTGGGAAATCTTGACTGATCAGATTCAAAACCATTTCCTAAAAAATTTTAAGTCATAGAATGAATTAAGACAGCTATTAATATCTACATGTTAGCAAATTAAGATTTATCTTATTTTGCTTCATGAAAAACTGTATTTTAAGTACCTGTTTTTTAAATTTGCTTGTCTGAATATTCATCTTTAAAGATTTTGGTTTTGTCAATTTAACAGAAACAGAAGCAACAAAGGGGTACACAAAATTGGCCAGCCTCAAAAAAAGGATGAAAAGAAAGAGCGACAACGACAAAAGGATGGAACAAATTCAAAAACAACAAAATTTGCTTGGTCAACTGTTTGCTGATAAGGAATACTTAGAAAAACTCTTTGACAGTATGTATTGAACTGAAAACAGGAAATAAAAAATAGCATTTTTACCTGTTTTCATGCTGTCTTGCAATTAGGTTTAATTTTTGATTTCATGCTTTTAATTTTTCTGTTGATTTATATGATATTAGTTCTTATGAGATGATATGAGACAGTAAATTGATGTAAATCATTTGATATTGGAAATATAGTCAAACTGTTCCCAAAGTTGGAAAAAGCATACATCGGCAAAAATGATCTTTCAAATAAACTTTGTTTACAAGGTAAAAGAAAACATATATGATTTGATGCAACATGTATTATATCAATGCTCAAAGTTTAAAATGATATTTCTTTTTAACAGGCTTGAGTGGAAGTGGTTTCTCAAACTGACAGCTACATTAAAGATAGGGCATGTGATGGCATTGAATACTTGAAAGGACGCTCAGATTTTTTGGTTTAACAAAAGCCTATATATGCTAAATGGCGATGACGTGAAGGCGTTTTTAAGATCATCCAAGGTGTAGGTCAGTGACCCTGAAAAATATGTGATGAATCGTTTGGAATTGATTGATGAAGGTATTCTACCATGAATTTCATCATATGTATGATTGATATTTTCAGTAATTGTCTAATTTAACATTTATTTTTGTTTGTTTGTTTGTTTGGGCACCACTGGATTATTTTTCCATTTTTAGCCTGCTGAAATACCTAGAATAATGAGAAATAATCGCAAAAAACGATGTTATATTTATCATGGCATTTCTTAGAAAGGATATTTATTTTATCAAACATTTTCACACATACATGTGTGTGCTTTTTAACATGATTTTCAACTCGCTGATTTTTGTGTTTATTTCAGCATTTGAAGCTGGTAGCTATAAAGACAGTCTGAAAAAATCTAAGGAGACACTTAAGAAAATGGAAAAAAATTCCTGAGTCTTCCTTCAAGAACAAAGCTGCTTTAGAAGCAAGTTTACATAGCTGTATGGAAATGCTTACTTTGAGCTTGAAAAATATTCCCGATGCTCTTGAGTTGCCATGAAAAGGATCTTGAAATTTCTCGAGAACAGTAAGACTCCTTCATCGATTTGTCTAATATCTTTTAATTACTTGTTGATATTGTTTGCTTTAGAACGAAACCCATAGACAACCTTTAGCATAAAAATCATAAGAGATTCTGGTCATTAAGTAGTTCTGAATTACTATCTTAACTATCAAGTTCTTAAGTTTAAATTACACATTTAAGATTATTTTTTGATCTTAAGATTAATATGGACAATAAAATGACATTGTGAATTTATATTTTGACTTGTCTTTTGTGATGGCTCTGTGATTTCACTCTTAAATATGGTAGAATGTAAGCCTTTTTTTATAATCTGCCCCTTCTTTTTTTTTTTCACAACAGTTACATTGATGAAGCAGAATCACGAGCTTTGATAATATTGGAAGAACCCATGCAAATTGGGCAACTTCGAGGATGCTATTGAAATGTAAGCCAACAAGGATGTCTTTTTTTATGTTGTTAGAAATGTGTTCAATGTATCAGCTTGCAATGAATATGTAATATCATCATGTTTTAATTCACACAGCCTTCTTATCCAATATTGTTCTCATATCTATTAAGTTTTAAAGTTTTCAATTCTACCTATGTCAGTTTTGTTAATATATTTGCTGTATCGTTTATGAAAACTTAAGTTTGAAAGGGTGTTTGGATAGAGAGATTTTAAGAGAAAACGTTGATTTGAAATCTTTGTAAATCAAAAGGCAATATGTATCCTTTTGATGAAAACAAATTTATTTCTGATTTGAAATGCAGTTTATGATTTGTATAATATGGAGAAGATTTCATCATTTTCATTCCTTCAACATATAAAGCTGGAGCCAAGAAACTTCCTCTCAGTAAATCTCCTTTGGAAAGTACTTGGCTCTATCACGAAATAGGACGTTGTCACTTAGGAACTAGGAGATTATGAAGAAGCAAAGATTATGGAGAGAAATCAATAGCTGCAGCCGTGGAAGCCGATGACCAAGCTTGGATTCTTCATGCTTACGTCCTGACAGCTCAATCAGAAGGTAATATAATTATTCAATTGAACACTCATAATAAATGTGTCGTTGATGTTCCATCATATTGAAGCTGGTAGCATAAACATAATTGTTTCATGAAAAGTTAACATTTAACTTTGTGTCAGGAAATTGTTTTTTTTTAGGTATATCATTGCAATGAAAAGATATAAAAAGATTATCAACAGGTAATCATTATCACATAGCTAATAAGAATTTAAAACAAAGGAAATATGTATGTTGTCAGGCAACTTTGACAAAAAAACTGTTTACATTTTATGGTACAAGGACAAAGAAATATTAACATTGAGAGTTATGATACTAGTAAAACAGGTCATGTGATTTATCTCAATATTGGTTTTTTTCTTCAACTAGTCAAATGTGGAGAGCTTGAATCTGCTACTTTGACTCAATTCTAAAAAGCTCTTGATTAGCAGAGAAGCAAAAATGATGGGTCCGGACGACGGCCATTAAGAGAGCTTTGGAGGAGGTATTAAACAAAAACATGAATGTTCTTGATCATTAAATGTATTTGATCAGAAATACATGATTGCTGTTTCATCCTTTGCCTATTCTTTTAGTGTTATTATGATTTAGTTTCAATAATAACAGATAAATTGATTGCTTTGTTACCACAGAATAAGAAGAACAATCTAATTATTATAATCAATGTCTTGAACATCACCTAAAAGCTGAAACAAGAAAAAATCTTCTTCTTTCTTGAGGCACATGTCGGTTAATATAAAGTTTCAATTAAAAGAATAGTCATTATGTAAATTTGATCACTTTACTTTGGACTTTATGAATCTTATAATGTGTGTTAGATTGGGACACTCACAAGAAATATGGGAGACCTTTAGGTCTTTTTATTAATAAATGCGGTGGGAATAACTAGCATTGTCAAAGGGGAGAGGCAGCAGGGAGGAGACGATGAACAGAACATGGATCAAGAAGATAAGGCAGTGACAAGAGAAACAGAAGGAGGTTCCTCAGAGCAAAACAGGAGCAGCTAAGACAGCTGAGTATTGTTTAGCAATCAGTGTAGTCATAATAGATATATATACTCTTCCGATCCATCATCCTCACTTTGCTATAATTCTTATAAATCAATGTCTTGGCACAAATAATATTCTGTAAGAAATGTGTTCCGTGAATCAATTTGATTTTTAATTTCAATTTCTTTCACTTCGACCCATTTCTTTGTTCTCCCATTTTTCTATTTCTTCATTCAAAATAGCCATTATCTTAAGAAGAATTTTTTTTTTAAATAAACTTTTAAAATATTACATCTCAGACAAAGCAGAAAATGTTCCACTTTGAGTGAAAACATGGTTTTAAAATCTAACATGACTCATGACGTTATCTGGTGGTTTATAGGTCACTCACCCAAGTTTAAGAGAAGGCTTGCCTTTACATAAATGATAGTCTATATCCCGTATATACAGTAGTAGCCATCTGAGAACCTGCCCCTAGGAGATAAAAAATTGGAATATTGCAACATATACAATAAGAATTTGATTTGAGTTTGCAAACATGTCTGCACCTAATTGTACGAAATATGATAAAGGTGATTGAGTCGCTTCATGCTAAATGCACATGAGCTCTCACGTTTTTAAAATTTAAAAAATTGTGCAGTACATTGTGTTGAAAAACGAACAAAGCCTTGTCAAACAACCTAAAATATTAAAAACGTTATCAGAATTATCTGAAACAGCTAGTTACATGTCCTAAGATTGAACTCAAATTATGTTGAGAGCGAAATACCATCACTTCAGCTAAAAGTGATTTGAGAGAAGATATTTTGACATTGGTATCATATCAAGCTGCTTCATGCCATATGATTTGGTATAAAAACGATTGCTTCAATTACATCAGTATGAATGTGCAAGAAATATAACATCTTAAATTTAGAGCATTCTTTCAATTAAGATTATTTTCACCAAGTGATTTTTCCAGAGATGCACCTGTAGATTTTTCTTCAAAAAGAGCTACCTTGTTTCATAATTTTAGGTATACTGATTTTTTATGCCTGGGTAACACTCAATTCAGATCACAAAAGGCAACTGACATTCTACAGCTTTTAAACCTATTAAGGGCATTTAATATTTAGAAACAATCTTTATTATCAATCTAACGAGCTGTGGTATCAATTATTTCCTATAGAGGAAAGTGACGTAATTTGATTATTACAACAACAAAAATGAAATTGTGCATACATCTGCTTTAATGTAATATTAACTTTACTTCAAAGTTAAGATTTTTGTCTCTTGTATTTTTAAAAGATATGTATAGATTACATTTTGAAAGAAGTTGCAGGCTTTATGTTAAATGATTTTTCATAGAATGATTGTTTTTATTTTCTTATAGCCCTGATTTATGTTCAGAATATATGATCACTTACACATTAAAGGATATTTATATGAAACTTAAAATAATTCGTTCACAGAACAATCTTCTTTATGTTACTGCGAATTTGGAAAGTCAAATGTTTCTGAAGTAATTAATCTAATTTTAAAGAAAATATCAGAAAATGCAGGTTTATATTTTGCTCTACTACCTCAAATTTAAAGAACATTTATCATTACTTTCATACATTTCTAGTCATCAGTTGTTCCCTCTTTTCATCTTCATAAATTGCACCTTTTTGTAATGAAAGAATTTTGAAAACAAATTATTGTTCACTGCCAACTCAGCGATTCACTGTCTTTTACCTAAGCATGACAATTTGAAGAAATGGGAATCAAAAAATTTATCTCACCATTTCAACAGGGCCTATAAACCAAGTACATTAGTCTTATACACGTTTCAAATAATCCAGATTGTCATAGCCACTCTTACGCTTACACCTGTGCAAACTAGGTAAATGTTTCACCTCTTTCAAATATAATATCCCATTTCACTATTTTGGTGAAAGCTTGCAATCATCACATTCTTATATGCACTTGTAAAATTCTCAGAGAACAATTATGATGATGATGCATTCGAAAAGAATCATCTCATGGAGAGGAGAAAGAGGAAAATGACAAAGGTATAAAATGTGTATCATTTTGTATCACTTTAGTTATCATTAAATTTCTTTCATCCTGCTATCCATTTGTCATGTAGGAACAACTTTTCTATAGAATTAAATGCATCAAGATATGTCTGTTTTTAAGGACAAAGTTTCCACAAAAACATTTCTGGAAATAAATTCTCATTGAATTTTGTTCAAAACTTGAAAAGGCATATTCAGTTCTGTTCATCATTTGATGTGTCATGAGAAATGCAAGCAGAGTCTTAGCGACTTTCACTTTTCATTGGGATATACATTAGGAAGGGATTAATTTGAACAATATAAATCAAAGTTGATACTTTTTCCTGAGTTTAATTTTTTATCTTTTTTTTTTAATTGTTTTACATTAGCTCTCTCTGTTTGACAGATGCATCAAATAATGCTTTCAAGTTGACTGACATCAGTCATACGATCCTTGTATTCAGAGCACAGATTTTGTAATCTTAGTATGATCACTGATTGCAGTATTATCACTGACTTTCTACTGGAATAAACTTTATTTTGCCTAGACAATCATTTCCTTAACATCGCTTTTAATACTGTAGAATGATTTTCACAATGTAAAAATTTAACATACAAACTTTGTTAAAAGAAATCTATTAATAATGCATGCAAGACACTATGTTGATATATTTTTTTCATTATTTTAGTGTTTAAATAAAGAACTACCAGAATTATGTTCTTTTGTAGTTATGTGTCATTTCTGTTTTTGTTATGTAGCATTCATAAAAAATATAATTGCCAAAAGTTGATTCTTTATGTTTATCGAGGGAATAAAATAATTTTATGGTGGACGTTTAATTAACTTTACCATAAAGGTACTCAATGAATGACATCATCGGAAAATTGACTATTTATTGAATTGGTTCAACTTAAAATCATAACTTTTGCATGGTGCTTAAAAATAGAAAGTGTTTATTTGAATAATGCAGTAAAAAGTCCCCTTATTTTCCCCCTTGATTTCAGGTTCACATCACTCAGGAGTAGGTTACTTTGTAAAGCAGATTTATGAAGATTGGAGAGTATCTTTTACAAATTGTTATTTGTTGCAACGTTATGTATACTTTAAATTTTATTCTATAGTTTATTTTTGGTTTATTTTAGGTTTTCATTTACTTTGTTTTTGTTTTATTTTTGATAGATTTGTGATGCAATAAGTTGGGTTTTTTTGTTTTTGTTGTGAATTTTCATCTTAAAATCAACAGTGTAAGATGTAATGTAATGAGAAACAGAAGATCAAAGTCAGAGATATGAGATACAGTGGACACATTCAAACTAATGATGATTCAAGGAGTGAATATCTCTACTGAAATTTTATAGTTCAAAAAAGGCATGTAGTCAATTTTGGATCAAGATACGAGTTTGTTGCAATTCATCTTCTAATGAATTTTGATATCTTAATTTTTTTTTACACTGAAATGAGATGAAATCAAAAGAAAAGAGAAATGCACTGGAATATGTTTCCCAAAACTTTGCTTCACTGGATGTCACTTTAAATAAAGATGGCCTGATCGTGTCATATGATAACGTTTTTGTAGCAGGGCAAGAGACATCAACTAGGCAGGTACAGGAACCCAAAATATGTTTGGTTTAAGTTTCACAAAGAAATATAATATGTGATTAAATAAGTCGTTCAATTATCCTTCAAAATATTATAAGCTTGATCCTGAAATTTGTTTGTAAAATATGTCATAGTCTGAAAAAACCATAACTATTTCTTTGCTTTCTTAGATACTCAAAATACTTCTTTTAGTAGCAAAATGGAAATGTAGATTTACCGTGTAGATTCCAGTATTTCTTAAATTTAATTTTGTACTCACAACATTCCAAATATTAAAGCTTTGGAGAGTAAATGGGTGTTTTTTAGTATGAATTCTTCAATGGGGACTTTTCATCCTGAAAAGCAATAGTTAAGGTCATATTAAAATTGCCTTAACTATTTATCTTCATTGAGTCTCTTATATTGTTCCATAGCTCAAAGATAGATATACTGTAAGAACTATTAATTCATTAAAAAATTCTTTGATCATCTTCTCATTGCAATTTCTCTGATAGAGAAGAATAATTAAAAGAAATTAAAATGTATTTGAGTCTTTTTTTCACGGATCCATTGTTTAGGTTTATTTTCATTATAATAATCACAGTTGAATTTTAAATTATAAATTTTAAAATATGCGGTGCCATAACAGGTCATAAACAAAGACGATTCATTCCTGTCTCAACAAAGTCTGATTCTGATTCGAAGTAGATCTGCATTCTCTTCCGATTCGGATTCATCTCTTCTTCAGTTGGGATTCAGATTCGAAGGCGGTGAAAATCGCGTGAAGAAGACACACAAAAAAACTCGAAAGAGAGAAGTACTTTCGCAAAAACAGGTTTATTTGACATCATTATAATCTGGCTTTACATAACTGTAACAAAACATTTTCTCTGAACCAGATTATCAAATAATTAAATGTGTCTTCTGTTT
>JAXRKP010000624.1:220000-230000 GCA_037039925.1 Doris montereyensis | reverse complement strand
TGGAGGGGGAGGGGGGGGGGGGGGGGTTTCCAAAGAGGTGGGCGTTGCAAGGAGGGATTCTTTTGTGTATAGGCTTGGAATGACTTTTAAGTCTTTAACAGATTTCTTTTTTTTTACATTACTGTGATAATGTTTTAGATAATTCTTATAGTATATAATTTAATTAGTCTATCTGTGATATTTCAGGATGCTTATACCTTAGTCAGATCATCCGATGCAGTTTTGTGAAAATATTTTATACATTTGATAGTCCAACATAGGATATAATAGAAAAATATCTGCAAAATGTTCTTTTAAGCTCGCCACCTGATAAAAATTCTTCTATCACTGAAATGTAATGTATAATTATGTTTTTCCTCAGACAACACAAAGGAAGATGATACAAAGAACGAAAGTACAGCATGAGGAGAAAGGTCTGCTTACAGATGCCAACATTGAACATCTTCATCTTTATTGCAAATTATTCAACATTTTAATAATTGATCTGAAAAAAAGAAATCTAATTGGATAAGCATTAGGGTTTGAATTGCAAATGTGGATGTAATAGTTTTCATTGTTTTTAAAGATAATTTTACCGTCGAACTACGTATGCTTTCTGTTTATTTTTCATTGTTTCCTTTGCCTACTTTAATTCTTGTAAACACCTATGAAAATGTTCCTGAATTTCTTTTTAGAAGTGAAGACATGAAGTTTTTATTCATCTTTCTGCAAAGTAAAATAAAAATAACATCTAAGTAAATATACATGAATGTGTGTGTGTATATTTTGTATACATACAGTAGATATATACATAGATATATACATAGATATATACATGGATACATACATACATACATACATACATACATACATACATACATACATACATACATACATACCTACACACACACACACACACACACACATACATGCATACATACATACATGCATACATATATACATACATACAAATCTTTATCCAATTTCCTTGTTTTAGATGGTAGCTCGTAAAAAACGTCTTTTGCAAATACATCTCTTTTTACATTATCTCCTGGTTTCAATAATTTTGGGGCCATGTATTGGCAAAGTTTTGAATGATTCTCTTAGATTACATTAGCCCCACTCTGTCTAAACAGCTTGACTGGTTCTGTTAAGTAGCACAAATGTATAAGTAAGCAGCAATGCCAATTTTTTTTCTTTTCTCTCTGCCCTAAGAAAATAAATAAGTCTCCCAAAAAATCACAAATCCATGTTTGGCATTTCTACGCAAGTGAAGCATGAATGGATGCTACTTATTAATGTAATAAAATAATAAAACAAAAAATTATGTGTCACTTTATTTCTGTGCGTTCATTAAGGTGTTGAGTTAAATATTCGTATTTATATTCATTTTCCATTTTGTTATTGGTTGTTCGTAGGTCAGTGTTCAGAAGATAAGTTTAGATTATCAAGATAGAGCACATTCAAAGTCAATTTATTTAATGATTTGTTGATAACAATAGGTATGTTAACAAATATGTGTCATCCATAACAAATGATTGAAGCAAAAATATTATTCTCAAAAAAAAAAGAATGATCCAAGATTCACAAAGCGTCAATTTAAGAATTTTAACAACTATCTTTTAGTCTGATATTCGAGTATGTATTGTCACGCAAAAAGGCTTTCTTCCTTCTTCTGTTTTACTTTGTTTATTAGAAATGAAACTATTGCTGACATCAATTTTGAATGTGTCTTTTATTTGTTCAAGATCAAATCTTAGGGGTTTTATGATTTTCTTCAATATTAAGACAAGCAATTCGTGATGGATGTTGCAGTCAGCTTTAGGTTTTATACATGCATCTAACATAGCTGTTCTCTACCTTCTTTTCATAAGGATGTAATCTATTTGATTATCATTGTTTCCATTTGATGATGCTCAAGTGAAATGTCTTCTTTGATGTTCCTTGAACATGATATTGAAGATGGTTAGTTTGTTTGCAATGGCGAAGTCAGTGAGTCTGTTGTCTTGTCTATTTCTTATTCCCAAAGCAAATGTCTCTACAATTCTTCATTTGTCTTCATTTTCTCTGCTACCAACCTTGGCATTAAAATCACCCATTACTATAATGATATCACTATTATTGGTGCTGTCTTTATATATTGATGTCAGAAATTGTTTCAATGTATCTTTCATGGAGATAGAAGAAAAACAGCCCAATGAAATAGTAAATATAACAAAACATTTATTCCTTGAGATAGCAAAGAAAGTCATCAAAAGAAAAACCAGAAAAAAAGACCAGAAAATTTCAATCGTGGATCGCAAATGACACATTGGCCAAAATAGAAGAAAGAAAGAGATTAAAACGACTGAATAAATTAACAGCGAATCCTATTAAATGTGTGAAGATTCAGAAGGTGACGTCCTAAATGGATGGATAAAAGATTAAAACAAAGTAAGTTTGCATTTTCAATAAGCTGCATACATCTCTGTTTTATAAAATTGCAATTTTTGTAAAGGCTATGATTAATTGAATTTGTGCACAATCTCTTTATTCATTTTAGCAAAAATCAAGGAAATTAATGTTAGGAACATACATATCATTTTAAATATTGCACTGTCAATAAGTGTCATCTTTTCAAAACCCATGACAGGAAAATTTTAGGCAAAAAAGTATTTTCTACTTTACACAATATGCGAAGACTTCAGATGTTTGAAAATTTGGAAATGATGAGTTAAACAAGACTGTAGTAAAATGAAGTTAATTAAACCATTTTCTTAGTTATAACAAGAAGTAAAAGTTGTTGGAAAGTAGAAACTGATATAAGAATATTTTTTTTATTGATCTTATTTATTCCTTGTTTTATGTCACAGTAGATTTCATTCATCTTTTAGGTTTTGTTTTCATTTTACCAAGAGAATCTGTGCTTTCTATTTTTTCCCATGAACTCTTGAACATTTCACTATGCCAGATTGATAGAGGTCTAATTAGGCTAGACCTATCTTTTCAGAACTGACATCAAAGATTTCACCTTGTGCAGTTCTATTTTTAAAATATCAAGAGCCTCATCTTTTTACATGATCTTGATCTTACTTTTGAGTCTGAACCGCATTTAAGGTTTAGTCACAATTTATAAACTTTGTAACTAACAATAACAAAAATATACAAACTTTACAACAACTGCTGCTGGTCTTAGTACTCAGGAGTGAAAGATTAGTTAAACTGGTTGAATCATACTCAATATGATTTAATGAGACTATGTCTCCACCTCCTGCATTCCCTGCCCCAGCTTCACTTTCTGTTTTTTTTTTAAATCTCTTTTGCAGCAAACATTTATCATATCAATTGAAATTTATTTCTCTTCCTCTTATTCATGTATCCTATTGCTAGAGGTCATACTGACTTTGTATGTACATTTACAATATGTGTCTTTGTTGTGGACATCAAGTTAAAAAAAATTAACTAAAGTTACGACTCTTTCAATATCACATGTATGTGAATACCATACCAAAGCCTTCTGAAAGTATCGTCTTACAGTGATTTAAATTGGGGGGGGGGGGGGGGATTTCAAATCAAAGAAGGTTACACATTCAAATTAACAGTTTTATATAACAATGCTTGTAAGCAATTTATTTCTCAAATACTTTGAAAACAAATAACAATGTCTTATAACATTGCAATATAAAAGTTTATGAAAAAATATAAATATGGTTATCTTGTTTGATTACAGCACACGTAACCAAAATAGAGCACACAAAACATTGGTTGCATTTAGTCTCCAGGTGCAAGACTGCCTTGTATTTTAAACCATTTGATTGGGAGACATTTTTAAGTCCCACATCAATAATAAATAGATTGCGTGATTCGTACCCAACTAGACTGGTAGAACAAAAGCCAGCCTCGCAAGACATCTGGCAATTGAATGCTACCATGGTATCAACAATTAACTTGGCTTGACTCATTCCTCTTCATTCCGTCTAGACCGTATAAGTGTTGACTTGTTGTTCTGTTTCATGTTATTAAAAACTTGTAAAATAATTTAAAGAATCTTTTATTGTCATAAATGTGCTACAGGATCTGAATTTAAATTGAAAGATGTGATTTCCTTTTTTGGCTTTAAAAAATGCATTTAAACTCTTGAGGTCTCCTATTAGGCATCTGCAATGAATCAGGACATTACTACATTCTTGTTTGATAAAGGGTTTTTCTTTTATTTCTATTTGTTTGTATTTCTATTGAGGTGCTGGGATCAGTCGTAAATCGACCTTGATCTAAAACGACAAAAATTAACTCAGACAAAAAAATTCCTCATTTATCTCAGAAGCCTTCCATAGACTTCAACTTGTTGTAGTGAAGTAATCTAAATGTTTACTAGAGCATTACCAAAATTTCTTCAGTTGGCATGTAGGAGCATGAAGATTTGAGTCAAAAAACTCAACTACAGGAAGATATCAAACGAAAGAACACGAGGAAAAACCAAACTAAGTCATATCATTTTTTTTTTAAATACAGTCTCACTTTGACATTGGTCCGTGAAGTATTATAAACAGCCATAAATTCTAAACTGAATGAATAAATATTACCAGGTTAAGTATACCGTATCGGTAATATATTTGTCAAGACAAAATAGATTTATTCCTTTTTAAGGAGTATTTCGTGGACAATTGACATTGATGACATGCTCCTAGTAGTATGGCAACAAGAATGAGGATATTTCCCACCATTGTGCCAAATTCACAAAGGTCCACTTTGCTCAAAACTGTAGAGCAAGTTGCAATGAACAAAAGTACTGAATAAAAACTGTCGTATAAACAATTTAAAATATTTTGATTTAGCCGTTTGGCAACCCTCGAAAAATATAAACGCTTTTGGAATTTGGCCCATTAGCATTTCATTTATGGTTATCTCCATGATATTCATGGTACTTTTTGGGCTTTTTTTGCTAACTCTTGCTGCTCAAGTCGCTCAGCCAAAATATATGGCCCACAGCATTACAATATCTTTTCTCGGCAACTGCATCATGATCAATGCAAATGTGATTGTCTTCTCAGAGAGACCAGACTTTATAATGTATGCATACCTGACAGTTAGGCTGGTATATGATATATACATTTACTTTATAACATCATGAGTATTTGGACATGGAATACTAGCAACTAGTATTCCCACTAGGTTGCAAATCTAACAGTTTGATGATGTCTTTGGAGGCACCGTTTGAACAATTACAGTTGATGAAACTTGGGCGGAAGTTACATGTCGATCATTGGTTGTTATGTGATCGTCCTTCATCATCAGTGAAGGTGGAAATGACACATCCGTGATGGAGCAAATTGTCGGGGGAAGCTGAAATGACTAATAGTGGCAAGGTGTTATGCCGTGATATTGACAGAAGCTTTTAAACGGTTTTAAAGACATGTTAATAAACTGAATAATGGTCCTTCATTGAAATTTTCTTTTTAAACTTATGTAGTGTAATGAAAGCATCACCTATAGAGGTGACATGAAGGATACAAAAGTTAAAATTAGATACACTATGTTAAGTTTATTAATTCAATCATTTTGTTTATTTAAGGATGGAATAAGCTGCCTCATTTTATGCAGGTAAATAATTAATAGCAACAAATTCTCACCGACTCCGTCTCTGAATCTTTATCTCTGTATCTATGCCTCTCCCTCTGCCTGCCTGCCTGCCTGTCTGTCTGTCTGTCTGTCTCTCCCCCACCGCCCCTCTCTCTCTCTCTCTCTCTCTCTCTCTCTCTCTCTCTCCATCTTTACACAGAGCCAGTCGCCCTCTCCCCCCTGTCTCACTTCTCATTAATATGAGATGACGTGTGCAGGTCATAATGACTCTCGATCTATTTACTTCTCTCTCTCTCTCTCAAAACAGGGATGATTGGCCTCTCTATCCTTTCATGCTCTTATATATGTAGTCTCTCTCTCTAATCTTTGTCTTTAAAACTCTCTTAGTTTTCTTTATAAAAGATGCCTCTCCCTTTATCCTCTCTACGTGTGGTTTATGATGCATGTTTTTCCCTCGTCTGTATACATAAACGATGTTCATCTTACACCAGCTTATCCCGTCCTTTGTCCATCCCCATTTGTAAGTTTTATCTTTATCTTTTTTTTAATTCACCTGAAGATCACCACAATAGTGGACAGGGTAGCTATCATTTTAACAATTCTCTTCCACTCCTTATCTTGCTTCTCCCAAAGCTTGCTTACAAAATTATTTTTTATTTAATCTCTATTGTGCATCTACTGGTTCTGATAGCATCTACCAACAGATCCTGTTGCTTTGCCAGATTTTCAATTGTTTTATGACCTTGACCACTTAAATCCTTGTGTTCTGTGTACTTGCTATTTTATTGTGAGCATAGAGTATGCTAGTGTAATAAAAGATGTATAAATGAGTCATTTTGACTACATATATCTTTCGATGTACATTCAATTTCCAATTTCCAATTTTCAATGTCAATATGTATATTATCCCATGTTTTGGATTGTACTAAACACTAAATCGAATGAAAAAAGTGCCTTGAATGGAAAATAAAGATTCATTAATATTATCGTCTTATTTACTGCTCCATAATGTTGTTTCGAATATTGCATGCACAGTTTGAATAATAAAGAGGAGAAAAACAAAACCAGTTCAAGAAAACATACTTCATCGGAAAAATTCTGCTCATAGCAAAAGAAAACAATAGTCATGGGGAATTTGAGTGCGGAGGGGGGTGGCGGAGGGGGAATTCAAACATAATGAAATAAATTTTTACGTTTTGCAATGCTTTTGTTATCTTCTACATTTGTTTTTTGTTGTTTCAAGCCCTTTGGGTTTTTTGATGAAGTTTTGTTTTGTGTTGTTGTTTTGCTTTAACTATTATTGTTGTCGTTGTTGTTGTTTTGGGGGGTGGGGTCCAAGCCCCACGGCTGTGTTTTTTCACAATTTTGTTTTTGTCGTTTTGATTAATTTAGAAACATGATGGAAGTGTGAATGACAACTCATTATAAGTAGATAAAGATCTTTCCAGATGAGTCCCGAGAGGCCTCACCGTAGAATAAGGCATCTCCCCGAGTTCAGCTGTAAAGGACGATAAATGAAATGGCTTTGTCACAGGGGATAAATAGTTTGATAAAGACTGTAATAAAGTGGTATTTATAGCCAATATCATCCATCTCTATCGTGTTGTTTCCCAACTGTATTCATTTATCCCACAGCAGTTGATGACATGCAAAGCCACCAACTCTTTAAAAGTCAATATTATTCCCACACAATAAGAGCAGAATCTTTAAATATTCATTTTTTTCTTTCCACAGCAGGCGATGTCTTTAAAGCCATTCTTTTTTTCAGTATTATCCCCACACAATAAGAGCAGAATCTTTCCTTTTCTGTCATTATTTGTCTTTAACAGCAGGCGATGACATGCTTCAGCCACCATGTCTTTTAGTCAGTATTTTCATACAATAAGAGCAGAATTACCGAATGCATGTCATTTTTTTCCTCATCAGCTTTCAGGTTGATGACATGCAAATGTCTTTCATTGTTGTTTCCCTGGGATGCATACTATCTAGTATGGCAGCCAAGTTGTTGTTTCCTTAGGCGCCACATATTATCACAGTTGAAGTTTCTTTCTTTATCTATAGCTTTCAAGTTATTGTTTCACACCTTTAGTCTAGTGAGGAAACAGAGTAAAGTACCTTTCCTTAAAATACATGTCTTTCAATTTATTGTTGACCTTTATTCACATGTCTTTCAATTTTTGTTTCGCCACATGTCTTTACAAACTCAAAGTTTCACTTTCTTTATCACAACGTCTTTCAATTTATACCTCCTTTCCATTCACATGTCTTTCAATTTATTGTTTCCTTTCTTTATCCACATGTCTGTAGTCCATGGACAAGGTGTCGGGCTTTCAACGAAAAGGTCATGGATTGTTTCCTCTTCTTTATGAAAAAGCTTTCAATTTAGGTTTCCTTTCTTTCTACCCCACTGGTGCAGGTAGGTGGATCGACACCTTCCTTTGTATCTAGATGGGCGATCAATTTATTGTTTCCTTAGTTTGAAGATCTCAATTTATTGTTTCTTTCTTTAGGTTTAATTTCCCTTTCTTTATCCACAGGGCTTTCAGGGATTTGAAAGTTTCCTTTCTTTATCCACCGAGTCTTTCAAGTTGTTGTTTTCAATTTATTGTTTCTTTCTTTATCCAAAGTCTTTTTAAGTTGTTGTTTCGCTTTCTTTATCCAAATGTCTTTCCCATCCAGTTGTTGTTTCCTTTCTTCATCACATGTCTTTCATTTGTTGTTTCTTTTTTTCATCACATCTTTCATGTTGATTGTTTCACCCTTCATCCACATGTCTTTCAAGTTGTTGTTTCAGTTTTCCTGAAATTTAGATCTTCAGTCACATATCTAGAGATCTTTTCTTCAGATCTATTGGTTTTATATCCACAAGTCTTACATGTCAAATTGTTTCTTTCTTCATTCACATGTCTTTAAAGTTGTTTTTTTCTTTTCTTCATTCACATGTCTTAAATATTCTTTTTTACCTTTCTTCATTCACATGTCTTTCAAATTGTGTTTCCTTTCTTCATTGACGTTTTTAAAGTTTGATTGTTTTCTTTCTTTATTTACGTGTCTTGCAATATATTGTTTCCTTTCTTTATTCACATACTTTCAATCTATTGTTTCACTTTCTTTATTCACATGTCTTTCAATCTATTTTTCCATTCTTTATTCACATACTTTCATTCTATTGTTTCTTTTCTTTATTGAAAGACTTTTAATCTATTGTTTCAAATCTTTAAAATTAGCATGCCTTTCAATCCATCGTTTCAGGACTTTAAAATCATGTCTTTCAATCTATTGTTTCTAGAAACATTCAAAGATTTCAATCTATTGTCGATTCTTTATTCAAAGAACTTTCCTTTGTTTCTTCTTTATTCACAGACCTTCCAATTTACTGTTTTTTCTTATTTCATATGTCCTACCAATGTCCTGTTTCCTTCCTTTATTCACAGACTTGTGATCTAGATCAAGATCTTTTTCTTTCTTTACATGTCTTTCAGATCTAATCTTTCCTTTCTTTATTCACATGTCTTTCAAATTTGGTTGGCTTTCTTTATTCAATGTTTCAATCTATTGTTTGATAAATTAGATACATGTCTTTCAAAGAAAGATCCAACAGGATTCACATGACTTTCAACGGCTTTTGTTTTCCTTATTTATTCACGTGTCTTTCAACCCATTATTTCCTTTCTTTATTCACAATTGTCTTTCAATCTATTGTTTCCTTTCTTTATTCTATAGACTCTCCATCAACTGTTCCTTTCTTTATTCACATCTTTCAATCTTTTTGCTTCCTTTCATTATTCAGAAGACTTTCAATCTATTTTTTTAATGGGAGATGGGTACGACTTTCAATCTATTGTTTCTTTTCTTTATTCACAGTGCTTTCAGTCTGTTGTTTCCTTTCTGTATTCCAGTGTCTTCCAACCTATTATTTCCTTTTCTTTATTCTCATGACGTTCAATCTATTGCTTTCTTTTCTTTATGCACATATTTCAATTTATTGATTCCTTTCTTTATTCATATGTCTTTCAATCTATTCTTTGCGTTTCTTAAAGAAATTGGAGTATATCGACAGATCTACAATACTAAATACGTATCAATGTTTAACACATTGACTATATTTTAAAAATATGTATGAACAGTTACGACATCTTTTGATTTTTTAATTTTTTTATGTTGTGCCTGGACAGTCGTCAGTAATATTAGTCAGCAAACCCTCCTGAGATCACGCCATGGTGGATCAATTACTTAAAAGAAACAAACAAATTCAATCTATTGTTTCCTTTCTTGTAGTAACATGTCTTTCCATTCGTTGTTTCTTTTTTCATTAACATGTTTCTCAGTTTGTTGTTTTCTTTCAATGCTGAGATCACCGTAGCTCGAAATTAAATACCAATAAAAATTTATTTCACTGAGTTGCAACGTGTGACATGACACAAATACTTGACGTGCAAACATTGTGTTCCCTGGAGCTAAT
>JAXRKP010000624.1:142500-215000 GCA_037039925.1 Doris montereyensis | reverse complement strand
CCATGGATCATTTACACATGGTCAAGGGAGTTCACTCTAATGGAGGATACGGCTCACATGGATACGAATGATGATATGACTCGAAAATGGAAGAGGCGGATAAGAACACATATGGGTTAAGTGTATATCATCTACTCTTTTGAAAGGTCTACATTGACTATTAAAGGAAATGTGATGACCGTTGGGAAAGATTAAAGATTATTTATATCGTGCGGTGATAACGCAAACAAACAAACAAATAAAAACCCATCGCAATACATAATTTTATGTATACCTGATTGAGTTAAGATACATTCAAAAGAAAATAATACATTTATGACATCATTTTCCATTTTCAAAACTATGTTTCTGCTGCTTTTTCGGGACTGAAGTGCTCATTTACCCAAACCTAATGTCAGCCTGTAATATGATAGCTGGCGAAGATTTGTTTGTAGGTTAGCATGCCATCCTCTGCATGATATTAACAACGAGACAGAATGCGAGCAATGAAGAAAGGGGACCAGAAATAACACATGTCATCAATAATTGCCTCCAGATGTGTTGACCTTTCATTACTTGTAAAACCCTGGAAATGGTACTGAGAAATTACAGAAATAAAGTTAATGAATAAAAATTCGCATTGGAACGAGATGAAGAATATAAACAGGCCGAATGGCGTTCACTTGGTTAAGAGATCCAGAACGTTGCGTGTTTGTGTTGTCTCTTACAGCAATGTTTACACCTCCTCTGTTTATAAATGATGCCGGTACGGTCTGGATTTATTGGTTTTTAATTGCGTTGTTGTTTTTTTTTCAATTTGCCCCCCTCCCATTTTCATCGCCTGACATCCCAGACTAGCACATTTCATACACCTACCAAGCTAAGGTCAATCACACAAACAGTTGCTAAACTTCAACATGGAAGCATTCCGGCAGGAGAGAGCGATTTGTGGAATGGGGACAAATTTACCCTTCCATCATTACCTCCTTCCTTCATTGTGGGTTGTGGAATCATGTCGCTGAAATATACACTGGAGGTAAGTTCTAAGTATTTAATTAGTGTTGTTTTTTGTTGTTTTGTTTTGTTTGGGATTTTGTTGTTGGTTTTTTTTTTTGGGGGGTAGGTGTCCGGTTTTTCTTTTGAGTAAGCGACCAGGAAGGGGAGGAGAAGGGGGAGGGCTGTGATAGTTGTTTAAGTTGCCTTTTTGTTGTTGTTGTTGCTGTTGTTGTTGTTGGTGGTGGTAGTGGTGATGGTGGTGCTGCTGATGTTGGTATTGGTGGCGATGATGGCGGCGGCAGAGCAAGTGGTTTGCTAGATGTGGGGATTAATAAAAAGGAAGAAAAAAGAATGGAGAATGAAGTGCTGGCATTTCTTGCTAATATTCGACACCAGCAAGCATACGTATTGACATTTTATGTGATTACTGTATTAAAAAAACAACAACAACAACATTCCATTCCATCACATAAAACATTCTCCTCGCACGATTTATAAAAGGCTGCATAGATCCCTTTACTTCCTATCAGAGACATATCTTCAACAGTGATCCATCACGTCAGTTTTACCGCTGTGTTTATGCGTTTAGACCATACTCTTTGATTTCATCTCAACGTATTAGCTCCAGGGAACACAATGTTTGCACGTCAAGTATTTGTGTCATGCACACGTTGCAACTCAGTGAAATAAGCCTGTTTTATTGGTATTTCCCCTTTCGAGCTACGCAGTGATCTCAGATATTTCTGAAAGAAAACAACAAACTGAGAAACATGTTAATGAAGAAAAGAAACAACGAATGGAAAGACATGTTAATAAAGAAAGGAAACAATAGATTGAATTTGTTTGTTTCTTTTAAAGTAACCCTGTCCACCATGGCGTGATCTCAGGAGGTTCGTAGCTGACTAATATTACTGACGACTGTCCAGGCACAACATAAAAAAATTAAAAAATCAAAAGATGTCGTAACTGTTCATAAATATTTTTAAAATATAGTCAATGTGTTAAACATTGATACGTATTTAGTATTGTAGATCTGTCGATATACTCCAATTTCTTTAAGAAACGCAAAGAATAGATTGAAAGACATGTGAATAAAGAAAGGAATCAATAAATTGAAAGCCATGTGCATAAAGAAAGAAAGCAATAGATTGAACGTCATGAGAATAAAGAAAGGAAATAATAGGTTGGAAGACATGTGAATACAGAAAGGAAACAACAGACTGAAAGCACTGTGAATAAAGAAAAGAAACAATAGATTGAAAGTCGTGTGAATAAAGTAAGAAAAAATAGATTGAAAGTCATGTGAATAATGAAAGGAAGCAAAAGATTGAAAGATGTGAATAAAGAAAGGAACAGTTGATGGAGAGTCTGTGAATAAAGAAAGGAAACAATAGATTGAAAGACATGTGAATAAAGAAAGGAAATAATGGGTTGAAAGACACGTGAATAAATAAGGAAACAGCACATTGAAAGTCATGTGAATAATGAAAGGAAACAATAAACTGAAAGACATGTGAATAAAGAAAGGAAAACAATAGATTGAAAGTGTGAATAAAGAAAGGAAACAATAGACTGAAAGACATGTGAATAAAGAAAGGAAACAATAGATTGAAAGACATGTGAAGAAAGAAAAGAAGTAATAGATCACAAGTCTGTGAATAAAGGAAGGAAACAATAGATTAAAAGACATATGAAATAAGAAAGGAAACAGTAAATTGAAGGTCTGTGAATAAAGAAAGGAAACAATAGATTGAAAGTCTTTGAATAAAGAAAAGACATGAATAAAGAAAGAAACAATAGATTGAAAGACATGTGAATAAAGAAAGGAAACGATGGATTGAAAGGCATGGGAATAAAGAAAGGAAACAATAGATTAAAAGTCTTTGAATAAAGAAAAGAAACAATAGAATGAAAGTATGTGAATAAAGAATGGAAAAATAGATTGAAAGACATGTGAATAAAGAAAGGAAACAATAGATTGAAAGTATGTGAATAAAGAAAGGAAACAATATATTGCAAGACACGTAAATAAAGAAAGGAAACAACAAACTATAAGACACGTCAATGAAGAAAGGAAACACAATTTGAAAGACATGTGAATGAAGAAAGGAAAAAAGAATATTTAAGACATGTGAATGAAGAAAAAAATATTTAAAATGTGAATGATATTTATGAAAAAAAGAAACTTTTACATGTGGATGAAGAGAAGAAACAACTTTTTAAGACTTGTGGATGAAAAAAAGAAACAACTTTTAAAGACATGTGATGAAGAAAAGAAACAACAACTTGAAAGACATGTGACTGAAGAAAAGAAACAACAACTTGAAAGACATGTGGATAAAGAAGGAAACAACTAAAGAAAAGAAACAACAACTTGAAAGACATGTGGATAAAGAAAAAGAAACAACAACTTGAAAGACATGTGGATAAAGAAAGGAAACAACAACTTGAAAGACATGTGGATGAAGAAAGGAAACAACAACTTGAAAGACATGTGGATAAGGAAAAGAAACAACAACTTGAAAGACATGTGGATGAAGAAAAGAAACAACAAACTGAAAGACATGTGAATGAAGAAAGGAAAAATAAAAAGACATTGAAAGAAAACATGTGAATGAATAAAGAAAGGAAACAACAACTTGAAAGACATGTGGATAAAGAAAGGAAACAACAACTTGAATGTAGATGAAGAAAGGAAACAATAAATTGAAAGACATGTGATAAAGAAAGAAAAAAGACTATTGAAAGACATGTGGATAAAAAAGGAAACAATAAATTGAAAGACATGTAGATAAAAACAATAAATTGAAAGACATGAAACAATAAATTGAAAGATGTGGATAAAGAAAGGAAACAATAAATTGAAAGACATGTCAATGAGTGTTGAAAGATCATTTATCCCCCGAAACAATAAATTGAAAGACATGTCTAAACTCGGGGGAAACAATAAATTGAAAGACATGTGGATAAAGAAAGGAAACAATAAATTGAAAGACATGTGAATAAAGAAAGGAAACAATAAATTGAAAGACATGTAGATAAAGAAAGGAAACAATAAATTGAAAGACATGTGGATAAAGAAAGGAAACAATAAATTGAAAGACATGTGAATAAAGGAAAGGAAACAATAAATTGAAAGACATACGGTTAAGAAAGCCTAAACAACAACTTGAAAGACATGTAGATAAAGAAATTTAACAACAAATTGAAAGACATGTGAATAAAGAAAGGAAACAACAACTTGAAAGAACATGTGGAAAGAAATAAACAACAACTTGAAAGACATGTGATGAAGGAAACAAACAACTCTTAAAGACATGTGTATCCGGAAAGGAAACAACAACTTGAAAGACATGTGGATGAAAAAAAAACGACAACTTGAAAGACATGTGTAAACCATTTATCGTGATGAAAAGAAACAACTAAAAGACATGTGAATGAAGAAAGGAAAAAGAATATTTAAAGACATGTGAATGAAGAAAGGAAAAAAGAATATTTAAAAACATGTGAATGAAGAAGAAAAAAGAATATTTAAAGACATGTGAATTTCAAAACTACGAAAGAAAAAAAGAATATTTAAAGACATGTGAATGAAGAAAAATCTGAAAAAAATTAAAGACTATTTAAAAGACATGTGAATGAAAAAAAGTAAACAAGGAAAGACACGTGAACACAGAAAGGAAACAACACGATAGAGATGGTTTTTTAGTCCGTATCACCGCACAATACAGGCTCACCGAGTGTACATCATTTATCCCCCTCAAGCCATTTCATTTAAAATCCTTCTCAACTCGGGGAGCATACAGTACACAGACCTGTAAGGCTTTTCAATACTAACACTCTGGAAAGATCTTTATCTACTTATAGCTGAGTACTCATTCACACCTGACTCAAGTGAGGAAATTAGAGTGAAGTACCTTTCCTAAAGTACAACGTTGTGAAAACCTGTGCCAGCCGTGGGGCTTGGACTAGGGTCGTTGATGATTACAAGCTCACAATACTACGGTTCAGAGAGAGACATAGCCTAATACAACTACTTCATCTACTGACACGTAGGGCTTGATCCTATTGGAAATGTATATTAACAAAGGTATTAACAAGCAATGTTCTATATTATTATGTATCTTTTCTTCATTCAATGCAACCTTGTCGGACTCAAATACACTATGACTTTGTATTGTTCCTTCTTTTGTCTTAAAAACTTCTGAGTGTATCCAGTGGGACCAGCGTTTGAACTGAGCGTTCCCATTGAAATCATTGTTGGAACTGTGCCATTGCATTCTACTCTCGAAAACCATTTGTCGTCGCTTCAGATGACTCCACCTACTCCCGAATGAGAGAGCGTGTGCAGATGGAGACAGTCGACCTTTGCCTTACCGTGAGTTTATCAGTACAATGTGCATGCGTGTGAATAGCGCAAGAATGCCTTGCTATAACCCAGCGTGGGCACAGTTTCCTATCTGGTTTTCAACTTCATCGCCTATTTATTTTATATTTTCTCTTTTATTACAGTTTCAGACTACGTTATCACCTAAAATAGAAGTAAATAAGATTTATATTTACATTTTTGCCACCAATAGCAACAATTGAAAATCATGATAGTGAACAAGAAAGAAGAGAGAGAGAGAGAGAGAGAGAGAGAGAGAGAGAGAGAGAGAGAGAGAGAGAGAGAGAGAGAGAGAGAGAGAGAGAGAGAGATATTGAGTTACCTGTCCAGATTGAGATCTCAGGGTGAATTGTTAAAAAGAAACAGTAAGATAAAGAGAAGTAAAGAAGGAAAAGAGAGAGAGAGTGCTGAGAGTAGAGAGAGAGAGTTAGGAGAGAGAGAGAGAGAGAGAGAGAGAGAGAGAGAGAGAGAGAGAGAGAGAGAGAGAGAGAGAGAGAGAGAGAGAGAGAGAGAGAGAGAGAGAGAGAGAGAGAGAGAGAGAGAGAGAGAGAGAGAGAGAGAGAGAGAGAGAGAGAGAGAGAGAGAGAGAGAGAGAGAGAGAGAGAGAGAGAGAGAGAGAGAGAGAGAGGGAGAGAGAGAGAGAGAGAGAGAGAGAGAGAGAGAGAGAGAGGGGAGGTGGGAGGGAGAGACAGAGAGAGAGACAGACAGGCAGGCAGGCAGGCAGAGGGAGAGAGAGAGAGAGAGAGAGATAGAGAGATTCGAGACGGAGTCAGTGAGAGAATTTGAGCTAGAGAGAGAGCCTGCATAAAATGAGGCAGCTTTATTCCATCTCAATAAACAAAATGATTGAATTAATAAACTTAACATAGGGTATCTAATTTTAACTTTTGTATCCTCTCCTATGTCACCTCTATACGTGATGATTCATTACACTACATAGTTTAAAAAGAAAATTATTCAGTTTATTAAATGTTTTTAAAAGTTTAAAAAAGCTTTTCATATCAGGCATAACATTTGCACTATTGTCATTTCAGTTCCCCCGACATTTGCTCCATCACGGATGTGTCATTTCCACCTTCACGATGATGAAGACGATCACATAACAACCATGATCGACAGTAACTTCCGCCCAAGTTTCATCAACTTTAATTTTCAAACGATGCCTCCAAAGAAACATCAAACTGTTAGATTTGCAACCTAGTGGGAATACAGTTGTAGTATTCATGTCCAAATAAATGATATTATAAATAAATGTATTATCATTACAGCATAACGTCAGTATGATACATTATAAAGTCTTTTCTCTGAGAAGACAATCACATTTGCATTGATCATGATGCAGTTGCAGAGAAAGATATGTTATGCTGTGGGCCATATATTTTGGCTGAGCGACTTGAGCGAAGAGTTGCAAAAAAAGCCCAAAAGTACCAGAATATCATGGAGATAACCATAAATGAAATGCTAATGGGCCAAATTCCAAAAGCGTTTATATTTTCAGGGTTGCCAAACTGCTAAATCAAAATATTTTAAATTGTTTTTACGTCTTTTTTATTCGTACTTTTGTTCCATTGCAACTTGCTCTACAGTTTTGAGCAAAGTGGACCTTTGTGAATTTGGCACAATGGTGGGAAATATCCTCATTCTTGTTGCCATACTACTAGGAGCATGTCATCAATGTCAATTGTCCACGAAATACTCCTTTAAAAGGAATAATCTATTTTGTCTTGACAAATATATTACCGATACGGTATACTTAACCTGGTAATATTTATTCATTCAGTTTAGAATTTATGGCTGTATAATACTTCAATGGACCAATGTCAAAGTGAGACTGTATTTTAAAAAATGATATGACTTAGTTTGGTTTTTCCTCGTGTTCTTTCGTTTGATATCTTCCTGTAGTTGAGTTTTTGACTCAAATCTTCATGCTCCTACATGCCAACTGAAGAAATTTTTGGTAATGCCTAGTAACCATTTAGATTACTTCACTACAACAAGTTGAAGTCTATGGAAGGCTTCTGAGATAAATGAGGAATTTTTTTGTCTGAGTTAATTTTTGTCGTTTTAGATCAAGGTCGATTTACGACTGATCCCAGCACCTCAATAGAAATACAAACAAATAGAAATAAAAGAAAAACCCTTTATCAAACAAGAATGTAGTAATGTCCTGATTCATTGCAGATGCCTAATAGGAGACCTCAAGAGTTTAAATGCATTTTTTAAAGCCAAAAGGAAATCACATCTTTCAATTTAAATTCAGATCCTGTAGCACATTTATGACAATAAAAGATTCTTTAAATTATTTTACAAGTTTTTAATAACATGAAACAGAACAACAAGTCAACACTTATACGGTCTAGACGGAATGAAGAGGAATGAGTCAAGCCAAGTTAATTGTTGATACCATGATAGCATTCAATTGCCAGATGTCTTGCGAGGCTGGCTTTTGTTCTACCAGTCTAGTTGGGTACGAATCACGCCAATCTATTTATTATTGATGTGGGACTTAAAAATGTCTCCCAATCAAATGGTTAAAATACAAGGCAGTCTTGCACCTGGAGACTAAATGCAACCCATGTTTTGTGTGCTCTATTTTGGTTACGTGTGCTGTAATCAAACAAGATAACCATATTTATATTTTTCATAAACTTTTATATTGCAATGTTATAAGACATTGTTATTTGTTTTCAAAGTATTTGAGAAATAAATTGCTTACAAGCATTGTTGTATAAAACTGTTAATTTCAATGTGTAACCTTCTTTGATTTGAAATCCCCCTCCCCCCAATTTAAATCACCGTAAGATGATACTTTCAGAAGGCTTTGGTATGGTATTCACATACATGTGATATTGAAAGAGTCGTAACTTTAGTTAATTTTTTTAACTTGATGTCCACAACAAAGACACATATTGTAAATGTACATACAAAGTCAGTATGACTTTAGCAATAGGATACATGAATAAGAGGAAGAGAAATAAATTTCAATTGATATGATAAATGTTTCTGCAAAAGAGATTTAAAAAAAAAACAGAAAGTGAAGCTGGGGCAGGGAATGCAGGAGGTGGAGACATAGTCTCATTAAATCATATTGAGTATGATTCAACCAGTTTAACTAATCTTTCACTCCTGAGTACTAAAACCAGCAGCAGTTGTTGTAAAGTTTGTATATTTTTGTTATTGTTAGTTACAAAGTTTATAAATTGTGACTAAACCTTAAATGCGGTTCAGACTCAAAAGTAAGATCAAGATCATGTAAAAAGATGAGGCTCTTGATATTTAAAAATAGAATTGCACAAGGTGAAATCTTTGATGTCAGTTCTGAAAAGATAGGTCTAGCCTAATTAGACCTCTATCAATCTGGCATAGTGAAATGTTCAAGAGTTCATGGGAAAAAATAGAAAGCACAGATTCTCTTGGTAAAATGAAAACAAAACCTAAAAGATGAATGAAATCTACTGTGACATAAAACAAGGGATAAATAAGATCAATAAAAAAAATATTCTTATATCAGTTTCTACTTTCCAACAACTTTTACTTCTTGTTATAACTAAGAAAATGGTTTAATTAACTTCATTTTACTACAGTCTTGTTTAACTCATCATTTCCAAATTTTCAAACATCTGAAGTCTTCGCATATTGTGTAAAGTAGAAAATACTTTTGCCTAAAATTTTCCTGTTATGGTTTTAAAAGATGACACTTTATTGACAGTGCAATATTTAAAATGATATGTATGTTCTACATTAATTTCCTTGATTTTTGCTAAAATGAATAAAGAGATTGTGCACAAATTCAATTAATCATAGCCTTTTACAAAAATTGCAATTTTATAAAACAGAGATGTATGCAGCTTATTGAAAATGCAAACTTACTTTGTTTTAATCTTTTATCCATCCATTTAGGACGTCACCTTCTGAATCTTCACACATTTAATAGATTAAGCTGTTAATTTATTCAGTCGTTTTAATCTCTTTCTTTCTTCTATTTTGGCCAATGTGTCATTTAGATCCACGATTGAAATTTTCTGGTCTTTTTCTGGTTTTCTTTTGATGACTTTCTTTGCTATCTCAAGGAATAAATGTTTTGTTATATTTACTATTTCATTGGGCTGTTTTTCTTCTATCTCCATGAAAGATACATTGAAACAATTTCTGACATCAATATATAAAGACAGCACCAATAATAGTGATATCATTATAGTAATGGGGGATTTTAATGCCAAGGTTGGTAGCAGAGAAAATGAAGACAAAGGAAGAATTGTAGAGACATTTGCTTTGGGAATAAGAAAAAGACAAGACAACAGACTCACTGACTTTGCCATTGCAAACAAACTAACCATCTTCAATATCATGTTCAAGGAACATCAAAGAAGACATTTCACTTGAGCATCATCAAATGGAAACAATGATAAACATATAGATTACATCCTTATGAAAAGAAGGTAGAGAACAGCTATGTTAGATGCATGTATAAAACCTAAAGCTGACTGCAACATCCATCACGAATTGCTTGTCTTAATATTGAAGAAAATCATAAAACCCCTAAGATTTGATCTTGAACAAATAAAAGACGCATTCAAAATTGATGTCAGAAATAGTTTCATTTCTAATAAACAAAGTAAAACAGAAGAAGGAAGAAAGCCTTTTTGCGTGACAATACATACTCGAATATCAGACTAAAAGATAGTTGTTAAAATTCTTAAATTGACGCTTTGTGAATCTTGGATCATTCTTTTTTTTTTAGAATAATATTTTGCTTCAATCATTTGTTATGGATGACACATATTTGTTAACATACCTATTGTTATCAACAAATCATTAAATAAATAGACTTTGAATGTGCTCTATCTTGATAATCTAAACTTATCTTCTGAACATTGACCTACTTAACAACCAATAACAAAATGGAAAATGAATATAAATAATGTAATATTTTAACTCAACACCTTAATGAACGCACAGAAATAAAGTGACACATAATTTTTTGTTTTATTATTTTATTACATTAATAAGTAGCATCCATTCATGCTTCACTTGCGTAGAAATGCCAAACATGGATTTGTGATTTTTTGGGAGACTTATTTATTTTCTTAGGGCAGAGAGAAAAGAAAAAAAATTGGCATTGCTGCTTACTTATACATTTGTGCTACTTAACAGAACCAGTCAAGCTGTTTAGACAGAGTGGGGTTAATGTAATCTAAGAGAATCATTCAAAACTTTGCCAATACATGGCCCCAAAATTATTGAAACCAAGAGATAATGTAAAAAGAGATGTATTTGCAAAAGACGTTTTTTACGAGCTACCATCTAAAACAAAAATTGATAAAGATTTGTATGTATGTATATATGTATGCATGTATGTATGTATGCATGTATGTGTGTGTGTGTGTGTGTGTGTGTAGGTATGTATGTATGTATGTATGTATGTATGTATGTATGTATGTATGTATGTATCCATGTATATATCTATGTATATATCTATGTATATATCTACTGTATGTATACAAAATATACACACACACATTCATGTATATTTACTTAGATGTTATTTTTATTTTACTTTGCAGAAAGATGAATAAAAACTTCATGTCTTCACTTCTAAAAAGAAATTCAGGAACATTTTCATAGGTGTTTACAAGAATTAAAGTAGGCAAAGGAAACAATGAAAAATAAACAGAAAAAGCATACGTAGTTGACAGTAAAATTAACTTTAAAAACAATGAAAACTATTACATCCACATTTGCAATTCAAACCCTAATGCTTTATCCAATTAGATTTCTTTTTTTTCAGATCAATTATTAAAATGTTGAATAATTTGCAATAAAGATGAAGATGTTCAATGTTGGCATCTGTAAGCAGACCTTTCTCCTCATGCTGTGTACTTTTCTGTTCTTGTATCATCTTCCTTTGTGTTGTCTGAGAAAAACATAATTATACATTACATTTCAGTGATAGAAGAATTTTTATCAGGTGGCGAGCTTAAAAGAACATTTTGCAGATATTTTTTTCTATTATATCCTATGTTGGACTATCAAATGTATAAAATATTTTCACAAACTGCATCGGATGATCTGACTAAGGTATAAGCATCCTGAAATATCACAGATAGACTAATTAAATTATATACTATAAGAATTATCTAAAACATTATCACAGTAATGTAAAAAAAAGAAATCTATTTAAAGACTTAAAAGTCATTCCAAGCCTATACACAAAAGAATCCCCCCTTGCAACGCCCACCTCTTTGCAAACCCCCCCCCCCCTCCTCCTCCACCCACAACTCCCTCATAACCACCCACTTCGTTGTACCAATTATCTCAAAGTTAGTTTTTCATATTATTCAAAGGCAAAAATGTGAAATTAATAAATGACTCTGAAACAAAAAGTAAAATTTTTAACAATTCAGATCAATCAAACTTCAGTTATGTGCATACACTTTCACATAAAGATTGGACAGCATGACGTAATCTGAACAGAGTATGAATTATTGATGACATTATATTGCATTAGATTAGGCCATCATTGAAAATAAGAAATAAAAGTGAAACCATTTTTTGCTACAAATCTTAAAGAAACAAATCAAAAGTTTGGACTGTTCTGATATATTTGTCAAAATATGCTGAGGCTGGAAAAATAAGACATCTTTAAACATTTTCTGGTTTCATTTTCTTGTCTAGTGAAGCAATGAATTGAGAAAAGAGTGGCATATAAAGCAATTTATCAGTTAAAAGATATGAAAAAAACCTTGGGAAGAACACAAAACATTTTGAAATGAAATCGTTTTATTCATTAAGGATATATATCTTAGTATTTATCACAAATTATAGAAAGCTCCATGTATTATTTTATGATGCAATAATTCAGACAAAAATGTTTTCTAAATGTCAAATTCAAAGCCCTCATGATGGTGGATATGTAGGAATTTATAAAAATTAAGGAAAGAAGATGAAAAAATACTTCATGTATGAGATTTGTTTTCCAAACACAGTTTACTACCGTTGATCAGAACATTGAGCATGGGACATACTGTCTAATCTGACATAATTGTTGAGAACAAAATAAATCTCTCTTCATTCTCTATAAAGATCTGACACCTCAATATTTTGACTCTGACACTCATTTTCTTGGCAGCAATTTAATACTTTGTAGTTATCAAGATGTCTGTTAATCAAGATTTAAGAGCAACCGGAATTTTTCACAAACAGCAATGATATGGTCAAATAATTAATCCACTTGACTAGTCTTGTCTACCACATGGCCCTGGGTGTCAAATTTTGTACTTGAATTGAATCCACGACCCATGAATAACTACCAACGATACAAGCAATGGCCCTTCTGTGAACAATTCATGGATGTTCTGTTTTCACACGTTTCATTCTGAAGACCAGCCGAGACAGCCAGGAGTGCTAGGCTATAGATAAAAACAGGTCTCTTTGTCTGTCTGTCTCTCTCTTTCACTCTTTCACTCTCTCTCTCTCTCTCTCTCTCTCTCTCTCTCTCTCTCTCTCTCTCTCTCTCTCTCTCTCTCTCTCGCTCGCCTTTCTCTCTCTCTCCATCCCTCTCTCTCTTGTGTCTCTCTCTGCCTCCCTCCATCCCTCTCTCTTCCTCTCTCTTTGTCTCTTTGTGTTTCTGTCTCTTTGTGTTGTCTGTCTGTCTGTATTCCACCCCATCTCTCTGTCTGTCTGTCTGTCTCTGTCTGTCTGTCTGTCTCTCTCTGTCTCTCTGTCTCTCTCTCCCTCTCCCTCCCTCCCTCCCTCCCCTCCCTCCCTCCCTCCCTCCCTCCCTCTCTCTCTCTCTCTCTCTCTCTCTCCTCTCTCTCTCTCTCCCTCCCTCCTCTCCTCTCCCCTCTCCTCTCTCTCTCTCTCTCTCTCTCTCTCTCTCTCTCTCTCTCTCTATCTCTGTCTTATTCGTTAAAATATGATGTCGCAATCACACACTCTCTGAGGTTTCCAGCTTCTTCAAACTGTCTCTGTAATATACATGTTTGTGAATCGGGCAAACTGTCTAATCAGACATTTTTTACAGCGATGGACAGTGACTGATTAACAGCAGTAGACTGTATGGGTATTAAGTTCAAAGTTTGTTTTCCAATAACGAAATTCAAAACAAGCTAAAAATGTTTAATGCAATTAAGAAAAACATATTTATACTGAATAACACACCACCTTTCATAAAGAAAAATGAAAATAAAACATAAGGTTGTCAACCAAATATTCAAAAAATCTGTGTTGTCATTTGCTGAAGTTATTGGAAAGCTGATGAATAAATGTTCTTTATGCTGTTAAAGTATTAATTACTCTTCTTTCAGGGAGAAAGGAAAATCATATAACAAGTGTTGGTTATGACAAAACAGAAGACACATTTTAGGTATTTGATAATCTGGTTCAGGAGAAAATGTTTTGTTGCTATATGTAAGCCAGATTATAATGATGTCAAAATAAACCTGTTTTTGGCGAAAAGTAATTTCTCTCTTCGAAGGTTTTTTTGTGTCTTCTTCACACGATTTTCACCGCCTTTCCGAATCTGAATCCCAACTGGAAGAAGAGTGTGAATCCGAATCGGAAGAGGAATGCAGATCTGACTTCGAATCAGAATCAGACTTTGTTGAGAACAGAATGTGAATCGCCTTGTTTATGACCTGTTATGGCAACGATATTTTAAAAATTTATAATTGGAATTCAACTGTGATTATTATAATGAAAAATAAACCTAAACAATGGATCCAAAAGTTAGACCCTCAAATACATTTTAATTTCTTTTTAATTATTCTTCTCTATCAGAGAAATTGCAATGAGAATGATCAAAGAATTTTTAATGAATTAATAGTTCTTACAGTATATCTATCTTTGAGTATGGAACAATATAAGAGACTCAATGAAGATAATAGTAAGTTAAAACAATTTTAATATGACCTTAACTATTGCTTTTCAGATGAAAAAGTCCCATTGAAGAATTCATACTAAAAAACACCCATTTACTCTCCAAAGCTTTAATATTTGGAATGTTGTGAGAGTACAAAAATTAAATTTAAGAAATACTGGAATCTACACGTAAATCTACATTTCCATTTTGCTACTAAAAGAAGTATTTTGAGTATCTAAGAGTTTATGAAAGCAAAGAAATAGTTATGGTTTTCAGACTATGACATATTTTACAAACAAATTTCAGGATCAAGCTTATAATATTTTGAAGGATAATTGAACGACTTATTTAATCACATATTATATTTCTTTGTGAAACTTAAACCAAACATATTTTGGGTTCCTGTACCTGCCTAGTTGATGTCTCTTGCCCTGCTACAAAAACGTTATCATATGACACGATCAGGCCATCTTTATTTAAAGTGACATCCAGTGAAGCAAAGTTTTGGGAAACATATTCCAGTGCATTTCTCTTTTCTTTTGATTTCATCTCATTTCAGTGTAAAAAAAATTAAGATATCAAAATTCAATAGAAGATGAATTGCAACAAACTCGTATCTTGATCCAAAATTGGACTACATGCCTTTTTTGAACTATAAAAATTTCAGTAGAGATATTCACTCCTTGAATCATCATTAGTTTGAATGTGTCCACTGTATCTCATATCTCTGACTTTGATCTTCTGTTTCTCATTACATTACATCTTACACTGTTGATTTTAAGATGAAAATTCACAACAGAAACAAAAAAACCCAACTTATTGCATCACAAATCTATCAAAAATAAACAAAAACAAAGTAAATGAAAACCTAAAATAAACCAAAAATAAACTATAGAATAAAATTTAAAGTATACATAACGTTGCAACAAATAACAATTTGTAAAAGATACTCTCCAATCTTCATAAATCTGCTTTACAAAGTAACCTACCTCCTGAGTGATGTGAACCTGAAATCAAGGGGGAAAATAAGGGGACTTTTTACTGCATTATTCAAATAAACACTTTCTATTTTTAAGCACCATGCAAAAGTTATGATTTTAAGTTGAACCAATTCAATAAATAGTCAATTTTCCGATGATGTCATTCATTGAGTACCTTTATGGTAAAGTTAATTAACCGTCCACCATAAAATTATTTTATTCCCTCGATAAACATAAAGAATCAACTTTTGGCAATTATATTTTTTATGAATGCTACATAACAAAAACAGAAATGACACATAACTACAAAAGAACATAATTCTGGTAGTTCTTTATTTAAACACTAAAATAATGAAAAATATATCAACATAGTGTCTTGCATGCATTATTAATAGATTTCTTTAACAAAGTTTGTATGTTAAATTTTACATTGTGAAAATCATTCTACAGTATTAAAGCGATGTTAAGGAAATGATTGTCTAGGCAAAATAAAGTTTATTCCAGTAGAAAGTCAGTGATCATACTGCAATCAGTGATCATACTAAGATTACAAAATCTGTGCTCTGAATACAAGGATCGTATGACTGGATGTCAGTCAACGGAAAGCATTATTTGATGCATCTGTCAAACAGAGAGAGCTAACGTAAAACAATTAAAAAAAAAAAAGATAAAAATTAAACTCAGGAAAAAGTATCAACTTTGATTTATATTGTTCAAATTAATCCCTTCCTAATGTATATCCCAATGAAAAGTGAAAGTCGCTAAGACTCTGCTTGCATTTCTATGACACATCAAATGATGAACAGAACTGAATATGCCTTTTCAAGTTTTGAACAAAATTCAATGAGAATTTATTTCCAGAAATGTTTTTGTGGAAACTTTGTCCTTAAAAACAGACATATCTTGATGCATTTAATTCTATAGAAAAAGTTGTTCCTACATGACAAATGGATAGCAGGATGAAAGAAATTTAATGATAACTAAAGTGATACAAAATGATACACATTTTATACCTTTGTCATTTTCCTCTTTCTCCTCTCCATGAGATGATTCTTTTTCGAATGCATCATCATCATAATTGTTCTCTGAGAATTTTACAAGTGCATATAAGAATGTGATGATTGCAAGCTTTCTACCAAAATAGTGAAATGGGATATTATATTTGAAAGAGGTGAAACATTTACCTAGTTTGCACAGGTGTAAGCGTAAGAGTGGCTATGACAATCTGGATTATTTGAAACGTGTATAAGACTAATGTACTTGGTTTATAGGCCCTGTTGAAATGGTGAGATAAATTCTTTGATTCCCATTTCTTCAAATTGTCATGCTTAGGTAAAAGACAGTGAATCGTTGAGTTGGCAGTGAACAATAATTTGTTTTCAAAATTCTTTCATTACAAAAAGGTGCAATTTATGAAGATGAAAAGAGGGAACAACTGATGACTAGGAAATGTATGAAAGTAATGATAAATGTTCTTTAAATTCGAGGTAGTAGGAGCAAAATATAAACCTGCATTTTCTGATATTTTCTTTAAAATTAGATTAATTACTTCAGAAACATTTGACTTTCAAATTCGCAGTAACATAAGAAGATTGTTCTGTGAACGAATTATTTTAAGTTTCATATAAATATCCTTTAATGTGTAAGTGATCATATATTCTGAACATAAATCAGGCTGTAAGAAAATAAAAACAATCATTCTATGAAAGGAATCATTTCAACATAAAGCCTGCAACTTCTTTCAAAATGTAATCTATACATATCTTTTAAAAATACAAGAGACAAAAATCTTAACTTTGAAGTAAAAGTTAATATTACATTACAAGCAGTGTATGCAGCAATTTCCATTTTTTGTTGTTGTAATAATCAAATTCACGTCACTTTCCCCATGAAATAATTGATACACAGCTGCTAGATTGATAATAAGATTGGTTTCTAAATAATAAAGTACCGTAATAGGTTTAAGCTGTAGTGTCAGTTGCCTTTGTGATCTGGGTGAGTGTTACCCTAGGCATAAAAAATCAATTATACCTAAAACTATGAAATGAGGTAGCTCTTTTAGAAAGAAATCTACAGGTGCATCTCTGGAAAAAATCACTTGGTGAAAATAATCTTAATTGAAAGAATGCTCTAAATTTAGATGCTATATTTCACTTGCATTCATACTGATGTAATTGAAGCAATCGTTTTATAAATCATATGTGAAGCAGCTTGACCATGATACCAATGTCAAGAAATATCTTCTCTCAAATCACTTTTATTGAGTGATGGTATTTAAATACTCAACATAATTTGAGTTCAATCTTAGGACATGTAAATAAGCTGCTTCAGATAATTGCGATAACGTTTTAATATTTTAGGTTGTTTGACAAGGCTTGTTTAGTTTTTCAACACAATGTACTGCACAATTTTTTAAATTTTTAAAACGTGAGAGCTCATGTGCATTTAGCATGAAACGACAATCACCTTTATCATATTTCGTACAATTAGGTGCAGACATGTTTGCAACCTCAAATCAAATTCTTATTGTGTATATGTTGCAAATATTCCAATTTTTTATCTCCTAGGGGCAGGTTCTCCAGATCGCTTCAGTATATACGATATAGACTATCATTTATGTAAAGGCAAGCCTTCTCTTAAATCTTAGGTGAGTGACCTATAAACCACCAGATAACGTCATGAGGTCATGTTAGATTTTAAAACCATGTTTTTCACTCAAAGTGGAACATTTTCCTTTGTCTGAGATGTAATATTTTAAAAAGTTTATTTAAAAAAAAATTCTTCTTAAGATAATGGCTATTTTAAATGAAGAAATAGAAAAAAAAATGGAGAATAAAGAAATGGCTCCAAGTGAAAGAAATTGAAATTAAAAATCAAATTGATCACGGAACACATTTCTTACAGAATATGATATTTGTGCAAGACATTGATTCTAGCAATAACTATAGCAAAGTGAGAGTGATGGATCTAAAGAGTATATATATCTATGCATTTACACTAGTTGCTAAGCAAACTCACCTTTAGTTGTTCCTTTAGCTGCTCCTTTTGTTTTGCTCAGGCCTCCTTTGCTGTTTCCATAACTTCTTTTAATGCTGCCTTTATCTTTAATGATCCTTTACAAAGCCCCTGCCTTGTTTGTCGTCTCCTCCTGCTGCTCTCCTTTGACAATAAAGGTTATTCACCTGCATTTATTAAAAAGGAAAAAAAAAGACGTGTCATTCCATATTTCTTTAGCGAGTGTCCCTAAATCTACCACATTATAGAATTCATAAAGTCCAAAGCAAGTGATCAAATTTCCTTATAATGACTATTCTTGATCGAAAACTTTTGTGCAACAGATGTGCCTCAAAAGAAGAAGATTTTCTTCTTGTTTGGGCTTTTAGTGATGTTCAAGACATTGATTATAATAATTAGATTGCTCTTTTTATCCTGTGGTAACAAAGTTGAATCAATTTATCTGTTATTATTGAAACTAAATCATAATAACACTAAAAGAATAGGGTAAAAGGATGAAACAGCAATCATGTATTTCTGATCAAATACATTTAATGATCAAGAACATTCATGTTTTTGTTTAATACCTCCTCCAAAGCTCTCTTAATGGCCGTCTGTCCGGACCCATCATTTTGCTTCTCTGCTAACTCAAGAGCTTTTGTGAATGAGTCAGTAGCAGATTCAAGCTCTCCACATTTGACTAGTTGAAAGAAAAAAACCAATATTGAGATAAATCACATGACCTGTTTTACTAGTATCATAACTCTCAATGTTAATATTTCTTTGTCCTTGTACCATAAAATGTAAACAGTTTTTTTTGTCAAAGTTGCCTGACAACATACATATTTCCTTTGTTTTAAATTCTTATTAGCTATGTGATAATGATTACCTGTTGATAATCTTTTTATATCTTTTCATTGCAATGATATACCTAAAAAAAACAACAATTTCCTGACACAAAGTTAAATGTTAACTTTTCATGAAACAATTATGTTTATGCTACCAGCTTCAATATGATGGAACATCAACGACACATTTATTATGAGTGTTCAATTGAATAATTATATTACCTTCTGATTGAGCTGTCAGGACGTAAGCATGAAGAATCCAAGCTTGGTCATCGGCTTCCACGGCTGCAGCTATTGATTTCTCTCCATAATCTTTTGCTTCTTCATAATCTCCTAGTTCTAAGTGACAACGTCCTATTTCGTGATAGAGCCAAGTACTTTCCAAAGGAGATTTACTGAGAGGAAGTTTCTTGCTCCAGCTTTATATGTTGAAGGAATGAAAATGATGAAATCTTCTCCATATTATACAAATCATAAACTGCATTTCAAATCAGAAATAAATTTGTTTTCATCAAAAGGATACATATTGCCCTTTTTTTTAAGTTTACAAAGATTTCAAATCAACGTTTTCTCTTAAAATCTCTCACTCCAAACACCCTTTCAAACTTAAGTTTCATCTAAACGATACAGCAAATATATTAACAAAACTGACATAGGTAGAATTGAAAAACTTTAAACTTAATAGATATGAGCATAATAATGATAAGAAGGCTGTGAATTAAAACATGATGATATTACATATTCATTGCAAGCTGATACATTGAACACATTTCTAACAACATAAAAAGACATCCTTGTTGGCTTACATTTCAATAGCATCCTCGAAGCGTCAAATTTTGCATGGGTTCTTCCCAATATTATCAAGCGCTCGTGGATTCCATGCTTCATCAATGTAACTGTTGTGAAAAAGAAGGGGCAGATTATCTAAAGGTTTACATTCTACCATATTTAAGAGTGAAATCCATTAGAGCCATCACAAAGACAAGTTCAAAATATAAATTCTGAATGTCATTTTATTGTCCATATTAATCTTAAGATCAAAAATAATCTTAAATGTGTAATTTAAACTTAAGAACTTGATAGTTAAGATAGTAATTCAGAACTACTTAATGACCAGAATCTCTTATGATTTTTATGCTAAAGGTTGTCTATGGGTTTCATTCTTAAAGCAAACAATATCAACAAGTAATTAAAAGATATTAGACAAATCGATGAAGGAGTCTTACTGTTCTCGAGAAATTTCAAGATCCTTTTCATGGCAACTAAGAGCATCGGAATATTTTTCAAGCTCAAAGTAAGCATTTCCCATACAGCTATGTAAACTTGCTTCTAAAGCAGCTTTGTTCTTGAAGGAAGACTCAGGAATTTTTTCCATTTTCTTAAGTGTCTCCTTAGATTTTTTCAGACTGTCTTTATAGCTACCAGCTTCAAATGCTGAAATAAACACAAAAATCAGCGAGTTGAAAATCATGTTAAAAAAGCAATACACACATGTATGTGAAAATGTTTGATAAAATAAATATCCCTTCTAAGAAATGCCATGATAAATACATCGTTTTTTATTTATTTCTCATTATTCTGGGGTATTTCAGAAAAGGCTAAAAAATGGAAAAAATAATCATTATTATTCAAACAAACAAACAAACAAAAATAAATGTTAAATTAGACAATTACTGAAAATTATCAATCATACATATGATGAAATTCATGGTAGAATACCTTCATCAATCAATTCCAAACGATTCCATCACATATTTTTCAGGGTCACTGACTCTGCATCCTTGGATGATCTTGTACGTCTCTCCGTTCCGTTCTGACATAGGCTTTTGTTGCAACCAAAATCTGAGCGTCCTTTCAAGTATTCAATGCCATCACATGTCTATCTTTTAATGTAGCTGTCAGTTTGAGAACCACTTCCACTCAAATACTGTTAAAAAAGAAAATATCATTTTAAACTTTGAGCATTGATATAATACATGTTGCATCAAATCATATATGTTTTCTTTTACCTTGTAAACAAGGTTTACTTGAAAGATCATTTTTGCCGTTGATATGCTTCTTCAACTTGAACAGTTTGACTATATTTCCAATATCAAATGATTTACATCAATTTACTGTCTCATATCATCTCATAAGAACTAATATCATATAAATCAGCGTAAAATTAAGCATAGAAATCAAAAATACTAACCGTAATTTTAAGACAGCATGAAAACAGGTAAAAATGCTATTTTTTATTTCCTGTTTTTCAGTTCAATACATACTGTCAAAGAGTTTTCTAAGTATTCATATCAGCAAACAGTTGACCAAGCAACTCTTTTGTTGTTTTTTGGAATTTGTTCCATCCTTTGGTCGTTGTCGCTCTTTTTTTTTCATCCTTTTTTTGAGGCTGGCCAATTTTTGTGTACCCTTTTGTTGCTTTCGGAGCCAAATTGACAAAACCAAAAATCTTTAAAGATGAATATTCAGACAAGCAAATTTAAAAAACAGGTACTTAAATAAGTTTTCATGAAGCAAAATAAGATAAATCTTAATTTGCTAACATGTAGATATTAATAGCTGTCTTAATTCATTCTATGACTTAAAATTTTTTAGGAAATGGTTTGAATCTGATCAGTCAAGATTTCCCTACAATAATAAGGATGTAATGAAAGACTTAGTTATTTTCTCTTTGTAATCATCCATCGATCAATTAAAAGATATGACATAACATATTAGTTAATTACAAGCAATAGGAAGAAACATTTCTAAAGAAAATTATCTTTTAAAAGCTTTCATTCCCTCGCATAAGATATTACTTGAAGCATTCTTTGTCTATGAAATAAATATTGAAATCCTTTTTTTGGGGCAATAACATTTATATTTAAAATAAGAAAAAGCGCTTCCTCTCCATCCCCTCCCTAAAAAAATCAAACCCAAAACAAGCTCACACATACACACATACACACACAGACAGATATTTGTATAACGAATTGCATGATAAATGCCTTATATCCAATTTGATGAAATCTGATAGTGGAAAAGAAAATGACAGCAACAGGAATGGGATTTTTGTAAAATAACATCAAAGTCAGACAAATGTTTAATATGTTTTGTAACACAACATTTCCATCAATGTGTTGATTTTCAACTAACTGAACAGAGGTAATCATTTAATATTATCAAAATGGTGTATAGCACATTTTGTCTAACAACTCTTCCCATGTGTATATACAGTAGTTGCAGGTTTCCAAATGCTGTGTGGAAGCAGAAAAACAGTCATTTAGGCGAAGCGGAGCGTTTAGGCAAAAATCGGTCCAGGGCAGAAAATCGAGGGTGATTAATAATGGACGGACAAGAATAAAAATTCGTAACCAGGTCGTTAGTTTTTAGAAGAGTCCTCAGTTTTGCATAAAATTGAAAGCGAAAATTGGGACACCTGGAAACCATTACGTTCTTTAACACTTAGGTGACTATTGCTGGCCATCAAAGCCACAATGGATCGGCCAATGTAATACTGAGCGACAGGAAGCAATAAAACTATTCATATGCGATGCGTGTCCAGTCAATCAAAAACTCCCAGGTAATTTCCTGCAACTTATGACACCAAGGAAAGAATCATGGGCCAGAGTCTGGAAGACTGTTCAATTCTAACTGCCAAGTGACAAACCAGTGATCCAATGGGACAAAGGCCGTATGGTATAGAGGGTAGAGTTAAAAAGAGGAGATTGGTCATCTTTTATTACAAAATATTGGATAGGTACATGTAGGATGGATTTAATGCATGACATATTGTTGACTGGCATAACTTACCCATATTAGCGATGGGATTACATTACAATAGGAAAAAAAACAAGGATTTTTAATCAATTACGGACGTACTATGAAATTTGGAGAAGATAAGCCACCTGCAGTTGCTGTTGTGACCGGGCATCTAGGAAAAAATCTTGGTTTTTGAAACGGATGTTTAGATGGGCAATATATATATAGAAAAAATCGGCTTCACTGAGCTTGTGGGCATTTAGGAGGAACATTATGGCATGGGCATGTAGGCGGTAACTACTGTATAAATATGCATATGTGAGTATTTTATGGGACTTCACTGTAGTAAATAAAACACAATCCTGTTTCTGAATGCCCTATGTTCATTTAAAAACTCATTTCATAGCTGACTGAATTCAAATATTATTTTTTTTTTTTACAATATATCACCTTGAAAACCTGAAACTGTTCATTTAGAAAAAGAAAACACTTTTTTGTGGTTTAATAATCTTCTAAGTAAGACATTAATTAGGGATAATATGTTCCACTAATGACATTTATAAATGTAAGCTATTGGTAACATTAAACAATGAACAACAAAATCACAAGTCTATAAGATATTAGAAAACGTATGTGATGATTTCACAAAACAGTTAGTGAGTAAGGTTTTAGGTTAAAATTGTTATCAAGTAAATTCACCATATTGAATTACTTAATGATTTCCAGAGAAAACTACCTTTATATTTAGACAATATGTTTTATAACAGTCAGGTCAATTAAGTTAAATTGAACAGCCTTTTTAAGAAGTGTTTAATTAATCTTTTATGATTTTCCAAATATTGCAAATCTGAAAAGGACAGTTTTTTCCACTAGATTATGTATTAATATCAGAAAAGTAATTTGTTTAATGTATTAAGTTACTCGAAAATCAATAAGATCTTTTGTGATTAAATATTTGATATATTCACTATTTGCTCATGCTGATTTTGGAGAACTTTCTATGTATCACAATTTAAAAAAAAGTTAAATATCAACTTCTTTAAATACAGTTGCTGTCATTTAGCATCACAAGGCCGTTCCCTTGTCTTTCCTGATACTATTTGCGTGTGACCCCTATGACATCAGTGACAATTGATAGAAAGAATTTTGTTACAGTCATTTAGCGTTCTCATAACTTGAAAATTCTGCTATCCACAGTGACACTAAGTGGCGGTGACTGTATCCAACAACTTTCTCATATTTCTTCATAGGTTAAACAAAATAAATTCATCCAGTCATAGATGAAATTTGTGGACTATGTTTTACTTTGGAAATCAAGCATGGTGTAGTCGATTAAACAGAATGTTAATTCTATTGTTTATCATTTAGATAAAAGGAAGATATAAAGCAAAGTTTTAAAAGGTACTAGTAATATGTCACAGCTTGAATCTGTCAATACAGATTTTTTTCACAGTCAAAGAAATATATTTTGTACTATTGTCCCTGTAAATTCCTGAACTCCTATACTCTTATTAATACCTCTAAATTATAATCAAAATATAAACATTAATTCTTTTACACTAGTCAAGCTTTACAGCCTTTGTAGAATATGTGATACCGGCATTCAGTTGGAAAATGGTCAGTTGGCAGCTCCTCGGAAGTTCAGACAAAAGATTATATCTGAGGCCACTCATCGTATCTCAATGAAACAGCAACCTACTGCTAATTGTACTTGAGACACTCCCAGTATTGTTATTTATCGTTGGTGTACATGGCAATAGAATGAGTTTGACAGCTGGTGGTGCATTTACATGAACTTGTAAATAACTCAAATATTCGATTTTTCATTGTTTTCTGCCAGCATTATAGTAAAATGAGATATTTGGGATTATTATTTATACAGCCTTGTTGAAAATTTGATAATGGATTTTTTTAGTTACAGCATTGTTTAGAAAATGTGAGAAAAGTGACAAAAACACTTCTTTTGTGATATTTTGACTTATATGATGTTCTATCTGGAAATATTAAATAAAAAAAACAATACTTAAGTTTATTTTTTGTAATGTTAAGATGTAGTTGCATTTAATAATATTGCTAGTATTTTGCAAAATACCAGGGGCAAAGTCCCTTACTCTTGTAGCTATCTCTGCTTACCCCTCAAAACAAGATTTGATTTAAATTTAAAAGAAACATTCGTAACTGCAAATAAAATTTTAGTCTGTTTGCAATATTGTGAGGAAAGAAATGTAAAGATGACCAATACAATGTTCAATACATCAAAAAGACCAAAAGTTAATGAAAACCTTTTTCATCAAAATCTGTTATGAGATTTTTGTCAGTAAAATGAACTTCGTAAAGAATAGATTATGAAAGACAATAGAGTGTAACCCAGGCTTTATCTAGATCATAAAAAGAAAGGGGAAAGATAGACATAATCTATAATAACAGTAGAAAAGAGTGGGCAATTTCTACATACTCCAATCTTGTCTAAAAAGAACTGTTGTTTAAGAAAATGAGAGACATGTTTTGTCGTTAGAAAATATATACTACAAGATTAAATGAGGCGGAAGGATAATTGAATGTTGACATGAAAGATACTCTTTGAGAGCCAGTAGCTAAATCATAAAATAAAACAAAAATTGAGGAAAAAATTTATTAAACTGGTAACGAAGTTGTAAAAAGGTATGACTTTTACAAATGAAAATTTGGTGATTGAGGTTGGTTAACATTTGTACAGCGTAAAATTGGTGTTTACCTTTGCTTTTTGTTCCTGTGATGTAGATTAATAAATGGAAGCCAACAGTAGCATTAGACAAACAACACCAATGTTAAAAATGTATTTTGCATCTGAAAATATGTGTGATGTGTCATGAAAACAACTCTGAGTGTGAAAATTAATATTGATTTCATAAAACACAATGAAAACAAATGAATAAATAAACTAGGGAAGGGGGAGACAGGCTTTATGGACATATAAATATATTCTTTATTCTTAAGTATGCATTGTTAGATCACTAATTGTAAATCCACAACACAACAAAAGTAAATTTGTAATCAAACACTCAAGTAATCATACAATTGTGTATGTGCTATAAAAACAAACAAACATTCAAACTCAAATTGTTAAATGATTGCAAAGTAAAGTGCCACATAGCAGACAACCCCAACCTTTGACTCAGTTATTCCTGAGAGAAATAAACAAACAAGTGTTTGATTAAATCAGTTTTTCCAATTTTTCCTGTCTCTCACTGACTCTATTAAAAGTAAATTTAAAAAGCTGACATTCATTTAAAATTGTTTAAAAGGAAGAAAATCTTTAGATGCAAAAAGATAGATAGAAATGGAAATTATAGCACAGTGCGTATCTTGACAAAGCAGCTTTGCATTTTTCCAATTTTAAATGATTGATTTTAAGATAATAAAAGAATTCAAGTTCATTAATATGAGTTACATTTCAAATCACGAAAGCGAAAGAGAATAAATAAGCATAAAACTTGAGAGTAAAGTTTACAAATATTCATGTATGAAATATGCTGAATATATGTGTTGATGTAACAATAATGAAGTATCAAACATGTAAGTAAGATTACATAGATTCACATGCACAACAGAAACTGACATGAAAGCATATAAATTCATAAGATATTACAAGATGATAATCTACTTCCGTCATTACCTCTTCTTGTCTGTAAAAATAGGTTAAATCACCAGAAGTTTCAAGTTTCAGAACTCGGACCTATACAAAAATTAAAAAGCATAAGAATTTCAATTAATTCTGTTAATAAGAAGGATCATGATATTATTCATCTATTATAAATGGTAAATGAATACTGGGGTTACATTTGTTTCATCATTACTAACTTAAAACAGTGCATAGGCCTATTAATATAAATTAGAGCAACATTGGTGACCAATACATATAAAATAATTTGATAACGGATTCTGTCATATGAGAAAAAGAAGAGAGGAACTGAATATATTGGTGGCAGTGGTGGGAAGAGCTTTTCTTCACTATTTTGTAATATTGAGAGCTGATGTAGCAATAAACTTAACGAACAATAAACATCCGTACAATGATTAAATGATTAAATAATAATTAAATTAGCAATTATTTTATCTTTTACTTTATGAAAGTTTGATACTTCAATACAATTTCACATTATAAAAGGTAGTGATAAATGACTTCAGTGATATTCAGTCATATTATGTAATTCTACCAGTTGTCCTGCTTCTACTAAAACTTTTATAACTTCTTAAATTCTTTTGTAAGTAATTAGGAAAACAACTTACTTCCAATGCTGTTGTCTATGGCTTCCTGACACTTTTGAATTCCCAATCTGAATTCTTGAAGTTCTGAACGAAGTTTGTTACCCACGATGATAATAGACAAGCGCTGTTTCAAAGTCTCCCTTTTGATACAGTGCCTCTGCTTTCATGCACAAAGCCTGTGTACAGTAAATCGATCTAATCTCAATTTTCAATATTTTACATTACATTTGTTTAATAGTTTCATTCAAACCAGGAATAAATCTTGTATTTGATGAAAAAAATTATGGACATTTGTTACTTTTAAAAGTTTTATATATTTCATTTCTTTTGTTCATAGGATCCTGAATATCAATGAATAAAATTGTTATAAAATAATCCATAACTATTTCTCCCACAGGAAAAACGAAAAAGCCACCAAAAACCCCAAAACAAAACATTTCCTTCCAGTCTACACACAAAAACTAAACAACAAACTTCTTTCATTCAGTCAAATTGTAAACATCTATTTATCAATATTTGCAAAAAAATACAAACTCTGATGTCCTTTTTCCTTCTTCATCTTGATCAAGAGCAGCATCAGAATCAATAAGAGCCTTTTCAGAGTTTCCAAGCATCAGAAAGCATTTAGCTCTGATAACTAGACAAGTTTTGTCACCATACTTCATTTCAAGAGCCTGTCAATGAGAGAAAAGGACACACAACCCCAAATTAAAGTAGGTATTATAAGACATAAGACATGAAATGATTTTATTATCTTCATAGAGATATTAAGTTATAGTGTATGTACGCAGCATGCATGTACACACACACCCAACAACACATGCACACATTTCTTCATTTGTGTACATTAATTATAAACATTCATATGACATTTTCATATTTGCAGTGAAAATATGTAATAAAAAAAAATGAACTCAGGGATTGAAAATGAGTACGGTCCACAATTACACATGTACAAATTATGTTTACTGTCACATAAGTTTATCTGCTTACACATTTTACACACATATATACATATACAAATTCAGTGTACATACTATATCCATATGTATACTGGCATACATTTGTATGAACAGACACGCTTAAACTTAAAACATACATACCACACAATATGCACATAAATATTATACATAAATCATAGACATATATATTATTATATGTATGTAAAGACAAACAGTAAGGCGAAGGACCCTGTTGAAAGTAATAGATAAAGACATCACAACATAGATGTTAGATAGCCCCATGAGGATGAAGCAAGGCAAGTAACAAGGAAATGAAGAGAAAACATTAGAGAAACCAAAATCGTACCTGCAACCTCACCATTTTGGGAAAGTGAACTACAAACTTTGTCATTACATTTCATAAAAAGACATTTCATGAACAAAGTCTTTCCTGCAAATCTGATCACAACTAGCAGCTATGTTTTCACATTGGCATCCCTAGATCTACATCAAACTTTAAACCCTTGCATCATTTTTTCAAACCATGACCATTATCCTTATGGGGCTCTATCATCAATATTGCCACGTCTACATATTGATTAGGTTCTATGTGATGATTCACATGTAGATGTACATCTATGCTGAAGAAGAGAATACAAATATTTATAACTCATAGTTTGATGTTATTTTTTGTTTGCTTTTGTTTGTGTTATGTGTTGGTGTGTGTGTGTGTGCATGTAAGAGTCTGTAGGTATATGACCCTATGCTGTTACATAAAATTCCTTAGTAAAATATTGTCATAGTAGAGGAAAGGATAGAAGAAAAATGTTCAGACGACATACAGTCGACGTCTTGGTAGTCTGGGCTTAGATAATCCAGATGTCCTCTATAATCTGAATAGATGATCTAAGGTCAGATGTTTTCTTCTTTATTGCATCTGATAATCCGGAAATTCAGGACTCTGAATCAAACACCTAATTTTAGAACAAGCTACCACAATATAGAAAGTCTATGCTTCAATAAACTGAACGCTCAACTGTTCAAGACAGTCTAACCAGTTCGCTGACAGCACATCAAACTCCTTTCTAACACCATTTCAACCATACAATTTAGCCATATTCTCTGTTTCTGTCAATCTGTCTCTCTTTTCTTTCTCATGCTCTCTCTCTTCTCCAGTCTCCTTCTTCTTCGTTATCTGGCATGGTGTAAATAGTGTGTCAGCGAGTAACCTGAGGCATATGTCAAAGAGAGAGAGACAAGAAGAGAGAGAAAGGATGAGGAGGGAAAGAGACACAGAGAGAGAGAGAGAGAGAGAGAGAGAGAAGAGAGAGAGGAGAGGAGAGAGAGACACAGAGAGAGAGAGAGAGAGAGAGAGAGAGAGAGAGAGAGAGAGAGAGAGAGGGGAGAGAGGAGAGAGAGAGAGAGAGAGAGAGAGAGAGAGAGAGAGAGAGAGAGAGAGAGAGAGAGAGAGAGAGAGAGAGAGAGAGAGAGAGAGAGAGAGAGAGAGAGAGAGAGAGAGAGAGAGAGAGAGTTAAATTTAACTGAATTGTTAATTGTTACCTTGGTAAAACTTTCAATGGCTTTTTCCCATTGTTTGACGTGGACGAAGTGTTCTCCCTCATCTCGTAACGTTTCAAACGTTCCAACTGTTCCATTATCAGTGCCACCGTCACTGTCATGATCTTTATAACCTCTACCTTTTTGGCATATTTATTGACAGATTTTATCTAACGGATAACGATTTTTTCCACTTCGAAGAGGTATTGTTTTAGTCCAACACTTAAGGTGGTGATCCTCAGCCTTGAATGTGTTGCCGAAGATGAGCTTGTGTTGTCATGGAGGCAGGGGACATAACTGTCATTGCAAAACAAGGTTGTACAACCAAAGTCTTTGGTACAACATCGGTAGCGTAATAATTTGTAGGAATATATCTAATTTGAAGAAGATTGAAAACTTTTCACCAATTTCACGTGAATTAACAATTCTACTCATGCACAAGCATTTACTTTGAACACCAAGCTAAAAATATTAATTTGCGTAATTATGAGAGATATGTACACGGACATAGAATATATCCGGTGTATAATTGTTCAATGCTCTAATTACAATTTTGTCCAAACTGATCTGAATAAAAGAAAAAATAATGTCATGATTGGTAAATAACAGACATCTTTTTATAAATTATACACGTATTTAAATCATTTTTAACGCTCTGATATTATTTCAATGGTGTTCTTGTTCGGAGTAGTTATGGTATGTTTCTTTCCTGACCATGAATCTAAGGATGAAATAGTCGTCTACTACACCGCTACATACAAGCGTACATAACAACGCTGAATGCAGAAAGTGATGTGTAGTCAGGTGGATTAAAGGATAACTTGAAGACAATCACGCAAATTTTAAAGTTGGTGAAGCTTGTATGCATTTTAGAAATTTTGTTAAATGTGTTCACATGATTTTTTAGATTTGTTTTAGACTTAAAATGAGAATCAGGAAAATAGATTAACATTTCACGACAACAATATTAATTGTTATTATGAATTTTATATTCATGTAAACTGTAAACATGGTCAGCGTCAGCCGTCCGATGAATGTTTGATTCCTCTTTCTTCTTACATTATAATGATGAACTCACAATGTGATAAGCCTACATATGCCATATTTCATATGCCATATATAGGTTCCTAAATGGTGTTGAAATGTGAAAGAGACATTAATGACTAATGTGATTGTCATTAATTTTTCAGCTGAGGCATTTTTAATCGAGAGACTTGGGTCCACTTGGGAGGTATCTGCACTCGCCTCGGATGGGAGAGAGGGGGTGTCCAGGGTAAGGGGTGGATTTAGAATGTATTTTTTTTGATATACCTATGATTTAGTGGGTTATTCAGAGTTTCGCTGGGCGAGTCAAGAGCCCCCTAACGTCACTATCTTTCGCTTGGCGAGACCTGCACAGGTGGCATTCGTCACACGTGGTGAGCCATGCACTGGTGACCTTCCATTAATTATCAGATACCCTAGTAAAAACATATTCTAAGATAAGTGATACATTCTACACTGTTGTAATTAATGGGATCATTAATAGATAAAACTTTAAAAAGTAAAAGTAAAGTTGCTTCAAGGCCGCTACAGCCCATAGAGCCAGACCTTATCCAGGTTTCTATAGCATAACATGGAACAGTACGCAGGTCTTTAATCCCAAGCTAAAGCTTGTACCCATTTGCACCTGGGTAGAGTGGGGAAAATGCGTATTAAGTGTTTTCCTAAGGAACACAACATCGGACCTAACTTTGCTAAGATTCAAACTTGGGACCATATGATCCCAAAGACCAGCAGCCTAGCTGCTTAGCCACCGATGCCACATATAAAACTATAAAGAAGAATAAGTTCCTCCAAGGCCGTATTAATTTACAGAGCTGGAGCTTATCCTGATTTTTCATAGCATGAAGCATAACAACCTCCTTGTTTACTCCTAGCTAATGATGGTAATCATGTAACTATTTGAACCTGGGTCAAGTTGATAAATGCGTGTTAAGTGCAGATATGAAATATTGAAAATATGTGCATGTTTGACTACTTCAACAGTTAATGACTGGTTCTTCCTTAAACGAGTCACAGAATTAATAAGCATATACAGTGAAATCTCTCTTATCGGGACGAAATCTCAGGGAACAGAATTTTTTCTATATATTTTAGCTCTCTAAATGGGAAAGGTCCCCAGCGTAAAAGGACAATTTTTTGCGGGTTTGCATTGATTATCATCACCATTTCCCCCATATTTATTTATTCCAACACGCACTTGTTATCCAAATTTGGTTTTCGTGTTAGCAAAACATTGATTATTGCCCTCGCATAAGTGCTACATGTGTTATACATTACATAATATGTACACGATGTCGCAAGTGCTAGTTCACGATGACCATAAGCCATATATACCAGACATTCATCACGAATGTATGAAAGCAGGCATCGAACCACTCCTTGCTCGTCCACATAACAAGACAGTACGGTCTTGACACGGACCGCTGCTTAGAAAGCAGACTTGTGCACTGTCATAGTCTCTTATTGCCTGACTATTCCACCAATCACGGAAATTTAACGATTCACCATTCCTTCTTGATTACATGTCTCATCTATCTGCCGTCCAACAAAGATGGACTGTGAGTGTGAGTGACATCACTGATGACTGTTATCTTTGTTTTGATCAACTGGTCCTGTGGCTACTTGTTCGTTTAATTCTGCATTTCACCATTCACAGAAGGTCTTAGGAACTTCAAACTGTTGAGGGAAAACCAAAAATAACTAGGTCCCCGAAATTAGGAAAACCGGCAAATCGGGACAATTTTACAATCGACCGAAAGTTCCCGATTAGAGAGGTTTTACTGTACTATAAAATGTTTAAAAGATTGAACATTTGTTTCAAAATTTTTTGTTTGTGCATTCTGAAATTGTGTAAAACAATTTTCTCTTCCTGCAGCCTCATGATTGCACAGCCTGTAAATGTAACTGCTTTACTGGCATAGATCAAGATGGATAGAGCTTTGATGTGACTGTATTTTGAAAAACAAACAGATTCTTTTCAAAAGATGGAAAAAGAACAATGCAAATTTGTTAAACATATGTTACATTAAACAGTACTCTGTTCCTTACAAGCTTTGCTGTTATAGTTTGTAAGCAGTATATATTTGGTGAAATGGCATTATTTCCATCGAATATGGATAGTGGAAACTTGGATCAGACACCAGAGGTAGTGGTAAAGAAACCCCCAACTACACTACAGGAGTTCTTAGAAGCAGAAGGACTGGTATGTGCAGTAGATTTTAGTTTTAAGAATAAACCTGTAAACACAGAGTGAAAAAGACAACAACAAATACTAAAAGTTCATGGCCTCACCACACAAAAGTGAAATTCCGTCTCTCTATCCTCCCACACTCCTCCTCCATCTCCCACTAGAATAGAAAATGTAAGAAGTAATTATTTTTTAAAAAGATATATTGTTTCTGTGAAAGAGATAATTTTTGTTACTGTTGTGAAAGTACTGTTATTTTATCATTATTATACTTCTTCTTCTTCTTCTTCTTCTTCTTCTTCTTCTTCTTTTTCTTCTTCTTCTTCTTCTTCTTCTTCTTTTTCTTCTTCTTCTTCTTCTTCTTCTTCTTCTTCTTCTTCTTCTTCTTCTTCTTCTTCTTCTTCTGCTTCTTCTTCTTCTTCTTCTTCTTCTTCTTCTTCTTCTTCTTCTTCTTCTTCTTCTTCTTCTTCTTTTTCTTTTTCTTTTTCTACTTCTTTTTCTTTTTCTTCTTCTTCCTCTTCTTCTTCTTCTTACCTTCCTCATATTTTATGAGAATGATGATGAAATGATGATAATGATAATAGTGATGAAGAAGTTGAGAAATTTTGATATATTTGGAACTTTCTGAAGAGAAACAATGTTTAAAAATGCTTCTTTTACAATTTTGACCCAGAAAATGCATTTTTAAAATACCGTTAAATAAGGAATGCTAAAAGGCAGAGGTTTCATGACCGTAAACTAAGAGGATCTTGAGTATGACACAAAACAATTGTAAACGTTTGCTCTTTAATAACAAAATAATAACAGTGTGTTATTTTAAGTATCATTATATAAGAAATTGCTGAGAAGGTAAGTAAGACAGACTGTGAGGCAAGGGGCATGTCAATATTGATGAATAAGGACTTGAAATGATATTGAAGCCCTGTTGGAACAAATACAGTAGTGACCGCCTAAATGCCTGCCGCCATGATGCCTGTTTAAGCCTAAATGCCCGCAATCTCAGTTAAACTGATTTTTTAAATATATAAATTGCACCTCTAAATGTCCTTTTCAAAACTAAGATTTTTTTCCTAAATGCCCAGTCTCTACGGCAACTGCAGGTATTATTTTCTTCAAATTATCATAAATTACGTCCGTAATTGGTTAAAAATTCTTTATTTTTTATCGTACATGTAATCCCATCGCTAATAGGGCTTATGCCTGTCAACAATGTGCCGTGCATTGTAAGCACCCTTCTTTACCTATCCAATGTACTGTAATAAAAGATGACCAGTCTTCTCTTCTTAACTTCATCAACTGTACAGCCCACTGGTTTGTCACTAGGCAATTACTACTCAATTAAAATTGAACAATCTTCCGCCCACGGCTCTTTCTTGGGGAAATAATTGAGCAAAACACAGACAATGAAGTAAAGGTTTGTTTGCTCTTTAATAATAAAATGGCAACAGTGCTGTGTTAAGAAAGGTGATGAGGAAAATAAGTGAGTTGAACGAATAAGTTATCTGAAAAGGAGCATGGAGAATAAAACTTAACCCCCATCAAGGAAAAACAAAAGAGATTGACTAATTTAATGTATACAGTGCCACAGCTACTTAATTAAAATCCTCTCAGAGGTAAGTATAAGTAAGGTTGTTACCAGGACATGCCATTGCTGTCCGCACTCTCTGCACACTTGACTATAGTCTCCTCCAGCTGTAACTTCTGTCCCTGAGTTCCTTTTCACAGATCCTCCACTTTATCCTTTTAAGATCAACATTTCCCTTTGCTTTTTATTCTTTATCTACTATTTTTGTGATTACAGAGGTGCATACAAAGTACATCACCAGGTTTCAATCTTCTAAACTTAACTCGTTGTGATCAGCTCTAGTCCAGTTTTTTTGTCAATACAGTAGTTGTTCAATAGACAAGCTTAAAGTTTTTGCTCAAGAAATTGAACATGGGCTAAAGTTGTCATCTTTGAACATTTGTAACTGTATGATTAATCTCAATGAAGAATGAATGTATCAAATTTTACTTCATCATTTGTTATATATACAGGAAGACTGGCCATTACCGATGAGCCTTGAAGGTCCTCTTAACATTGAAGCCGAGGGACTCTTTATTGGAACACAAGATGATATTGCTGATCTGTTAAATGAAGCTGCACGTATCCTTTTCAATTTGGAAAATATTATCTTCCTTATAATTTTTCATGAATCATCGATTTTCTTTCATATATATGCTTTTAATCTGTGTAATGTGAAAAAATTGTAAGCTTTTCAGCTAATATTAGATTTTAAGCATAAAATAATCAAATTATTGTATTCAACTCTTTTTGTGAAAACATGAGCTTTTAGATAATGATTAGAAACTGTATTAAGCAAATTTTTGTCTAGTTTGTTTGTTCTCGTTTAAAGAAATGTGGTTTAATATTTCTTTGTTTTTATTTTTCCTTGAAGATTGTCCTTATTCTACTGTTTTCAGTCAAATGTCTTGTCATCTCTTATCTTAAAGCTCTGTTTTTCCATGACATCATTCTTCTTCCTGATTTATAAAAACTTAAGCAGTCAATAAGTTCTTTTCAAATTTATTATTATTATACATCCTTTTATACTCGCATCCAAATTAAATGCGAAGATTGATGCCTTTTGTATTTGTTTTATCTTTTAATACAGATTTTTCATTCTTTCTTTTAATTTATTTTCCAAACAAAATGGTAATTCTTTTTAGGAAAGGATAAGGATATAAAGATGCAAAAGAAAGATATGAGATATTGTTAAAATTAGAGGAGTTATTGCCCTTTAAATTAAGTAAATGTTAAGGGCCTTAATATTGGGTGTGGCCACCATAGCGCATCAATGACTACTCAGCTTCTTGGTGTGGAATTGATCAATTGTCTTTCGAAGGCTGGCAAAACTTGATTCCAGGCTTCTATGTTAGCTTGGAGCAGCTGATGTACAATGCGGAGCCTCATTTGGACATTAGTGACCTTTGTCTTCAAATTATCTCAAAGTGCTCGATTGGGTTGAGGTCTGCACTAAGGCTTGGTCAGTCCATCACCTGGATGTTGCTTTCAGCAAGGAATTTTAGGGTATGCCTATAGACTTGCACACGTTCATTGCCCTGTTGAAAAATTTAAATGATACCATCGTGCCTGTCCAGGAATGGCACTACGTGAGGCTGCAAAATTTATTGCACGTATGTTGCTGAGGTGATGCCACTTAAAATGTTTTCTATTTTAATTGTTTTGTTTCTGCTTGCCTACTTTCCCTGAGATATTCCATTCACGACATGTTATTCTCAAAGTCATTATACATTGATGCTGATGTGGAAAATTCTCAAATATGTTGCTACATCAATGAAAATTCTGTAAATCTTTTCTCAGATACATTCTTTGATTAGCTCTGTTAAACATTCCTATGATTGTTTTGTCAGTTAATTCTAAAAAAACTTCAAAGTGCTTTCTTAAACCTTATCAAAAGAAACTATATTTACATAAGTCATTCTTTATTATTGCATCATCATATTCACAGAATTACAAAACTTTATTTTGTTATGTAGATTCTTTTTTATACTTTGAAAAATACAGTATAGGCCTATATAGTTTAAAAAAAATAAAAAAATCTTTTATCTTGCCATAACAACTGAAAATTCTTATGCTATACAAAAGACTCCTTAACACTGTTTTCAGCCTTAGGATTACACATGCTTGAGGAAATGGAAGACAGATTGACAGAGTTGGAGGATAAAATTAATCATTATGCAGATCAAATTGTTACAAATGTTGTCAGACCATCTCGTCTTGCTGAAAGACTTTTTCATTCACCTTCAAGAAGTATGTATCTCGCTTAAGATTGTGTTCAAGAAAGAGCATACACTTCTTTTCTTTACTGTAAATACATAAAGCATTTTCTCCTTGAAATATAACTTCAAACGTGTCAAATCTTACATCACTTTTCTGTATTTTCCCAGAAATAGAAGAGTAGACCACACTTCAATAGAAAACTATTAGTTCATTTGGGTTTTAAACAAAGTTCTGGTTTAGTAATAGTAGACCTAGTAAAGGAAGGCAATTAGGAGTCATATTCTTTGAATTAACATAGGCTAGACTTATGTGTCTTGTTCTCTGATATAATTTACGCTAACTCTCTCACTGGTTTTTTTTTTTTAATCATATATTGTGAAAATTTGTATTTGTACACAATATTAAAAGATAACTTATGATATAGGTCATTTGAATGGTGGCACTTTTTTCTACACATCATTCAATGACATGTTTCATACATTTTTAGAACAGAAAGTATGAGTTGATATTTAAAAAAGACACAAGGAAATTCAGAATGAAAACTTGTGTTTTTAAACAGAAAAAGGAAAGAAATAGATACCTACTACAGTTGTTGGGACCTAAGAACACAATCTTTACAAGATTTAAAAACCTTGCTAGTAGGCAGACCATGCTGGGATGCGGACGGAACTTTATGTAGCCAATGGTTTTTAACATAAAGCATTGAAAGCTTCCTCATTCACCAACGCCACACTGTTTGGACATGCATCTTTGATTTAATTGACAAAGATTAAGCTTAATTTTTTCATAACATACATTAAACAATGATGGATTGCGATCAATGATCCTTTTGCCTACGCAAAACATTGTATCTTATAACGCTGCGCTGTTTGGTAGGTAGTATAAAATTCACTGTTAACGATCTATGCTAGACGATGAACATTGTTTCTTTGGCCCATGTAGACAAAATTGGCATTTTACCGTCTGTCAGGTAGAGAAAATCCGCCATCAGCACCTATTCATTACAACTGAGAGGCATGGCTTGATCACCTACACGTCTGGTTTTATTGAAATGCCTTCATAATTTCTTTTTAAAATCTTTGAAAAAAGACATCTGTTTTGACAACTTTGACAAGTTAGGTGTCTGTTGAAAATCATGTTGTTAGCCGGTCCAGACGTATTGTTAAGGGGCTTATTTATGTAAAGAATTTAATTTTTTTGGGGATGGCAGACTGTGCTGTTAGGCAACATGTTCTTATATGACTACTACTCTTATTTAGAAACGTTTTTACCTTTGGGAAAGGAGCACAGCTTCAATCTCCTTCTTTGGCTCTTCGTTAGTTTAATGCTGTAGATATTGACTTTTGATAGAAACATTTTGTTTATAAAAAAATCTTCCTATGGCTACAATGTTAATAATAATAATATTTGTGTGTGGTACATTGTGAAGCTTATCTCGATTTTTTCAACAGCTTTCATGACAGAGATGTCAATGTCAGATGCACTCAAATCTCATCGCAGCTCTCAAGGCCATAGAAGTGCAGTAAGGAAACTGATTTTCAACTAAATTTTGTACCTTTACCTCCAATATTTGATACACAAAAATGAAAAGTGCTTGAGGCTTACCTGTGATCTGAAGTGTGACTATAAATGATATGAGTAAGAGTAAAGTTCTTTCAAGACCATTGTGGTCCATAGAGCCAGAGCTTACCGGGTTTCTATGACTTGAAACAGAACAGGTGATAATAATTGCTTCCTGAACAGGATACTGGTCTGACGCAGGATTGTACCCCCTAGTGCTAGTACCCATTTGCGATTGGGTCAAGTGGGGGAAAATGCATGTTAAGTGTCTGTCCTAAGGAACACAACGTCGGACCTTGTTTTGCTAGTATTCAAACTTGGGATCTCATTATCGGATATGAAGATCAATATTCACATCATCCTATTTTTTCTTATTTTGGGGTGGTTTTTTGCTTGCAATATTTGTTTACTCTTGTGTTGATTCAACTCCTAAATTCCTTTTATCTGTATGTATGTGAAAGAAAAGTGGATTTCTATTATGGCATTAATTTTTTTGTTTTTTTTATAGCTTAATCATTTGTTCTATTACCATTGTGAATATATGTTGCATCTCCCTGCTAAGTTACAAATATTTTTCAGGATCTTGTAGACACAATGCTAGAGACACGAAAGAGGAGCTTGGATTATTATACCTTTCCAGGATTTGTCCATGGAGAATTCATAGAGTTACCAGCTCAGCTTGAAGCACCACCTATTCTTCATAGGGTCACAAATGCACAAGATTTCAATGTACGTTTTAAGCAGTGATAACATTTCAATATAATATGTTCTAACCTTTTATTTGAGCAAATATGATAGCAGTGATTTAAATCTGAATTTGTTTTGTATTGACATCATTCTAGGCCCTTTCATTCATATTTTCAGTACCATAGAATATTTATTCTAAACACAAAGAAATCAAATATAACAATAAAAATAAAAGTAAAAATATATCCACTTCCTTTCATTGCCCTAAATCAAAACAATCCGATTGCTTCTTCTGAATTTATGTAAAGAAGAAGACACTGGGGATTTTGGAACAACTTAAGTATACTATATGTGTATGTATGTATATATTTTTTTGTTTCATTTGTTGCAGCCTGGTTTCAAGAAATTCTGGAAAAAATTGTTTCTGTCAGAAGCCTCATCAGCTGTTATGCAGGATACCTTCTGGTGGATTTTTCTTGACATGTTCAATAAAACAGTCAGTATTTGAAAATATCTCTATTTCCCTAATACTGACGATATTTGTTTTTCAAAAGATCTATTCTCATTTTGAGCTTGATGTTGTATGTCATTATTGTCATTGCGTTTTCTTTCATTGCGATAGTAAGGTATTTATTGTCATGACACATTTTTTCTGTATTTATTAAACATCAGATATTTGTTATAATGACAGAATTGTTTTCTCCATTTCCTACCGCACAGGAAGATTTTAAAGAGGACAAAGACTGCTTGTTTGACAGAATAGCTGACAGTTATGTAGCACTCTTCACCAGCATCAACACTGATGTCAAAGACAAGTTCTTATCAGTAAGTTTATGTTTTGTTTGTTTGGTTCACTGTTAATAAGAGCCACACAAAATCCTGGGAATATGTCTAATCCTTTACCTTATTCAAATATAATCAAAGATTTAAACAACAAAAAATGTTTTTGATAGACTTCATTTCGCCCCCCCCCCCCCCCCCACCCAATTTCATGTCACATAATCTTTACATATTTTTTTATTCTTTGGAATTATTATATTCACAGGTATATCCTGATTGCTTAACTCAAGCCTTGTTTTGTACCTATAGAGAAGCATTTCCAGAATCGAAATGGCGCTTTGATGATACTTTTAGGCAATATCTTGTCAATCTTGTTTATGAATGGGTGACAGGTAGGTCTGTGGATGTATAATAATGAGATTAGGGTGACTGTTTTCTTAAAAATCCCTTTTCAATCCAGTGAAATATTTGTAAAAGCATTTTGTACATAAGATTGATATTAAAACTTTTATTCTTCCCTCCTCAATAAAATAATATTGTCCATATTAAAACTCTTATCCTTCCCTTCTCAATAAAATAATCTTGTCCTTATCAATCACATATACAAAATTAAATTTGAATTTATCAAATCATTTAATCGGGTACTCTTTTTTCTAAAGCAAAATACACTTTATAAAATAAGGATGAAATAGCTATTTTAAAAATTTTACTTATGTGAATATCATGTTTTTATTATTTTCATGCCGTCTAATATTTCATGTTAATGATTTAAAGGCCTTAAGAATAAGTAGTTTCAGGACATTGTTACAATAAATCCTTTTTTTCTTTCTTTCTTTATCAGTTTCCATTTTACCTTTTGGTGTATGGGTCCTTTCATGACTTGACATTCAGAAGCTCTGAAGGCATGTCAAGAAGGAATGTCCACACTAAAATTACAAGAAATTAGTAAAATATAAACATGATTTTGTTCTGCTTCTCTTGCCCGCTCCCTCCCTCCTCTCTCTCTCTCTCTCTCTCTCTCTCTCTCTCTCTCTCTCTCTCTCTCTCTCTCTCTCTCTTCTCTCTCTCTCTCTCTCTCTCTCTCTCTCTCCTCCCTCCCTCCCTCCCTCTCTCTCTCTCGCTCTCTCCCTCCCTCCCTCCCTCTCCTCTCTCTCTCTCTCTCTCTCTCTCTCTCTCTCTCTCTCTCTCTCTCTCTCTCTCTCTCTCTCTCTCTCTCTCTCTCTCTCTCTCTCTCTCTCTCTCTCTCTCTCTCTCTCTCGCCCTATCTATCTCTTATTTTGTTTGCATAGCTTTCATATTTTCTCTCTCACCACCTCCTTTTTTCTTTCTGTCTCACTCTTTTGATGTGTATCTGTATGTCTGTATCTGTCTGTCCTTTTCTTTGTCCATATGTCATATTTTCTCACTTACTATCTCTTTGCTTTTTTGTCTGTTTCTCTCATTTTCCTCTTTCAAAAATATTCAGCCACCAATCACTAACCATAAGGCATAAAGAAGAAGATAATTAATTCAAAGTTATCAGATTATGCAGTAAATGAGGCTAAAACTGATTTTGCATCAAGCACTTGGTCTTGGTCTTAAAACGATTTTTTGGTTTTGTCACATATACATAGACCTATGTGTTAAACAGGTTTGCGCCCGTCCCTGGTGTATGGAAGACTTGGAATGAAGAGAGCTTGGAAGGCAGTCAGACAAACAGAGATAATGAAACAGCCAAAAAGATGCTAGAGGCAGCTGCACTGAATAAAAAGGTTTGTTATAAAGTACTGATTTATAATGGTATTTATATACAACATGATCAGTGTGGTAGAAATTGCTTTCATTGTTCTATGCTTCTTATTTTTCTTCTTCCTTTCTTTTTCGTTTCGCAATCAACAAGATTCATACATTTTACTCCATGTATGATATGAAGAAAAATAAAGATAAGATCAATATGGCTGTCAAGGATAGTTTGGGTTTGTTTTTTTAAAACTATCTTTGCAGATAATACCCACTGAAAAAAATCTTGTTATCAATTTCATGCTATGTATCAATTAAGTGAACTTTGAATTTTACACGATTCATAACAGACCTTTTGTCTCATAACGGACTTTTTGTCTCATTAAATGAAGTCTTTCAATATTAAATTACGTATCAATAAACTGTTTTACAATTCCTTCCGTTTTCTAGTGATAGTTGGATTTGAAACTACTACTACTAATAATGCTTATGAGATCTTGGGTTTGAATCCAAATTTTGCCAAGCATGACTTCATGACATGGTGTCCTTAGGAAATACACGTAACATATTTTTTCTTCCTGGGGTGTATGTAGAGCCTGCAACAGATTAGCTAAAGCCTGGATAATCTCTGATTTTGTGAACCTTTAAGACCTGTAGAGAATGCCACTTTCAAATGTAACTCGTCTACATTTAACAATTTTGTGTGTCCTTTTTCAGTTGAATTAAACCTTGACATGGAATCTTTTGCAAAAGTTATTGACAAACTAGGAGTTGAACCATCGACTACCCCACAAGGAGCCATATCCCGTGAGATAACCAAAATATCAAACAGAATTTCTCTTCCATCACGTGGAAAATTGCATGTTTCAAAAATAGAGGTAACACAAGCATATCCTCCTGAAAATGGTGAAATGTATTAAAATCAATGAAGCTTTAAAAGATTTTGATTTTGTCTTCTATTCTGGTTTATTTGTCTTTTAATTTATCTCTTTCATTTGATGTAAATCACTGACACTTTTCTGCCATGTTTAGACTGCTTTAATGAAATTGATTTTCAGATTGTAGAGAACAAACTCAAATAAGTCAGCCATCAAGTAATTTTGAGAGTCATTGTCGAATATTAGAAGAAATAGGATGAAATAAAGATCTATTTTGTCTTTCTGAAAAAAAGACTTTGAAAGTGTATTACCGTCTTTACTTTCTTCTAACTAGTCACATCAAATTGGACCAGGTCCAGATTATGAACGTGTCAAATTCAACACATCTGGCCAAGTCCTCTTATTGCTCATTACCTTCATATGCGACAACTGAGGAGTTACAAACAGCCTGGGAAGAAAGTCAGGCGCACTGAGATTATGAAGCTACCATATCCTTTTTTTCCTCGTATTTCTATTTGCTACATGGAAAATATTGTTATGAAAAGAAAATGCATAATGGGAAGAAAGCTGTTAATCCACATTTTTCATATGCATCTCTGGAAATATTTGTACAATAGGAGTTGGATTCAACGAGGTCGTGAGGACTGATGCTAGGTCCTCTTTGTATGAGATCTTTTGTTGAATGCAAAGTCAACAAGGAATTTCCCATTTCAACAGCATTGATTATTTTGTTTTTAATTTCAAAGGAAAGGCATTTGCACTTTGTGTTTTTTGTTCGTTTTTGTAGAGGTAGATGCCATTTCTATAAATCAGAATTAAGTGACAGTACAGCGAGTTACAGGTGTGGTGAGCGTTAGCACGGCATAGAAGAAAGTGGGGAACATAGAGAAAATTACTAATTAACCTAACCCCTAGGCCTTTAACAACAGGGTCGTGCCAGTCACTAAAATCATCCCTACTAGCCAATCTTCCACTCACTCACACAAACGATGCTACAGTAGAACAATTATTCTAGTATCTTTGCTCACACTACACAGCCTTGCCTGGTTGTTAACAATTAACAAGTCATCCATCTCGCCTCTTACACACACAGGCACACAGTGCAGCGTCAATGAATCACTTGAGCATTTAGGCTGCTTCTCGTTGGTAAACAAGTTTCACTCAATGAAGTGAAGTGAGTGAGAAGTCATTGTTTGACTGCCTTTATCGATTGGCACGACCTCGAAGTAGGTAATTTTACCCATGCCAGGTCCTCGTTGGATGTGTCTTGTTTTTACAAAGAGAATAAAGGGGGAAAAAGGGGGATTTCTATTGGCCTCGGTATAGCCGACATTTCTTAGAGTGCAATCTCGGTGGATGCGTCTCCCACTGTAACAACTTATATGATAGATAATCTATACTTAGGAAGTCGTTTATGATTGTGAATAATTAAATTATTTAAAAAAAGTTTCTTAAAGATTCTTAAACACATTTGTTTAGCCATTTCAGACACAAAAGAATTTCACATGGGTAAAAAGAGTAAAACTGACATAACCATTCCATTGCTGAGCTAATGGAATCTAGTAAAGCATTTTAGTCGACAATGTTTGATAAGGATTACACCATATAATATTGTATTACCCAGTACTTTCTTTGAATCCTTAACTTATATTACTCCTGAAGGCCCAACTTATCAACAGTTCATCTCTAGCACGATGAGTAAAGCTGAATCTTTAGAAAGAGAATACACTAGGTGACTATTTGTTATTTTTAATATCCTTTGTTAAGTTATGTCCCTTCACTAAAGCATTTTACATCTATCATGTAAGAAAAATGTTACATTACATTCTTCATGGAAAAACATAGAATTGGTTTGAAGTGAAAGAAAATGCTGTGTAAAAGATTTTAATCTCCATATCACTTTTCGAAAAAAAAGTCATGTATGAAAAGGGGACAATTTGATCTGATTAGCGTTTCTTGTTTCATATTTCCAGAATTTGTGATCAAACTTCAATGGAGATCATGGAATTGGAACGAAGGAAAAGGGACTCTAACCGAGAAATCAATAACCTTAAAAAGGCATTAAGTGATGCAAAGAGTGTTCAGGAGAGACGAACATTAATGGAAAAAATATCAGAGTATAAGGTATTATGTTCTTACCTTGAACTTAATGTTTTGTGATGCAATTGATACATTTCATGTAGGAAAAACGTTTAAAATTTTTAATGTTAAGTAGCATAGTCATATTTCACAGAATAGTGTTTTTGTGAAGAAAAATGAACAGAGGCTTGGTATGATGTACTCAATATGTTAATAACATCTTGAAATCAAACTTGAGACTTGAACTCAACAACCTGAGACTTTAAATTGTGATGGAAGAGGTATGAAACGTAACTGCAGGTGTAAAAATATCTGTAGTCATAGCTAGATGAATGGAAAGGGAGTAAATGAGAAATGGAATCACAATTCAAGATTACTTTATTAGCAGAAATGTTTGGGAAAGAATGTAGAGAGCAACTGAGTTCTGTTGTTAATTATCTGAAAATGACTCACTCAGCTTTAAGTAAGTTAACAGTGAATTTTTAGTTATAAATGCTCATTTAGGAAGTAAAGGTCTGCCAATCTCAGTACTAATTTTCACCCAAAAACTCAGCATGTAACTTACAATTTTTATGTTTGTACTGCATGTGTTTTTTATCCTATTTCGACTCATGTCCAAAAACTAATGTTGAGGGGAGGGGGGGGGGGGGGGCACCTGGAATGGCGAGTTTTGGACCAAAAATTTGATTTTCTGTTCTTTGCATATTTGCGTAGAACGATTGTTTATCTACAAGTTCATGGCAGAAAAATATCCTTATGATGTATAATTTTTTTTTTTTTTTACAAAATATTTTGTAGGCGAGGGTAGGTAAAAACAATCAAAATTTTGACGTAAATTATCCTAACACTGACTGAGAAAATGGCAGTAAAAACCTGTATATTGGTGGTTAATCGCCAAATGTAACAACACACAATATTTGACCTCATTTTCCGACACCGATATATGCGTCTCCCATCGCTGTGTGATATAAAAGGCGTTGCGCGTCAGTGTGTATGTAAACACGCGCACAAGCATAGGATATAGAGGAAAAAAACAAAAAACTGGTCATTTCAACGTCTGTTTTCACAATCGTGCATATCCAAACCTAGATTTATAATCCTATTTAAATAAGTAACAATGCCAGAGACTATCAAAAGAGTAAGGGGGCTGCTCCAATAAGGAAACCCGTCTGAAGCGTTTGTTTTGTGTTATTTTCTGTTGATTTTTTTACTTGCATTTTTCTCGAAATGTAGTTTTTCCACACTAAAATTTTATCTCCTCCGCCATTTACCAAACGATTTGTATTATATTTGGCACACAGGTTTCTCTTGTCAATGTTAATAGAATGACGTTGGTATATATTGTAAACTTTTTGAGAATTTTTTTTTTGTGAAAAAACGCTTTTTGTACATTCACGATATATAGTATTTTTCAAAAATTTATACAAAAAAAAAACCTGACGTCACTCTTTAGATATTAAACGGAAAAGACAATCGGCACAGGTTTTGAGTGATTTTATTCACAACTAAGGGAAAAATTGAGCCAAAATCCAAGATGGCTGTCGTTTCTATGGCAACCAAGGACGCTACAAACTTTTCAATGATCTAGGATGACTGTATTTTGACAGTTACTCATGGACATACTAAAAGCAAAAACTTAAACTCAAAAGCAAAAAAATCACTTCAGTTGCTTGCCCCCCCCTCCCCCCTTAAAACAGCCACCTTTTCCTGGGAGTGAAAATAATAAAGCATTCAACACAATGCTAACATAACATCAAAGCGTTTACTCTCGATTCAATTATTGTGGGGGTTTTTTCTATCATTTGAGAGTGGTCAAAAAGATGAGAAACAGGTCTTTCATATTTGATTGCAATGTTTCGATGTGAAACTTACATACCACATTGCCTCTCTCCTCTCCATTAAGTAAAGTAGTAATGAAATAAATAAACTATGCACGGTTATCTGTTATCCATTCTTAATTCTCTATCCTTTTTCTTCCTTTCACCCTAGGATTTGGTAATCAAAGACAAGCCTCTACTTGAAGCAGCCATAACCACATCTGACAGCTCAAGCACACTATCTTTAGATTATGAAGATTAAATACAATGCCATTCGCTTTTCGTGTTGAACAGTTTTCATTTAATATGCATGTTTATATCACAGTAGTTTCAGACTGTGGGTTAAAGTTCTGCAGAAATTGCTTGGATTTTATAAATGGGCAAAAATGATGAACAAAATGCCAAACAATAAAAACATATAATTTGATACCACAAAATTTTATTGCTGAGAGTAAACTAAATTTAAATAAAAACTTGCCCATCCAAAGCCAATCAAAGAAAAAAATAAGATAGATAAAAAACAGATTGCGATCCAGATTTCCAAAAAGCATAATTCTTTTTTTTTAGAAGCAATGAAACAAAATATTATTTGACTTCTTATTTATTTGACCAGCATAAAAGAATAACTTTATACTCTATAACTATCTTAAGTTATTTGAATGATTTGACTTAAAATGTTCTCACACTTTATTGTTGTAAGCCATGAAATAATTTTTAAATCAGTGAGATAGGTGTGTAAAATTAATTTCCAGGTAATTATGGATCACATAGCACATCTTTGCTTTGTATATAAGGAATGAGAAAAGTATATCCATAATTTGTAATCTTCATTGTAAAATATACATCTGTTGCATGGTCTTTTTGTCCTGATGGACAAACATTCATTTTAAGTTTGAATTCATAAAAAAATATTTTCTGCAATGTTGTGCAGTAATTTTGCAATGCAGTTTGAACTGTAAAATTTTTACTCTGTAACAAAAGCAACACATTTAAAAACAATAAACATATCGTTTTTGCTTTTGCAAACTGTAAGTGTTTTTACTTTTGCAAAGTCTGTTCTGCAATAATTGGCCTATATATAAAATTGAAAGATATAGTAAGTAAAAAACGGATTCCCCCACCCTGTATAATATAACATACCATGGCCCATAAAAAGCAAGCCATAAAAAGAGTAAAGATATCACAAAGAATAAAGAATGTATCTTAGAGATATACATGTACCTAAAAAATTGGGAAAGAAATGGCAGTAATAATATCATGTAAGCGTTAATCTCATAAAGTATTAAAATTAAACAAAAATTATGTTATGAAAATGTATTTGAATAGATAATTTAGATTAGATCTTGGTAATAATTTATTTAAAGCGCATTAATACTTTTTTTAACATCCTAGAGAGCTGACTCTATGCTGAATAACAAATTATTTTAAAAAAGAACAATTCCCTATCAACATTGATAAAGGGACAATGGTTTCTTATCATGATCACATAATTGGTTTGTTTCTTTGTTTCACTGGACTTTACCCTATCCATCATACATGCTGTGTAAGGAAAACTTTTAAGACAAAACACAATTTTCGAAAATATTATTGCTTGGCCGCATTGATGGGACTATGATGTTGAGGCTACAAGAAACAGTTCTATATTGAATTTTGTGATTAGGACCAAATCCCCAAAAAAGAAATGTCATACTGAAAGGGTATTGAAATGTCTAGGTTTTCCTTGAGGATGCCCACAACAATTGTAGGGGCTATACCAAAATCTATTTGTAAAGCGTGCAGTACTTTTCAAAAAATAATTTCAATCATTGCTTATACTATAGAAAGTGGAAGAAAATTAGATTTCTTTAATAAGAAAAAATATTGAACTATCTAAGGAAAAGAGATGTGGTAATATTCCATTTAAATTATTAAACATATTCTTTTGTTTTGAAATTAAAAGTTAAGGAAATTGAAGTCAATTCATAAAATACATATCATGAACAAAAAACCCCATTTAAATCACAACAACTCTCAAGTTCAAAGCAGCTGAATTTGCCTCTCAACTTATTACACTTCCATTCACTGAAATATAAAATATGTTGCTCCATCCATGGCTTGGTAGAAAACAATGCAGAATCAACTTTTGAAGCTTTGTTTTGGTCATTAGCATAATAATCTGCTTTTACGTCTTCGAGCATCTGAGCTGCTTTATCAGAACAAACTAAAGACACAATGCATCCACCCCATCCAGCTTCTGTCATGCATGATCCAATGGCTCCATGTTGCCTTTATAGAAAAGTGAAAAATAAAAAAAAGCATAAATCCACAATTCAGAATTTTAGGCATTAATTTAAGAAATTACTTGGTAAGATTCAGGCCTGCCTGATTGTTGGACAAATGAATATGTTAGATACATTTCTCAATCTGAAAAATACTTCAGGAATAAGTTCATACAGTATTTCTCTTTCAAATACCAAGAAAGCTAAGAACAAAACAAATAAGAAAAAAAAGAAAAAAAGCGTAAATGACAGCTGCAAAAAGTAAAACTTAATTGTACAAACAAAAAACGCCCAGTAAGATAATATCATAAGAAATATTAAAATGAATAACTCGATCAATTGATATACATAATATTTTGCTATCCACTTATTTATTTAGGGCAATTTCATTTATATACAAACAGTCATACACACACACACACACATATATATTATATATATATCTTATCTTATCTATCTTATATAATAAAAAACCCCAACTATTTCATGAGCAAAACTTAGGCTGAGCGAATCTCAGGAGCGACAATGATTTCAAACGTCAAATTGCACATGGAGTTAGAGAATCGATGTGGAATCAACAATGGCCTATCTACAATTATGGCAACAGCTGCTATACCTTTACTCCTGCCATTTGATTCTTAAATTAATTATACAAATGAAGGCAGCCATGAAGACTTCGAAGCCTTGCTTCTACCAAACGACCGTAGTAAATAAATGAAAGAAAGTCAATGTAATTATACCAGTTTGAGTCATTTAGCGTCAAATGCCTGTACCTAATAATATTTGACGATTTGGTGATTGATTTTGCAGCCCTAATCCTTTCAAATTCATCATTCTATCTATCTATCTATCTGTCCCATGGCGGAGGCCATTGGGCGCTACCGATGACCAAATAACCAGTCTTCTCCACTCCTTCCTGACCTCCGCCCGTCTCATCAGTTCACTTAGCTTCAGGCCCGTCCATTCAGTGATATTGTCCTCCCATCTCTTCTTTTGTCTGCCTCTTCTCCTGCCTCCTCTAACAGTTCCTTAAAGCATGGTTTTTGGAAGCTCTCCTTTTCTCCACCAAGTGTCCAAACCTTTTGTTGCAATAACAGTGGTGAGGAGGTCTTTATGAGACCAATGATTTATCTTATTCTGAAGATCTCTTCTTTGACTTCTTCATTGAAGCTGGTTTTGAATTTTGAGGATACAAGTGAAGAGTCGTTGCATGAAAGTAGAATTATACCAGATATTGATTGTCATTATTTCATTTGACAGTGGTGAGAGGTCTTTGTAAAAACGCAGCTCATTTCTGTTGCCTGTATTCTTCTTCTCTATGTCTACACCATCTTGTGTGTTTGAACTTAAACTTCTATTTGAAACTCTTCGGGAGTAGTTTCTAACAGTTAATAGATCTCCTCCTTCCCTAATGGATGAGTATGTTATGCCAGGATCTTCTGAGCTCTATGTCTTACTGAAGATATCTTGTGTCCTGAACTTAAAAGTGTTTTATTTAATATTCAGGTTCAGAGGATGTCTTGCTAACAGTTATATTGAAGCTTTGCTATATAAGTCTCCTATAAATGTTGAACCTATAATCTTCAGAATGAATTCAGTAATATAATATTTGTTTGTCTATTGAAATATAATAATCTAATATAATATAATAAATATAAGGATAACAAATAAATGCATTTTATAACAGTTTTACAGATCTTGATTGATTATGGTTAGTTTAAAAGGCAATTTCTTATGTCAAAAATAGGAATTGATAAAAGTTTACAAATCAATTGAAATTTTTTGGATTGCCAAATATCAGGATTATAACCTCAATTGTGATTAAAATTTTTTCTTGGTCATGTCTAAATATTCCATATTGTGTGAATATAAATTCCTTCAGGAATAGTTTCTAAAAGTTTTCTGGTGTAATATTGAATATAAGTACATAATTGTAAAGCATTCTTTATAATCGAATTTAGTTTGAGGAATAATCTAATAAAAAATAGGATTGATAAACAGTTTTATCTTGATTGATATAATCTTGTAAAAGGCCATATTTTTTCAATTACAAGAATAGTTATGGGAGCCTTGAAAGTTACAAAATATAAAAACAGAATATTACCTCAATTGAAATTAATTTTTTTGGTCACCTCCGCAACTTGTGATTATATGAAATTTTCAAGCATTCTTGTCACTCTAAATATTCCATAGACCATTTTATTTTCTGATTGAGATACAGTAAAGAAAATGAAAAAAACTTTTAGATTTAGTTTAAAAAAGGATTATTATGAATACTTTTTTTATGAAATGAGGAAAGGCTAATATTCCTCTGATTTTATTGTTGTCATAGGAATGATTTGATATTGTACAAAGCATGGGGGGGGGGGGGGGGAAAACAATAATTCAAACTATCAAAGCAACCAAGAGACCTCAACTGATATTTCTATTCCACTATAGCCAATTGGGCTGACCCCAAGCTAAAAAATATGGGGAACAAAAAGTTTATATGCTTACAATAGAATAAAAAGAAGAAAATATTTTCAAAAGAATCCTCTGATTTCAAAAAAAAAAAAACAACAGCCAAAAAAGTCAACGACAGCAGCAACAACAACCAAAGACACTTGTATCCCTCTCCGAGACTTAATTCTAAGTGAAAAAAAAAGTAGTAGAAAATATTCTTCCAGTGATATTCAATGGCTTAAGGTTTTGAATTCAACTAGATCTAGAATCTGTCATTGTATCGTAGGCGTTCTGTTAAAATGTGCCAACCCCAGTGAACCCGATTTTACAGGAGAAGCAAAACACTTATTTTTAATGTCCTGACTGTACACTGTACTATAATATTTTCGGCACTGACCTATTTAATTACTTTTTACACACATACAGAAAAAAAAATCTCATTTAACAGATTCACCTGGAAGACCAGTCAGAGCGTTCACAGAGCGCCAACCCACATTACTCAATATTGCTATGTAATAAAACGTCTCACAAACAAAATTTAAAAAAATCAAAATACGGTTTGATCTTTCTATATTTACTCAAAGCATTAAAGCACACTTTTATACAGCTAATATATCTGTATTCTCTCTCTCTTTCTCTCTCTCTCTCTCTCTCTCTCTCTCTCTCTCTCTCTCTCTCTCTCTCTCTCTCTCTCTCTCTCTCTCTCTCTCTCTCTCTCTCTCTCTCTCTCTCTCTCTCTATTGTATTTCTGTATGCCTGTCCGTCTGTCTGTCTGTCTGTCTGTCTCTCTCTATGTCTGTCTGTCTCTCTCTGTCTCTCTCTGTCTCTCTGTCTCTGTCTCTGTCTCTGTCTCTGTCTCTCTCTCTCTCTCTCTCTCTCTCTCTCTCTCTCTCTCTCTCTCTCTCTCTCTCTCTCTCTCTCTCTCTCTCTCTCTCTCTCTCGCTCACTCCCTCTCTTTCTCTCGCTTGCTCTTTGTTTACACAGGTTTTTGAACAGTTGTTTTGTCAACAAGTTTATTTATAAAATGCTTTATCATGCCATGATAGAGCCCGTATTATATCTTGTACATGCAGTGTGCTGGTGCCATCATACTTACATCTGGAACCTGGTAAGAAATCTTCTTGGGCACAAGCATTAGGCCAAGATCGTTATTTTGTAGTGTGCTGATGCCATCGTGATGCCCAACGGCACATGGCAATGAATGAATGTCATGATGAAGTTTGCCTCTTGGTGGTACGCTATTGCCACTTGGTGGTACGCTATTGACACTTGGTGGTACACTATTGCCACTTGGTGGTACACTATTGACACTTGGTGGTACACTATTGACACTTGGTGGTACACTATTGCTACTTGGTGGTATACTATTGCTACTTGGTGGTACACTATTGCTACTTGGTGGTACACTATTGCCACTTAGTGGTACACTACTGCCACTTGGTGGTACACTATTGCTACTTGGTGATACACTACTGCCACTTGGTGATACACTATTGCCACTTGGTGGTACACTATTGCTACTTGGTGATACACTATTGCCACTTGGTGGTATACTACTGCCACTTGGTGATACACTATTGCCACTTGGTGATACACTATTGACACTTGGTGGTACACTACTGCCACTTGGTGATACAATATTGCCACTTGGTGATACACTATTGCCACTTGGTGGTACACTATTGCTACTTGGTGATACACTATTGCCACTTGGTGGTATACTACTGCCACTTGGTGATACACTATTGCCACTTGGTGATACACTATTGACACTTGGTGGTACACTACTGCCACTTGGTGATACAATATTGCCACTTGGTGATACACTATTGCCACTTGGTGGTACACTATTGCCACTTGGTGGTACTATATTGCTACTTGGTGGTACACTACTGCCACTTGGTGATACACTACTGCCACTTGGTGGTACACTATTGCCACTTGGTGGTACACTACTGCCACTTGGTGGTACACTATTGACACTTGGTGGTACACTATTGACACTTGGTGATACACTACTGCCATTTGGTGGTACACTATTGCCACTTGGTGGTACACTAGTGCCACTTGGTGGTACACTATTGCCACTTGGTGGTACACTATTGCCACTTGGTGGTACACTATTGCCACTTGGTGGTACACTAGTGCCACTTGGTGGTACACTAGTGCCACTTGGTGGTACACTAGTGCCAGGCTGTCGATTAGAGTCTGGTAGTGAGTTGTTGCGATCTGACTGAAGGTCGGAACCTGGTAATGAGTCATTGTCTTGTAGCCGACTGGCATCTGGTGGCGCACTGCTGTTCTGCTGAGATCTCTGTCTTGTAGTGTGTTGCTGCCATCTAATTGTAGGTCGGAAGCTGATGAGTCAATGCCTTTAAGCAGATTGACATCTCTGCCGTTATCAAATGATGTGCCGTATGTGCAGCCGGACTAGATCTCCTCGTTTAGTCGCAATTGAGAAATACGTGTTTTGTTCTCTAAAATATATATACTACACTCAAATACCAAATTAAGTACCGGGTACACCAAACTATTACCCCGTGACATAGATGTTTTCAAATAAATGGCCAACCATCTGGCCATAGTGGATTACGTAATATACCGCTTACTGCACTTCATTTGAAAACGTAGCGGCCAAAATCCACCGGTCAAAGTTTGTCTCCTTTAGTTATCTTTCTCCCTATTTTGAAAAACATTACACCCCCCAAAAAACCCCCAAAAAACCCCCAAAAAACAAACCCCCCCCCAAAAAAAAAACCCCAACAAAACAACAAACAAACAAAACAACCCAAAAAAAAAACAACAACAACCAAACAAACCAATAATCGGCCAAAACATACGTATTATTATGTCTCTACACACAATTTGTCCTGTGATGTCGTGTAAACGCCTACTTACAAAATTTACTTGGGCAACTTCCCATGATTGTACGGTAAACGTAATTACATGCTGTTCTCTTCTCCCAAAACAACATGCAATTATCTTGCGACTTCTGTACATGGTCTCTTCAGTGTTAAAGTTATAGTGCAGGCGTTCTTAAACTGGGAGTACCCTCCCCCCCCTAAGGGGGGGCGTGGAGGGTTCACAAGGGGGGGGGGGCACGAAGGTTGGGCGATTGACTAGGAGGCAGATCTGAGCAACGATTTCCTTGGACATGAAAAGAAATAATGAAAAGACATTAAAATGTAAACAAATGTGTGGTATAAAAACGAGGGTATTCTAAACAAAAGATGGACTTTCATACTTTATGAGAATATTGAGAATGTTACTGATGTTGCTTCCGGCTGATCTCTCAGATTATAGTTTCGTGCGTTTGTGACGTCAGGTGCTTTCTCGAACATCCGCGCCTGTACTGCTTAACGGGTGTGAAAACCGACAGTACTTTTATAATGGATATAATCTGTGCATTGGGCAGGTGCTTGCATCTGTACGGGGGACTAGGAGGTCCCCCCTCCCCATGAACATCCTGCTGCCTTTTCTTTTTCTTCTCTTCTCTCTCTCTACCACCGTCCAATCTCTCTCTCTCCCTATTGTTCTCCACCCCCCTGTCTGTCTTTCAGTCAATCTGTCTGTCTTTCTGTTTAACCACTTGTCTCTATGTTTGTCTGCATCTGTCTTTTCTGTGTCTCTACCTCTGTTTGTCTCTCTCTCTCTCTCTCTCTCTCTCTCTCTCTCTCTCTCTCTCTCTCTCTCTCTCTCTCTCTCCGTGTCTTTGCGCCCCTCTCTGTCTGTCTGTCTCTCCCCCTTTCTTTCCATCCCTCCCTCTCTCTCTTTATCAGTTTCTCTGCCTGTCTGTCTGTCTTCTGTGTCTTCGTCTGTCTGTCTGTCTGCCTGTCTTTCTGCCTCTGTCTGTCTAATGTGCCGCATAAAAAGACGGGGTCTTCTAAAGGAAAAGATGGATTTTCATACTTTATGAGAATGTGGGTTTGTCACTGCTTACTGTTGTAGTTTCACACCTTTGTAATGTCAGGTGCTTTCTCGAACATCCAAGCATGTACTACTTAAATTTAAAGGGAGTGAAAACTGATAGTAATAACCATTACAATGGATATAATTGGACATTGGACAGGTGCTCGCACCTGTACAGAGACTAGACGGCCCAGCCCTCCATATCCTCCTGAAAATGGCAAGATGTATTGGTATCAATGAAGCTTTAAAAGATTTTGATTTTGTCCTGTATTCTGGTAAACTTGGTCTTTTATCTCTTTAATTTGATGCAAATCACTGACACTTTTTTGCCATGCTTAGACTGCTTTAATGAAATTGATTTTCAGATTCTAGAGAATGAACTCAAATTAGTCAATTATGAAGTATTTTGATACAGTGCTAAAACTCAAGGTAAAAAACCAAAAGGCAGACCTTGGAGAAAGTGGGAAGAAGATATAGAAGAAACATTAACGCAAAGAAATTTAAAATTTCACGGAAGGAAACAGAAACTGTCAGGACAGGGCAGCCTGGAGAAAGATCAACTCGGGCATTTGAACCCATACACCGGAAGGTAGAATGGGAACTGATAAAGAAGAAGAAGAAAAAAAGTATTTTCAGAGTATTTGTCAATATTAGAAGAAATAGGGTGAAATTGAAATAAAGATCTATTTTGTCTTTCTGAAAAAATAATTTCGAAAAAGTATTACCGTCTTTACTTTCATCTACTTCTAACTAGTCACATCAAATTGGACCAGGTCCAGATTATGAAGTATCAAATTGAACACATCTGGCCGGAGTCCCCTTATTGCTCATTACCTCCATATGCAACAATTGAGGAGTTACAACAGTTTAAGAAGAAAGTCAAGCATACTGAGAATATGAAGCTATCATATCCTGTATTTTCTTGTTTTTCTATTTGCTACTTGGGAAATATTGTTATGGAAAGAAAATGTGTAATATGAAGAAAGCTGTTAATCCACAATTTTCATTTCTTGACATATTTGTAACAATTTATATGATAATCTATGCATAGGTTGAATAATTAAAAGATCTATCTTTAAATTTTAATTTGATTTTTTTTTAAAGTTTGAAGGTCATTGTTTCTTAAACAGGTATTTTTTTGCCATTTCAGACACAAAAAGAATTTTACTTGGATAGAATAGAGTAAAACTGACATAACCGTTCCATTGCTGAGCTAATGGAATCCAATAAAGCATTTTTTTGACAATGTTTGATAAAGATTACACCATATAATAATGTATTACCCTTAGAGCTGGGTCAGACTCAAAATTTCCAAGACTTTCGGATCTCGGATGGACTGATTTCTATCCCTGAGCCCCCCCCCAACTTCCCAAACCCCCAACCTAACAACCTTAAGGCCTTAAATTGTACTGGGAGAGATATGAAACTTAACTGCAGGTGAAAAATATCAATATTCATAGCTAGATGAATGGAATGGGAGTAAAGAAATGGAATCACAATTCAAGATTAATTTAAGAGCAGAAATGTAGGGCAAAGAATGTAGGTAGCTATTAAGCTCTGTTGTAAATTATTTGAAAATGACTCGCTCAGTCTTAAGTAAGTTAACAGTGAATCTTTAGTTATAAACACTCATTTAGGAAGTAAAGGTCTGCAAGTCTCAGTACCAATTTTCATCCAAAATCTCAGCATGTGACTTACAATTTTTATGTTTGTACTTCGTCTGTTTTTTAAATATTACATTTTGACTCATGTCACTGCAAAATCTGCATGTTTACATCACAGTAGTTGCAGACTGTTCGTAATGTTAGTTAATGTTACACATAAACTATTTGAAATTGTGTAAAAATAATGAATTTTAATGCCAAACAATAAAAAGATACAATTTGATATCACAAAATTTTATTGCTAAAAGTAAACTAAATTTAAACACAATCCTGTCCATTCAAAGCCAATCAAAATTAAAAATAAAATAGAAAAGTATGGATTGCGATCCAAATTTCCCAGTTTAATTCAATTAATTAAAAAGCAATGAAACAAAATATTATTTTACTTATTATTTGACCAACACAAATAAATAACTTTATATTCTATATATATCTCAAGTTATGTAAATGATATGACTCATAATTTTCTCACACTCTACTGCTGTAAGCTATGAAATAATCTTTTAACTAGTCAGATAGGTGTGTAAAACTAATTGCCAGGTAATTATGAATCACAAAACACACATACGGTTCTTTGCTTTGCATAAAATGGTATGAAAAAAGCGTATCCAGAATTTTTAATCTTCATGTAAAATATGCATTTATTACATGGTCTCTTGTCCTTACAGGTACATGAAATTCAATTTAAGTTTACTTCATAAAAAATATTATCTTCAATTTTTTGCAGTCATTTTGCAGTGCAAACTTAATTGTAAGATTTTACTCTGTAACAATAAAAGTTTAAGCACATTGAAAAAAATGAATGTGTTGTTTTTGCTTTTGCAAATTGTAAGTGCTTTTGTTTTTGCAAACTGACTGTTCTGCAATAATTGACATATATAAAATTGAAAGATATAGCGAGCAAAAGAAGGATTCCTTCACCCTATATAATAGATACCATAACCAGTAAAAAGTAAGCAATAAAAAGGAAAGATATGGCAAAGAATAAAGCATGTATCTTAGAGATATACACGCACATACATATACATAGGCATTAAAAAATAGTATAGTGACAGAAAAAATATCAAATGAACAAAAAGTTTTGATAACGTACTTACTCATGTAAGCATTAATTTATGTTATGAAAAGCAGATTATAATAATATTGGTTTACACTTAACCAGCATACATTCATAAGTTGATACAAAAGAGTAGAATAAAACTGAATTTACGAATAATTGGGCATCTGAAACAAATAATAGGTTTAGCAATAAGATTTTACCACAGGAACACATTCATGGAATGATATTGTCCAATCATGTATTTGACTAGATGATTTAGAATGGATATTGATAAAGATGAGGTTTCTTTAAAGCACATTCATATTTTCCTTTGACATTCTAAACATATAGAGAGCTAACTCTATGCTGAATAACACACATAATTAAAAAAACAAAACAATTCCCTATCCAAATTGACGGACAATGGTTTCTTATCTGTGATCACATTTCTTGGTTTTTTTCTTTGTTTCACTGAACTTTACCCTGTCCATCATGCATGCTGTGGTCTCATGGTGAATTAAGAGGAAACGGCATGATGAAAGACATGTAAAAGAGTGAAAGGAAAGAAGTCAGGCCTACCAGCAATACCTGTCAACCATCCATGTGACCATATTAAGACTCAATATTTAAATAATATAATTTAATAAAAAGATGAAAAGCAATATTAACAAGGTATCTTACAATTCTACATTTATACTGTTATGGTATTATACTAATGAGACCCAGCCTTTATTCTTGTAAAATAGTCATAACTTCAATTGGACTTGTTATAATGTATTGCATATAAAATAACAGTGTACAGAGCTTTTCATAGTAGTTCCCTTGATACCTGGTAGTGGAAACCTACCTTTTAAGTAAACAGACAACAGTTAACGACACAGACAATTAAATGTTTTAGTTTCCATTCATCCCTTAATGTCTTAAATACTTGCAATTATTTTGGCAAATTTTGACTGCTTTAGCCACAAGTGCCATATCTATATAAACCATTTCAACTGACAGGCTTAACCACTTAAAGAGGTGACATCAAAATTGCTTCACTGGGTGGATGTATTGTAACTCACCAAAAGTCGATACATGGGGTAGAAGGACTGCTTGTCACTTCAATAATCTTGCATTATGGCCACTTCTTCTTCTTTTGCCATTGTAGCTCGCTGGGAAGCATAGACCATCAACAAACAATCTCCAATCACTTCTCTCCTGGGCCAGCCTCTCCATAGATTTCCATGTTTGCCCCTATCTTCTTCGTCTAGTTCTCTTTTCCATGTAGCCCTCGGTCGGCTCCTCAATTTGTTACCCTGTGAGTTCCATGTTACTGTTAGGCTCTGTCTTGTTATTGTGTTGGGGCCCTTTCTGAGCTCGTTTCCTACCACCTCCATTTCTTTTGTTTTAAATCTTTTTCAGCTGATACATGTCAAAGTTTTCCCCATAGATTAGTGTTTGAGACAACTTCAGGCCAGAATATTTTGACAATTCTCCTCAGACATCTATTTATGAATGACTATTTTTTGTAGGGTTGTTTATGTGGATCTCCACATTGTGGCAAAAGTGATAATTAAATAACTGAATAATTTTGGCAACGTCTCACAGTCTAGAGAACAATGACTTCAAAGATTTGAAAATCTTTGATGCACAAAAAATGTCAACTAACTCAAGTGCTGCCTGATTCATCAAGGACCGTGCTTTCCACTGGACACTAGGGTGGAGATGGAAAGTATCCCAGTGGTATAACAAACACAAAATGTAATGCGATCAATGCCAAGTAGAACATTGCCATTGGCATGTGAAATGTTAAAACATTAGAAAAACATTGGACAGATAAAAAGAATGAATGCCTGTAAAGTGTAATGAAATATTACTAATGTAACATTTTAGAACTAGATGAGATACGATGAAAAAACTTTAAAACAAACTGTCTCTATTGGGATGCTTTTCTTATTCAGTAAAATATTAGGCTTTTTTTTGTTGAGTAAAATATTAGAGTGTGAGAGTGCCTTGGGTAAGCAAGCCACCTTTAGCATTTTACCACCATTTCCCTGAGGAAACTCTACTTGATATCACCTTCATTCAGGTGTATGGCCAATTACAGCTTATCGCTATCACTCTCATCAAAAAGTCCAAATGCCTACTATATTTTTTTTTTTTTCAATAGAAGCAAAAATGTTATTCAAATGGTGAAGTGGAATACTTAAAAGAACATTTTGATAGATAACTGTGTACATAAAACAACTGATAATTATGTCAAGTTCTGAAACATGCAGTGTGTATGTATTGTATAATGGCATGAGGCTGGTGTGTGAGAGACAAAATACTCCCATCAGAATGGCCATATGCCCTCAGGTGTTGCTTGGTGGGTTTGATGGAAATGGCCATCTGGTAAATCCATACCAGTAGAATGACTAAATAAATGACAAGGGTTCACTGTGTTGCATCATTACAAGTGAATGGATATTTATAGCACGTAGCTGTATAGCGAGGACCGTTTTCAGCCGGGTTAAATTTGAATGGGTTAAAGAGCGTAATGCTTAAAAAAAATAAATTTCAATCATTGTTTATAGAAAATGAAAGAAAATTCATTATAAGAAAAATATTGAACTATCTAAGGTATAGAGATGTGGCATTATTTCATTTAAATTATTAAACATATTCTTTTATTTTGAAATTAAAAGTTTAAAGGTAAATTAAAGTCAATTCATAGAACACATACTTTGAAGCAAAAATGAACCATTAATTAACAACAACCCACAATTTGGAAGCAGCTGAATTTGCCTCTCAACTTATTACACTCCCATTCACTTAAATACAAAATATGCAGCTCCATTCGCAGGCTTGGTAGAAAACAAGGCAGAATCAACTTTCGAAGCTTTGTTTTGGTCATTAGCATAATAATCTGCTTTTACGCCCTCAAGCATCTGAGCTGATTTATCAGAACAAACTAAAGACACGGTGCATCCACCCCATCCAGCTCCTGTCATGCGTGATCCAATGGCTCCATGTTGCCTTGATAGAAAAGTGAACAATAAAAAAAAGCATAAATTTACAGTTCAAAATTTTAGGCATTAATTTAAGACATGACTTGGCAAGATTTGCACCTGCCTGATTGTTGGAGAAACGAATATGTTGCAATACATTTTTTAATCTGATCATTACTTCAGGAATAAGTTTATACAGTATTTCTCTTTCAAATACCAAGAAGGCTAAGAATAGCAAGAGAAATTTAAGAGAAAAAAAAAGGAAAAGAATAAAGAGTAAATGGCAGCAAAAACAGTAAAGCTTATTGCACAAACAAAAAATGCTCACTGAGCAGTAAGATATCATAAGACATACTAAAATAAATAACTCCATCAATCGATGTACATAAAATTTATCTATCTAATTTTTATTTATTTAGGGCAATTATATTCATATACAAACAGTCATACACACACCCATATATAAGCAACAAACAGGGGAAAAAAGAAGACAATAAGTTACCTGCAGACATCCACAAGCTTGTCAAGGTCGGGATGACTACATTCATACAAGTCTCGACAGCTTGCATGACTTGCGTTCATAAGCTCCCCAAGTAGGTCTACAGCATTAGGAGGATTTTCCTCACACACCTTTTTGAAGGTCAGCACCCTCTGAGCTTCCCCATACACATGAGTAGCACGTTGTTGCAGATGGAACATATCAACTTCAGGATAAATTAAATCGGTTAAAAATTTAAAAGCATTTAAGCATTATGGATATCCACTTTATATATTATTTAAAGATTGACCACTTTATATCTTAATTAAAGCTTTTCCACTTAATATTTTCATTAAAGCTCAGGAAATCATATTGTTTTACGAAAAACAATTCAAACAAACAAAAAATGTAATTAGTGCTAAATTGGTTGAAACAAGCCATAGCATCCATGGCTGTTTTCAAATTGATTGAGTTAGTGTCTTACAAAAATATTTGAATCACAGTTACACATGCTAATCAACCTCTCAACTGCCAGATGACAAAGTAATTAAGTAAGTTCCTTCAAGGCCCTTATGGTCCATAGAGCCGGAGCTTATCCTGGTTTCTATAGCGTGAAGCAGAACAGGTGACAGTAATCATCTCCTGACCAGGACGCTAGTCTGACGAGGTTTGTACTCCCGAACTAGTGCGTTTACCCATTTCCACCTGGGTAGAATGGGTAAAATGTGTATTAAGTGTCTTCACCAAGGAACACAATGTCGACCTGACTTTGCTAGGATTTGAACTCGGGACCTCATGATCCCCAGTCCGGCAGCCTAACCTCTCGCCACTGACGCCACATAATAACAAAGTGCAAAAATGCTATTAATTCTTGTATGAATACTTCTGTTGTGACTAGCAGAGGTGTTGATTCTCACTTCTTTTTTCCTTTTACAACCATATATAATACTCACTCCCATTTTATTCATTTTCTCTATCAAGTATTATGACACAAAGGCTGAAGACAAAACAACATCTAAATTAAACTGGGCAATACGATAAATGAAAATGTGTTTGGTTTTGTAGTTAAATTATTGTCAGTGACTGTAATAAATGAGTGTGGCAGATGGCTAAATCACACACACACACACACACACACACACAAAAATACACATCTAATTTTTTTACAAGAAAATGTTGAGATCAAACAACACCAAACAAAGAGACAGGACACTACAGGGTTAATAGTGTATAGAACTGGTGACAACAATTATACACTTTGAAAAATGACAAGTAATAGTATAAAAGTGAAGAAAATTCCTTCAAGGCCGCTACAGCCTATAAAGCTGGAGCTTATCTCCATTTCAAGAGCGTGAAGCGGAACAGGTGATAATAATAACTTCCTGGTCAGGAGGCTAGTCTGACGCAGGGTTTTACTCCCAAGCTAGTACTTGTGCCCATTTGTACCTGGGTAGTGTCGGGAAAATGCGTGTAAAGTGTCTTTCCCAAGGAATACAACGGCAACCTAGCTATGCTAGGATTCTAACCCAGGATCTCATGATCGCCAATCCGGCAGCCTAACCGCTCGGTCACAGACGCCACAAGTAATAGTATGGCCACATCTTTTATTAGACAGGATTACCAACAGACAGCATTTTGAAGAATGCTTTGAAATCAGAAATGAAATTCCCATCAGTTTCATTGTCATTATCAGAGTAATATTCAAACTTGTCCAAACGTAATATCAGTTTTAAAAAATCTACTAAAGGTTCCCCCCCCCCCCCCAAATAAGAACCTAAGACATGAAACACTGTAAAATCAATGACAACAAATTTATTTTTGACATGTTTTTCTAAATTAATTGAGCACTCATTGTGAAAATATTTCTGCATTTAACTCCAAAATAAACAGTAAACTAGAATTGAAAACAAAAACTCTATTGTCTTGAGCACAGAAGTTATCAACTAGACCATTGATGTCATCACAATCTAATGAATTCTTCCATATATTCAAAGATGTATAGTGAACATGAGTATACAAATAAGAACATCTCACCATCTAGTGTGTTTGAACTTAAACTTGTATTTGCCAACTCTTCGGGAGTAGTTTCTAACAGTTTGCAGATCTCCTCCTTAGTGTAAGGTTCAGAATGAAGTGTTTTATTTACGATACCGAGCATGTCTTCCAGGCTAACCTGCAGCTTTGCTTGTAGGTCTCCCAACTTCTTAATCTCCCGCCATTGCAATTCAGGTTGGGTTGCGGCAATAATCTATAAAAACAAGAATTGATAAACAGTTTTGCAAATCTAAGTTGAGTATGGCCTTGAAAAAGACCATTTTTCTTAAATAACAAAAGTAACAGGATGTGTATAATCGTTGTTACCAGAGCCTTGAAAGTTATAATAAAGAATAGAATATTACCTCAATTGAAATTGATTTTTTTGTCACCTTTGCAACTTGTGATTATATGAAATTTTCAAGCATTTTCGTCTCTTTAAATATGCCATAGACTATTTTATTTTCTCATTTAGATACAGTAAAGAAAATGCAAAGAACTATAAGATTCAATTTAAATAAATTGACCCTGAACTAAATTATTTTTTTTTTAAAGAAATATATTCTTACAACAAAATAAAAAGAAACACATTTTCCAAAGAATCCTCTCATTCCCTGAAAGGACAGCAGCAACAATGACTCTGCATCAGATGAATCTCTCCTTGAGACTTAAGTAAGAAATAAAAGTAATAGAAAACAGATTCTTCCAGTGATATCCATTGACTTTTTAAGAGTTTGAATCCAACTTGAAACTCTTATTATATAATTCTTTAAATTCTACTTTTTATTAATGTAAAACCAAGTAAACAATTCACTTAAGAAGACAACATTTTACCTGGGCAGCAATTCTACATTCAACGACCCTTTTGTTAAAATGTGGAGTTGCAGCTTTATTCATTTCAGCAAGGCTATTGCTGACAATAAAAGCAGCATTTGATGGCAACTGTATATTAGTGGTGCGCAGAGGGTTGAATTCAATCAGCTTTGCCTAGAATAAAGTCAGACATAAGGAAACAGTAAGATGGTTGTTTGTTGTGTTAAATATGAGAGAAAAAAAAGACTTTTAAGAATATTCAACAAAAAAATCAAATTTATCATACCTTCAAGAATATTAGTGCTTATCCAGCAAAGTGAAGCTGGCAATTCAAATTGCAACAATAATTTGATAAAATAAGTACACAATGATCAATTTAATGAAAATTAACCAATCAAATTCTTTGCAGATACAGTCATTGAACAAGGAGAGTAATAGTCTTGCACAAGCACATGATAAAATTGTTTCTACAAATCTTACTTTGCCAGCTTCAGCAGTTATGCTTATAGCTTGGTCCATTCCACCTCCTTCAGTGCCAATTAAGTGTTCACATTTGGCACAAGCCTCAGCCAGTCTTTTCTTAAGTTAAAAAAAGAAGAAGAAAATTCATGTTTTAAAGGTAAATAAATAATTAAACATATGAACAAATACTCAAAATATGATGAAATGAAAACAAAGCATTTATATTAATTTCTTGTTAAAATTCCCCCAATTCAGTAATAAAATTTATGTTCAAATACTTAACATATGTTTTTCTTACTTAAAACATGATAGTTTCAATAATGTAATTGTTGGTGAAACAGAACATATTAAGTTTTCTTCAAAAGAGGATAAAATAAAGAGCAGTTTAACTCTAAGCCACTACTTTCATGACTTCCATACTCTAATGTTTTCAATATATATATGTTAATGATATGATCAAAATATCTCACTCAGTATCAATTCAAAACATTTAAGTGATGGTAGTCTCTTGTACAAATAAAAAAAAACAATAGAGAAGAGGAGAAAATAATGACTTCAATACACTATGATAATTGGAGAGAAAATGGAAAATGGAAATTCCTCCATGCAACTTTCAGGAGCCACCAATAGCCCCCCCCCCCCCCCCCCCCCCCAAAAAAAAAAAAAAAGAAACAATTCAGACTACCAAATACAGACCTAAAAACATATAAACATAATGTAATTATTGGGGCTCCCGATCACGGAAGAATTAAACTGCAGGACCCAACTCTGACCCTGAAGCCAGCTAAGACAATAAGCGATTTTGTCGCCGTTTCAAAGGCTCTCTTGGAGCTCAAACGATCCAAGTCTCACTTTGAAGAAGAAGAAGAAGACGGCAGTAAATAACTAGAAGTTACAATGGAATGAACAACATAGAACGCTCTGCAAATTAGGAAATGTCCGGTTGGCATTCCTTAGAAGAAGCTTTTAACAAGTTTCCGAAACTAAGTCTTTGAACAAATCAGTTTTAGATTACAGGAACTGTATCTGGGACCTACACTACCATACATACATATTACGAAGGAGCCACAATGGAGTGAAGTCAAAGACGAAATATGACAATAAGTGACAACTCCACTAATAAAGACAGAACAAACATGTGACGTTTCGGGTATAACCCTTCGTCAGACAACAAACGAGAAATATCTAGAATCTAGATCTAAGTTACCTCAGGCATCACACAATGTGATGTCAGAAGAAAAACAGAAAGGATGAAGAAAGAAAGAGAAAGACAGTGATGATAAGAAATGTAGTAGAGGGGGATGTGAAGAATGAGCGAGGATGGAAGGTTCAGATCTAGAATGAAATAAAAATACGAAAATAACTAAGTAATAAAAGGTGAGGAGATAGACAGAAAGAGAGAAATATATATATATATATATATATATATATATATATATATATATATATATATATATATATATATATATATATATATATATATATATATATATATATAGAGAGAGAGAGAGAGAGAGAGAGAGAGAGAGAGAGAGAGAGAGAGAGAGAGAGAGAGAGAGAGTCTCTCTCTCTCTCTCTCTACCTCCCTCCCTCCCTCTCCCTCTCTCTCTCTCTCCTTTCTTTCTTCTTCCTGTCTTGTCTCTCTCTCTCTCTCTCTCTCTCTCTCTCTCTCTCTCTCTCTCTCTCTCTCTCTCTCTCTCTCTCTCTCTCTCTCTCTCTCTCTCTCTCTCTCTCTCTATCTCTCTCTCTCTCTCTATATATATATTTTTTTTTTTATATATGTATATATATATATATATATATATATATATATATATATATATATATATATATATATATATATATATATTTTTATATATATATATATATATATATATATATATATATATATATATATTTATTTTTTATTTTTATTTTTTTATTTTTTAAATTTTATTTTATTTTATTTTTATTTGTTTTCTCCTTCTCTCTATCTCCTTCTCACCTTTCATTACTTACTTATTTTCATATTTTTTATTTCATTCTAGATTTGAACTTGCCATTCCCGCTCATTCTTCACATCCCCCTCTACTACGTTTCTTATCATCATTGTCTTTTTTCTTTCTTCATCCTTTCTGTTTTTCTTCTGATATCACATTGTGTGATGCCTGAGGTAACTTAAATCTAGATTCTAGATATTTCTCATTTGTTGTCTGACGAAGGTTATAACCGAAACGTCATATGTTTGTTCTGTCTTTATTAATGGAGTTGTGACTTATTGTCATATTTCGCCTCAGACATACATAAATGAAGTTAAGAAAGTACAAACAAATGCAAACCGTTCTATAGTTAGTAATTAACAAATACACAAAAGGAAGTACCAAACCAAATATGGAACAAATAGATTGGGTACCTTTGGACAAACACAGAGCCAAGAGTAAAATAACTGGTTTCTTTAAAGCTACAAATATTGAAATGTTTATACCATTAGATCAGCATAAACTTAAAAACAGAGCACCTATATCAGACTGCCAAACATACATAGTCCCAACCTTTAACATTGATTGTCATCTACATTCATTTACCTTATGTCAACAGAAATTAAACTAAGCAGTAGTCCTAAAGACTTAAAAATTCGAATACATCACTTTAAAATAAAAAATTTGACTTACTTTAATTAAATACAAAATCATGCGATCTGATATCAATTCTCAGTAATTAAGTATGTTATTATTATGAAGAAGAAACAGGTAGTATTACTACAAAGGGTATGTTGCTGGGGAAATGTAAGTGATGAATAATGACATAAAATAATATTAGAAGTCCCATAGGAACAAAGATGAGAGAAATACAAAAGAATAGACAAAAAAATCTTTGGGCACCAAGGGAATAGAACCCACGACCTCTGTGTTGGCTTTTTGCACATAAGAGAATCAAACCTGCGCCCTCCGTGTTGGTACCCATCCCCTTGCCATGAACAGAGAGCGCATTACCAACCAAGCCAACTTTGCCTCTTAAAAAGGATAAAGGGATAAAAGCTCAAATGTAAAGCTGTTGATACCTTTGACATTGGCCAGACATTTGCCTTTAGCATTGCAAGCGCAGAACAACAAACCAAGGCACTTGAACTTGAAAGCCCAGCACTCCGTGGTATGCTTCCATCCACAATAGCTTTGAAACCTGAGGTAATCAAACTACAAAACTGTTGGTACATTCCTAAAATTCCATGAGAGAACATATTTGTACCAAGATGGCTGGTCGTTTTTAATGACGATGTTCATGACATCACAAGTGAAGTCTCTGAAATATCAACAAAAGTTATTGTCAATAAAATAAGATAAAAATTAAGTGTGAACTGTTCTAATATATTAAGATCAAAGCAATTAGTGGTATTCAAAGTGAGCAAAACATCTCCACCAAACTCAAGACAACGAAGCTTCTTGCAAGGAAGATAACCACCCTATTCCCAAGCCCATGTTTGGCCACTCCTATCGGTTAAGACAATGCTTTTTAAAAGTTAATTCCTGGTTAACATCATCAACATTAATTTATGTGGCGTTCACTGCAGAAAAAATCAATCGGTCAGCTTAGAATCACTTCATAAAATACAAAGTTTTAGAGACAACTTATTTCCTTAAACTGCTTGAAACATATTTAAAGATATACTTAATCATTAATCCAAAAAGCGTGCAGCCTATAACCCTGATTGCTTCCACCTGGACAGACTTTGCTGTTGAACGACCAGATGATTTACAGCTTGTCACTAGCCGAATCACTTTACAACAGAACATGTAGTTATGACATTTGCAGGAATAATTATGTGTTTATCATCATATAATAAAATACATTTTCTTTATCTCGAAGACAACAGCCTCATCAACACGTTTATTTAAACAAACGCTTGTCAATTGCGTTGTATTGAAATGGGAGGACAAATCAAATTACAGTTTATGTAATGGGTCTCTTTGCAGATGGCATTGTGTTCTGAACATTGAGATTGTAATGCTCCCAGAGCCCTCTATTGAGGAGGGGAGTATAGCGCAATATAAATGTTTACTTAAGTATTATTATTGCATGTGTTGAATAATCAAAGAAGTTGTTTTCTGTTGGTCAAGCATACTGCATGTTTATTGGCTAATCAATAAAAACTAGACGTAAAAAAATGAAAAGTTCACATTCAAATATCAATAAAGCTTAGTCAGTCATGATGGTCAATATATGGCGATACATAAGTGCCACATTTAATGTCTATGGACAGTCAGAGTTGTGTGAAGTGATTCACGAAGCTGGTAGTACTGAGTCATGGCAGGGCACAAAAATGTAAACATACTCCAGGTAATAACGAAAATAACTAATATTCCAGCACATTTCTTTGGTCAAAACAACTCATAAATATTCATACATTTACTCTTGAACGTCATGCCTGATGGCTTCCCTGCTTTTGCATAAATGTTAAAAAAGGAAAAAGATAACTGTATATACATATAATAATAATATTAAAGTTTATTTATAAAACGCCTTATACCGAAGTCTCAATGCGGTTTACAATCGCATATACGAACATACTACACTCATCCAAAACAACATTAAGAATGTCATAGGTATTACTGATCTTAAAAAGCTATAAAATAATTTGCTATACAAATTAATAAAATACATTTGTATAAGGGATTAATCATACATAAAATAATAATATCATTTAAAAGATCGTGACATTTTACAACAAATATTTCATGAAAAGATAGGTCTTTAAATGCTTTTTAAGGGTTACAACGCTAGTTGCGAATGTCACAGATGGTGGAAGAGAATTCCAAACTAGAGGGTCTTTTTTCCAAAACATCTATCTCCAAAATGTTTCAGTTTGGTTTTGGGTACTACTAAAAATTTACAATATTGAGATCTTAAAGTTCTTGTGGGTACATATGAGTTAATCACTTCTTGAATATATAAAGGGGCGGAGGACTCCAAAGAATTATAACAGAAAAGAATTTTTTATTATTCAACCCTAGCTTTTAACCAATGGAGGGCTCTCACCATTTCTTGTGTACTTATGTCAACGGGATTTCCCAAGTACTAACACTAGCTGCGTTATTTTGCCCTCTCTGAAGTTTTTAAAATTGTCCATCTGTGAGACCTGCTAATAACAAATTGCAGTAATCAAGCCTTGACAATATCAGGTATGACACCCGTGTTTTTATGGAATCAGGGGAAAGAAAGGATTTCATTTGTGAAATTTTCTGAGCTCAAAATTTACTATCTTTATTAAGTGATTTATTTGAAATCCATTAAAAGACTGCTCTCATGAGAGACGTCTAAAATTTTTGTTTTTTCGAAAAAGAAACGCTGATTCCTGTAATGGAGATAGATGTCATGCCAATCTTTTGAAAATCGACTCAGAGGAACAAAGAAGAACCTCAGCTTTATAGTCGTTAAATTTCAATTTATTTCTTGTCATCCATGATTTGACAGAATGATAGCAGTTTTCAATGTCAATCGCAAGAAATGGAAGATCTGATAGAAAACTTTCTTTATAAAGTCGGGTATCATCAGCGTGCATATGGTAAATTACACCATGCAATCTCATAACTTGACTTAACGGCAACGCATAAAGAGTTTAAAAGAACAGGACCAATAACTGAACCTTGTGGGACATCATATTTTAAAGGTAGTTTATCAGAGTATTTTTCATCAATTAATATTGTCTAGGTTCTTCCTGTAAGATAAGATTTAAACCAGACCAAAACATTATCTTGAATCCCAAACGTCTGATGTAATCTGTTAAGAAGAATTGAAAGGTCTATTGTGTCAAATGCAGCTGACATATCGAGTAGTGTAAGGAATGAAACTTTACCATCACTGCATGAAGTTAAAATAGCGTTAACTATCCTTAACAATGCACTTTTGGTGCTATGATTTTACCGATAAGCATACTGGACTGGTTCAATAAGATTGTTAGTGTGCAGATGTTCCTTAAGCTGTTGTTAGTAAACCTTCTCTAAAATGTTTATATATGTATATGTATATGGTAGAAATAACACTTACTCATACTGAGGATCTGAGTTGATTAAAGTTATCATACCACTCCTGTCAGGAGTGACTGCCATCACAATGTCTTGTTCTACAGCCATTGGCAGCACAGCATATCCACAATAATCAATGTGTTCTCCTATGTAGTGATAGAATCCAAAATATCTTAATGCTTAAACAATAAACTAAAACAAACAAAATTCATCCAGGATGATAATGGTTGAAGAAATCTTTTAAATGTTAACTCACATGTTTTACTTTGTAACACAGGGCTGAGTGGGCTTCATGAATTGGTTAAATAATGTATGCATTACATGTAAAACCTAATTCTTCTCTATTATCAAAACTAATGTAAAAAACAATGGTGTGAACAAATATGACACTTATCAACTTATAACATTAGGATGTATGATAATGGTCAATGGCTATTAAAATGATATCCAAAATTTCAAAAATTTAAGACAGAATACAGAAATAAAGCCACACCGTTAATACCTCGACCTTCATATCATTCCAGTTTTACATAAAATTTCTTTACTTCAATGACAAGCAGATCTGTCTGTAGTCAGTGTTAGATTTATAAAAAGACGATAAAAACAGAGCAACGAAGAGCTGAAGTCTAGAAGATTTAAAAGCATGGCATCAATAAATGAGATTCAATCTTTTTAACAAAGTTGGAGGAAATGATTTCAATACAAATCTGTAAACTTTAAAAAGATGACAAGATTGCCCCCCCCCCCCCTTCCAACCTCTCACTTTTACACCAATACTGAATACTTGCCAATCAAATTGACTCTGCCTGGGGCCCTGGCAAAAAAAGCTGGATCTTCACCAAATTTTTCTTTAAACAAAGTCTGCAGTTTGCCATATCTATGGATACAAACCAAAACAAAGCAAACTTTGATGTAAAATTAAATCAAACAACCTTAAAATTTAGTGAGTTCTTAGAAAATCTCACTTAAGTTGTACAACATGAAAGTATGCGTGCAAAGGAATAATTATTATTACATTCAGCCAACTAACTCTACAGAAAAATAAAAAGTATAATTCACATCATGTTTTACAAGTAATTAAAAGCATCTATAAGAATACAATGAAACTCTTATAAAGGATTAAAATAACTACATGTGTTGCTTCTGATAGGGAATCACAAATAATTCGTATCAAAAGATTGCAACCATAATTCAATTTCTAACATTTCAATTGTCTTCAATTGTCTTGAATTAAATATAACCTTTCTTTCCAGTTCTCTGGCACTGGTAGGACTTGTAGTTTGTCAGCATTCATTTTCAGTGCTTTCTATCTCCTATTTAAAAGAAAAATAATAATAGTGATAACAAAAGATAGAGGATGTCGTAAACAATAAAACTTACAATTCTAACTTTTGCAATCATCTGCCATGTTTTACATGTCCAATGTCTAACCAAAATGGTTTGTAAAACAGTCATACATAGATCTATGTCAACTGCTAAAATATTCCATTTATGAGGTAATTAAAAAAGTAGTGCAATCAATAGTCATACATACATTGCAAGTTTCAACCCTAGTTTACATTTGAAAGCAGCAGACATCTCAAGACTTGACAGTCAAGCAACAGTATTAGGGGCCTATATAACTTTCCCCATGGCAAGATCCAAACCAACACCAATAAAAAAAAACTTTTCTTGTCTAATGTTCATTTTCATGCACACAGTACACACAATTGTGATTTTTCTTCAAACTGCACAACACCAAAAAATGTGCGCACCCAGACAAGAACAAGTAAGACAGAACATTGGTGGGAAGCCTGGCTATGCTGCTGCTATGAAGGTTAAGTATCTCATACAAAAACAATATTCAATAGGACAAAATATTAACTAACAAAGAGGCACAGGCAGAACAAAATTAAATTCCACTGCTGCAGGCAATATAATGCAAGACCATGAGAAAATCCTCTATTGTGAAGACTAGAAATGTTTTAAAAAAATTGTTTTACCATTCCACTCAAATTTACATGAAACAACTTATAAAGCATTGTAAAAGCACTATCAATTGATTCATACTACACAAAGATAAAAATATGAAAATTTGAAGCCAGCTGAAGAAAACAATGCACAGCATATATCATACAAATAATGCAATGAGGATATATCAACATGTGTCTAAAATGTATATATACTTGGAACTCAGTCCATACAGAAAACAATTTTCCAAATTATCTTCTGTCTCATTACAACAACTAGGCAACAAAAAGGGCTATGGGAAGAGAGCCCATAAAATTAGTCAATACTCAATTTCCTGTGTAATGAAAACAGAAGGGAATATGTGGAGATTTACAAATTCAATACTTCCACTCACATCCCTGCATCATTGATAA
>JAXRKP010000624.1:77500-140000 GCA_037039925.1 Doris montereyensis | reverse complement strand
TTTACTTAAAACGCTTAACAAGATTATATATAAATCTATTTTCTTTGTTTGCACTGAGTTACATTGATGTACAGTCTCACATTCTATGTGAAAGTATTATAGGATTTCGCATTGAGGAAATGCGTTGACGCAAAAGGGTTACCACGACCAATTATGTGAGGTCTAATCGGGAATACCTGAAATGAACTAAACACCCCTGTAGTTTTACATTTTGATCCATATTCATAACATGTAATTTAGTATATTTATGAAGTCTGTTTTCAATTTTCAAATTCTCTAACAAATTATTCTCAATCCGACTACAAGTTCAAATTGATTCTTCTTTTCTTTTTCGTATCCTCTATTTTTCAACTCGTTTGTTGGACAGAAGAGCATCTACATCCAGAACTATAACCTAATGTAAATAGATCTAGACACAGGGATATACAATATATTTATGTACAAGAGTGATACAAAAATCTCAATTATTAATTAGATTTTATGGCAACAGAAGATAGTCTGACTTGAGTAATCTAGATTTCTAAAGTTGGAAAGGGTGAAAATGCAAGTACGAATAAGTAGATCTAGCGTTCTGCTCTCCCGGCTGGCACTGGCAAGAATAAGTCGTGAAATGACACGCATAAGATGTCGAAAATGCCATAGCAACTATTTTTCCACAATTTTATAATGTGTATCTAAATAAATCTAGTCATATATATGTTGATTCACATCATGTTTAGATAGATAACATCTATGTGTTAAAGTCAGCGTGTACGTCTTCTGCTGTCACTATACAATGAATAGCACTAGTAAAAAACAGCTACACAAAAGAATTACCACCGATCTGGGAGATCACTCAATGCATCATGGCCGTAGGAGCTAAACGCCTCATTACCTAGTGACAAACCAGTGATCCAATGGGACAAAGGATGTGCTGTACAGTGGGTGAAGTTAAGAAGAGAAGACTGGTCATCTTATATTACAGTACATTGGATAGGTGATGAGGGTGGTTAAAATGCATGGCCCATTGTTGACGGGCATAAGCTCTATTAGCGATGGGATTACATGTGTATGATAAAAATAAATAAATGGTTAATCAATTACAGACGTAATTTATGTTAATTTGGAGAAAATGACACTTGCAGTTGCCGTCGAGACCAGGCATTTGGCGAAAAAACCTTGGTTTTGAAACAGACATTTAAAGAGGCAATTTACATAGAAAAAATCGGTTTCACTGAGATTATGGGCATGAAGGCGGCGGGCATTTAGGTGATCACTACTGTATTATAAATTTTATTCTTGTGTTATGATTGTTATAACAATAACAGTCATATGATCCATTCAGATGTCAACCTTAAATTGCACTTCACTGTTTCACTTTTTTAGTAGGGTGAAACCGTTATAATTTAATACATTTCCCTTTACCTTGAAGAAGACTTGTTCCTTGATATAGCTGGGTATTATTTTTTGTACGTCAATGTTGCAATCATCTTCATCTTAGTCTTATTTACGTTAAATGTAGAGACTATAAAATGCAACTAGGAGCTCATGAAGTTGAAACATGAAGTATTTCTTTCTTATACCACTGCAAGGGACATGATAATAGGTAAACATATAAAGATCTATATAATAACATTGTACTGTAAAGATTAATTTGAAAAGTCCTAAAAATATTAGACTGTTATACAAATTTATCCTTTCAGAAACGGATCTACCAAAGCAAATGCACCATGTTGTCTGTTGAAAGAAAGGACCTTGAAACAGAAAAAGCTCTTCCCCACGTATATCATGGTAATTTAATGTTATGCCTTTATTGGCTCAAATTCATGAAATTGATGTATGACTCAATATTTTATTAAAATATTTGCTGATTTCACATTTTTAGAATTAAATAATTTTTTTATCACTTTCTTTGTTATATTATTTATGTTACAGGTAGCTTTCATGAAGATGGGTCTCTTAAGTCTGTTGTAAAGAGAATTCTACCGGGCACATTTTATTAACTTGATCATTATCATAGTAACAGCATTGTCATTTTAAGATTTCAATCTGCATGAAAATGAAACAGTTTACCAACTCGCAGATGAATATTGTGCTCATGTATATGGGATGTACCCTCAGTTAGTGATGTTTGTCAAAGTTTTACTATTGACATGGGTAGATATGTTTTTCTGTGAACTAAAGGTTATCCTTTTCTGTGAAGTGCCCATTGCATTATGAGGTACTGAGAAGCAGGTGATGGGTCAATGTATTCTCTGCTCTCCTTCCACATGCTATACATGAAATCACTGCTGTTATTATGTCATTATGCTTTATACTATCTTAAGGGAATTTGAAGTGATTTTTTTGGCTTTTATGGTTTTTGATTTTAGTATATATATGAGTACCTGTCAAAATATAGTCATCTTATATCATTGAAAAGTTTATAGCGTCATTTGTTGCAAGGAAATGGCCGCCATCTTGGATTTTGACCCAATTTTTAAAATCTATCTCCTCACTTAGATATGAATAAAATCACTCAAAACCTGTGCAGATTGTTTTTCTATTCAATATCTAAGGGTGACGTCAGGTTTTTTATAGATATTTTGGATATTTTAAAAAAATGAAAATTTGAAAATACCGTATCATTTATATAAATGCAAACCAGCATTTTTATTAAACAAATTTTTTGTCCTGAAACAGTTTACAAGATATAATTCACATTGATGAGAGGAACCTGTGTACCAAATATAATACAATTTGGTGTGTAAATGACGGAAGAGATAGAATTTTAGTGTGAAAAAAATACATTTCGAGAAATATGTAAGTAAGAAATGAAAATAAAATAATGTAAAGTAATCGCTTCAGACGGACCGCCCTTCTTATAGCAGCCCCTTACTCTTTCGACTGTCTCTAACATTGTTACTAATGTAAAGAGGATTGTAAATCTAGGTTTAGATGTGCATTGCTGTGAAAACAGACGTCAAAATGATCAGTTTTTGTTTTTTCCCTCTATTCCTGTACTTGTTCGCGTGTTTGCATACACATCAACGCAACACTGGCCTGCACCTCATATCATTAAGCACTAGGCAAAATGGATGTGCTGTGTTTCAAAGCCCAGCGAAAGAACTTGTTTTACCACATTGGCGATTAGCCGCCACTGGAGGGTTTTTCAGTGCCATCTTCTCAGTCAGTGTTAGGGTGATTTATGTCAAAATTTTGACTGTTTTTACCTACCCTCGCCTACAAAATATTTTTTAACAAAACAAATATGCGTCATATGGACATTTTTTTGCCATAAACTTGTAGATAATTGATTATTCTACCCAAATATGCAAAGAACAAAAAGTCAAAATTTTGTTCCCAAACTTGCTAATCCAGGTGGCCCCCTTCCTCGGCCCCAACCCCTCCTAAGAGCTGGATCTGTTAATCAATAATTTGGTCCCTATGCTTTAAAAAAACAACTTTGATACTATACCCATTATGGATGCTGTTGTCAAGGTGACCTATTATGTGTACACTTCTGTAGTGGAGTGTACATAAAATAAAATAAAAAAGCTGTCTTCTTTTCAGTCGTATTCATCCTTTGTGTCGTTTGAACAAGACACTATGAATGTCATGAATAATAAAGTAGAAATGATGAAAGCCTTCTGTTGATTAGCAATCTTTATGGGCAAACCATATAGTCCTTTGGAGTTTTAAGTGAATTAATCCGAGAGATAACAGTTGTTACAAGCTGCTATGTCCTGACTTAACCAAAGAATGCCTTCTGACTAAACCAAAGAATGCCTGACATTTGTGTCACATTATGCATTATGGTAGTCTTTTTACCTTTTCTAATGACAATTCTCAGAGTTTTTCTCAATTCTGTCATTGTGGCATTATTTGCCTGATATAAATAGAGTTTTTGGGGCATTCTCGTTTATTACAACATCCAGTATGTTGTTTGTTTCCTTATATAACATGTACATGAACACAAAAGATACAATACTAAATTGACCTTCCCTTCCTAAGAAGTTGGTGGATTAGAAATTTTCAAGCTTTTTTTCGTACAGTGCAGTTCGGACAGAAAGCATGATTATTTTGAATGCCTCAGTGTACACTATTACTTTCCCCCTCTTCTCTTATTAGTTTTATTTCTGTTTTCAGTGTAATTTGTTTATAATGGATTGTAGACATGTCTTATCAAATTTTTAAAATATTATTATACTCAAATATTTTAAAAATAAAATGTTTTTGTTTTTGTAGATGACATCCTGACACCATTATCGTCAGAGGTATTGACTTCAGATGTTAAAGAAATGGTAGGTACAATTTTGCCCCAAGTGAATCGCCATAATGTGAAAGCTAGTGGGATGCTGAAATGAACTGATTATTCTTCCTTTTTCTAAAAGGGGGCATCCATTATCATTTATTCATTCTTGCGGCAAATGCATTTAGCTTGTTTTTTGGTATTCTTGATTAGATCTCATGAGATTGATCAGATCACTTATAACTTTTGTGTGTCGTAAAATGTCCTTAATAGCATTTGGTTTCCTATACGGCTATACTATTTAAGCCTGTGCTTCATTGTAATTCAGTGCAAGCAAAGAAAAAAGAATAATATATTAATCTCTTTTGGTATGTGGCTTTAGTGGGTGGGTGGTCAGGCAGCCAAATTTCGGGATTGTAAGGCTCAGGGTATGAAGCCTGGCAATTCTGGGTCCGACCCTTTGTGGTTTTGGAATACATGTTAAGGATATTTCTCCCACTCAGCCCAGGTACAAAGTGATACCAGCATGAGCTGTGAATAAAAATCTTTGACAGGAGACAATGTATTATCACCTTTTCCATTTCATGCTATAGACACTGCGATGCGACCCAGCTCGTTAGACCATGATATTCTTGAAGGAATTCCATTTTTCCTTTATTATTCGAATACAAGTCAAGAAATAGTAATATGAGGAATACATTCAATTTTATTATCTACGGTTGTAGGTCTACTTTCATATGACAGTTAAGTCATGGTAGTAACGATTGCATCTCATTTTCCCATTTTATTATCAACATGGTAAATAGCTTGGTTGGTAGTGTACCCTCCTTTTATGACAAGGTCATGGGTGCCAACATGGAGGTCGCATGTTCAATTTTATTCATGTCCAAATATTTTTTTCTTCTATTCTTTTGTATTTCTTTTGTCTTTCGCCCTGCAGGGCTTTGTTATTTTTTCATGTCTTTATTCAACCTAAGTAGTAGTACTAGTAGTGTTCTTCTTTTTGCTCTTATTGTTGTTGTTGTTGTTCTTCTTCTTCTCTTCTTCCTTTTCACCTCTTCCTTCTCCTTCTTCCTCTTCTTTATTGTTATCATTATTTTACTATTATTATCACAAACGTTGTTATTATTATTAGTAAAGTTCCTCCTAGGTCGTAACAGCCCGTAGAGCCAGAGCTTACCCAACTTTCTATAGGTCGAAACGGAACAAGTGCCTCCCAGTCAGGATGCTGGTCTGTCACAGGTTGTACTATCTAACTGATCCTGTGCCCATTTGTACTGTCTTGAATGGGAAAATATATGTTGAAAGTCTTTCCCAAGGAACACAACGTCAGATTTAGCATTGATAGGATTTCAACCTCATGTTCCTACTTCCAGTAGCCATACCACCTTGTCTCATTGACACTACAGAAGAAGTCGTATAATTTAGATCAGTAGCAGCAGTAGAAGTATCTGTAGTTGTAGTATCATCATAACTTTATCAAAACTGACATGGCCCACTTATTTTACCATAGTAAATTCTGGGATTCTGAATCCCCACAAAAGGGTGACGATCAATAAGAGGGCAGATGCTGAAATACCCATTGAATGTTGTTTACCATCCAAATTAAAAAAAAATGTTGTCTTGTTGTTTAATATTTTAAAAATGTTTTTCCCAGGAACAAGTGTATTTAATACCACTGTATTTTTTCTCTGTAGAGTAACGGGGAGAAGAAAAACATGGTTAGCTTCATTTATGATCAAACATCTACCTGTGAACCGACTTAGAGCAAGCGAAGATGATCTCAGCATGAGATTTCAGTCCCTTTCGAGAAACAATAAGAAGAAAAAGAAAAGGCGTGTTAAATCAAAGGCAAGAATAGGACTTGACTTGAGCACAGCATTGGCAAGACGCCAGATTCAAAGCAGAAAGTTGGTTATAGCACCAGAAGATGTGAGGTAATCTCCGGGACAAATTATTTCCTTATTTGATTTCCCCTGCTTTTCTTTGGAAACAGATTTTGTATTCTTCATTTTGATTGAAGAGTTTCTTTCCAAAGTGAGATGTGCATCCATTTTTACAAATTTTGGATATTTTAATGGGCTGCGACTAGGAAGCAAATTGAATTTGTTTTCAAATATACTTTTATAGCGCATAAACTGATCAATATTTACTGTAAAACTCTAACTAAATAAAACTGTTATTTCTATCCATTTCTGATGTAGAATTATAATAGATAGATTAAAGCATTTACATCAATCTTTGAAGAGAGGGAAAGCTCTATGTTTGTTTTCTACTAAAATTTGTTTGATTTTGATTTTTGTTGGGATAGATAATACCTTGATGATGGATCAGGTATTAACTTTATTTTAATTGTAGGGATGATGTATCTGACAAAGGACAATCACATGTTACCATTGATTGAGCTGTCAGCTTCTATGTCGTCTGATAACTTGAATAATGTTCTTGTTTTATAATGTTTTTTTGATTGTTTTCTTGTCCCCCCACTCTTTTGTATTACCAAGGTTCAAAGCCTACATCCCTCTCAGAGAAATGTGGTTGAAGTACATTGCTGATGTCATCAACTTAGAAAAGTAAGACATCGTTTTTCATTTGCTATTTGGAGGTCCTCTTTTCCAATTTTTTAATATTTTATCCTAAAACTCACAACGTATGGTAAAGAATGTTATATTTTAATTATTTATAGTGAGAAAAGAAGTAAGACACAAATCTACAACAAAAAAATGTGGTTAGACTTATAATTTGACATTTATCAAGCATAGACAAAGTTGAGTGATTAACGTTTTTCCTCGTAAGAGGAAAAAAAGTATCCTGACATGTGATTGGCTTTTTAAACACCTGTGTTGAATGTTTTAAAAGCTTTGTGAATTTAGATATTAAAAACAATTTTTGCATAAATTTAAAGACCTGAGTCAAGATCAATGACATGGTAATTTCTGAATGCATGTTTTTGAATAGCAAATATATAGTGTGTATATTTTGTATATATGCAGCTTTAACATTGAATTGCTGAAATTACTGGCTATAACTATAAAGATTGTGATTAATTTAGCTCTTTGAATGCTTATATATAGTACAATAATGATAATGGTAAGGTTCAAATTTTTTTACATCTTTCTCATCTAGTGTTAGAAATGAGAACAAACATGTAGCAGCTCAGAAAATCATGAAAGCTGATCTTCATGGATGTCCCATCATAGTGCAAAAGTCGAAATGCCCAAGTTTCATTGGTGTGACAGGAATAGTCATACAAGAGACAAGGAACATGTTTGTGCTTGTAACCCCAGACGATAAATTGAAACGTGAGCTCTCTTCATTAATTTATTCATAAAGTTTTAATTTGTTTCTTGAATCTAATGTCATACTCACAAAGTTATTCATTCCTTTTGTTTCTAAATGTATAAGAAACTTTATTTTGTTGGATTTTATTCTTTAATATTTGGATTCCTTTTAAATTGTTAAAAGTATAATCAAGAGTAATTTGATCTATTTTCATATTGTATCATAAATTCTGAATGTTTAAAACGAAAATCACACAGATGGTTTGGTTTCTAATTTATATTTTAAAAGGTAAGTAAATTAAATGTATGAATCATCTGGATCAATCTCTCTGTATGACCTTTTATGTCAATATTGGTGATCTTGTAACAGTTGCTGTCACTGCTATGCCTGTGCTAATTTTATTCTGATGCCCAGCCACACTTCCTTCCTCTTTCATCTTTGCCTCTTCTACCTCTATTCAGAGTAATGAACTGGTCAATAAGCCTGAGCCTTTTTTTAAAATAGGAATTTAATTTTGCCAGGTTGGTGGCTAGAATGGCCTGCTCTTTTCAATTTCCAATCAAGGGTTCTTTTACATGTGCAAAGGCACATGGGACCTACTACTTGTAGATTATCACCCGCCTCCAATAGAATGAGGCACTCATTTTATCCTGCCTACCACAGGATTAGGAGCAGAAGAAATCCCTAAAAATGAATTTAAAATTCAAGCCTGTGTGGCCAGGGCATGAACCCACAACCTTTGGCTCGTTAGGCGAGTGCCATACCTACTGAGCTATATGCTTTCTGTGCGCTTAAAATAATAAAAAATCATATAGAAATCATGTGCCTCATTCTCTGTGTCTTGTTTTCTTTTTCAGGCATACCTAAAGGAAACAGTATTTTTGCATTCATCTTGAAGGACTTCATATTCACAATTCATGGCAACCAGTTTAAAGTCAAACCAGGGGAAAGAGCAACAAAAAAGTTTAAATCAAAACCAACAATTGACTTGTGATAAGGTGCTCATTAGAATTCTCAATGTACATAGGATATTTTGAAATGAATAAAGGACAATTACTAAGTAATTGAAAGTTAGTACAACTTTATCTTTTCCTCCTCAACTGTTACACTCATTTTGCGACTATGTTCTTTACCATTATTGTTATCGTTATTATTATTGTTGCTATTATTATAATTTTTGAAGCTGTTCTCAGTGAATACTTAGTGGTATTATTTTTGCCAACATACTGACATGCATTTGCATTTTGCATACCATAATGAGCACTAACATGTTTGCTTCATTCAATGCATGATGAAGGATCTTCTAAGAAAACTTATGTTCAGATTGAAAATGGCATCACCATATCTAGATTTAAGGCATTGAAGAGGAGTGCACTTTTTAAAAAGCAAAATAAGTTTCTATCCTATTTGCATACATTTACACAATTTATCACTTTTAAAAAGATTAATGCTTCACAAACAGGCTGACATTGGAAAGAAGCCAATTCTTACATTCACCATCGATGGTTGATAGTTTTAAGCCTATCAATCAAACACTTGGTCAGCTTTCCATAAACAGTTTCAAAGTTTCAGAGCTTATTTGTCTCATATTTTTGCATTATTCTTGTTTCCATTCAACAAAAGATCTTTCAATGATTCTTAGCACAGTAGTGACCGCCTAAATGCCCACCGCCATAATGCCTGTTTCACCTAAATGCCCACAATATCGGTGAAACTGAATTTTTTCTATATAAATTTCCCCTCTAAATGCCTGGTTCAAGACCAAGATTTTTGTCTAAATGCCCGGTGTCACAGCAACTGCATGTATCATTTTCTCCAAATTATCATAAAATATGTCTGTAATTGATTAAAAAATATTTTTTTATCATACATTGCTAATATGGCTTATGCCCGTCAACAATGTGTCATGCATTGCAACCATCCTTCATACCTATCCATTATAATGTAATAAAAGATGTCCAGTCTTCTCTTCTTAACTCCACCCACTGTATATCACGGTCTTTGTTCCATTGGATCACTGGTTCGTCACTGGGCAATTATAATTGAAGTCATTCGGACTCCGCCCATGGCTCTTTCTTGATGCTGTGAGTTGTGTGCAATCACCTGACGTTTTTAATAGACCGGGCACACATCGCGATCCAGGGATAAGGTGTAAACAGTTTTAGTACTCCCCTGTCTCGCTTTGGCTGTATCCATTGTGTCTTTGGGTGTTCGTGGCGGCGATGGTCAACCCACATGCGCGCTCACCACCTCAAGTGCTAAATGGTTTCCAGGTGTCCCTATTTCTCATTAATTTTTGTGTAAATGTTGAAGTTCTACACCATACTCGATGATCTCCCTTAGTGATCACCCCCCCCCCCAACCCCAAATTGTTGCCCCTGATCTACTTTCGCCTAAATGCCAGTTTTGTCTGCTTCCCAAGCAGTGGGCATTTAGGCGGTCACTGCTGTAACTGTAATAGAATTTAAATTGAAATGCAAATGCTGTATAAAATATATTGCTTAGAGTGAAAGTAAGAGAAGTGGATATTTTCATTAAAGACAAAAAAGATCAGTTAGACAATTTAAACAACATGAAAGACGTGCTGCGACGCAGAGGGAAGATAATAATAATAATAAATATACACATGTATTTCAAAATCTTGTGTTTCAAACTATAACTACTTATAAAAAATTATGCAATTCATCTTTTAATACTGAAACAAAACAGTGATAACCATTTGATATTGCAGTTGAATAAAAGCTGATGATAGAAGTGTTTACCAAACTCATTTCAAGTTTGCTTATATTTGACGAGGGAATGAAAAACAGTAAAATGTATTTTAGAAGGCACAAGTAACAGTCACATTTGTAACACTAGTAATAGGCAATGTAACAAAGCTACATGCAGAGCAATTAGCATTCTCTTGCAACATTTTTTATTCAATTGATTATTATACTTGATAAGGCTAAAAGTAAAAGCTACGCATTTGCCCACTGACACTACTTTTCTTACTCAAATCAAATCACTTTTGCTTTAAACACATTATAATGGTTAAGCAGCTATGTTACAAGTTACACCCTACACACACACACACTCACACATAATATACTTTCGTACTGGGTTTACCCATCATCAATATTATTACCACTAATCATTTATTTATCACTAATCAATTGTTTTGATGATTATGATAATAACAAGCAAAAAACAGCTCAAACAGTATTCGTTTGAAAGCTATTGCAATGGAAATGAAGGCATCATGAAAATAAAATCTAAAAGATAAATATAAACTAGCATTTTCTTCCGTAAAAATGTTCTTCTTAGTCAGCTATTGGCTTATCGGAGTATTTTATTTATTTTTTATGACTGGCTGGCTGTATGTCTCTGTCTTTCTGTCTGTCTGTGTCTCTCGCTCCCTCATTTAAACTGATATAAAAATCTTTACAAGCACATGTACCATACTTGTTTAGTCAGCAAGTATCAGTCATGTAATTGACACTCAATGCTCTCTGGTACATTCCTTTGATATTTGCTCAGTACCGACATGCTCATAATTTGTTGCCACATTCATGTGACACTCGCATCACAGTGTACTTCACTCCACACATTTTTGCAAAATTGTTGACCTTGTGTTTGACAAAGCTTATGCAAAGGTCATTTCCCAGAAAACCCTAAAGTGCTAAATCTCCTCATGACCTGAATGCACTTCTTTATTTATTGATTGGCATAGTGTGTGGTAAAGCTTGCTCAAATGTTATCTATGGGTTTGCCATAGCAAAGAAAATAAAATTAATATAAATCTTTAGAGAGTTTCAAATGACAAAGACAGAAAAGGCATGGCAATGAGCTTAAACATTCTAGGTATGCTTTTAATTTTATTTACATTCAATATGGTAGTTTAAAGTAAAGAAAACTATCTGAAATTATTTCTTTAGCTCCCATCATTTGGATAAAGCAGTTTTAGCAGGCAAACTTCTCATTAATTGCTGTAACTTTAGACGTAAAGTGAGACAGTCATTTGTTTGAGTCATAAATGATAATAAATTGATATTTATGACCTTAAAAAAATCATTTGACTTCATGTTATTTAGTGACAGTTATAGTAAAATAGAGTATTGAGTCGAGTTCATGAATCGTATTAGTACAAATGATCACAAGGTGTGAAGATTTTTTATTGCAAAATGTGATGAAGAATGAAGTATCGTTAAAAACAAATGATTATGCATAATTAATTCTATTTATACTAACTAATGTCAGTGATCTATTGGCTTCACAGTTTTTACTCTAGAATGTGATGAAAATCTGGAGTTTGGGCACCTTGGTGTTGGTTCACAACTTGTATCTGAAAATTGATCGGTTTTATTTACAAAAGCTAATGAAGGCCCCATAAGAGAATGTAACTGTTTTTCATTTTTGTTTCTCTCTAAATGACTTTTAAGAGCTGATTTCTTTTGCATTTGGTATCTCCTATCTGATGGCTGCAAGACAGGAGAGTTACTGATGGTTTCCACAATAGTGTCATCATCACCATTCAGTGTCACAAGACTGCTTTTATGATGGTCTGTTTTCGATAGAGACATGGCACTCTTAACTCTCGATCGTGTTGGAGCACTACGAGTGTGAGAAGGCATCGAATCTACCCCCAGTCTGAGTCTGAATCCGAAAGGGCCGTGGATTGCCTCTCTAGAGGTTGAGGACTTTTTTTTTGTCCAGATGGTACGCTTCCCTTCATGTTGTCTTGTGGTACTTCAAAACTGGTTTGCTTAAATATTCTTTGACCTCGGCTGGAATGTAACCTATCTGTTGAAGTCAAAGGCGAAAGTTTATTTTCCTGAAAAGTGGCATCTTCACTAGCGGTAAGGTTCCTTGAAAGAGATGGGTTTGTGTTATGGTTCATTGATTCCAGTTCTTTGATCCTCTTGTCTTTTTGAGATAATTGGGTCATCAACTTTGATATTTGCTCACTTTGTTCTGATAACTGATTTGATAATTCTACAATGATTTTGGAATGACCACCACCTTCTCCTAATCCTTGTCTTGCAGATTCTTTATCGTTGGATCCAGAATCTAGTGAGGGTGATAAATTTCCTCCTGAAATTTGCAAAGAGAAAACGTTATTAAATTGTGACACATCAAGAGAGTAACTTCAAAGGCTTAAGGGCAACAAAGGAATTGTAAGGAGATGAAAAGAAAGAAGAAAAGTACATGTTTTCACATTATATGTATTATTTAAATTTCACCTTTGGATTGTTGTTTACTAATGCAGAGTTTGGTTAGGTTCAGAGAATTAAAAAATTCACAATCTGTCTATGATTAGTTAGACCAGAAATAAGCAATGAATTCCTTAAGATGATGAAAGAACAAATGTAGACCAAAATGAAGAAATCAATAAATGGTAATGAATCACATAAATCACTTCAGTTCGTACAGATAAACTGGAAAACGTTTAGTGTAAGTGTATGCGTCCTGTATTGAGATACTAAATAAATAACTTCTTGCCGCACCCAAAACAAAATAAGAACAAACAAACCCAAGCAAAAGCTAAGACAAAAAAAAAAGAAGCAATTTGTGAATATCAAACTAATGAATTACCAGATTTTTCTTTCAATTTGTCGGTCAATTTGGAAATCTCTGCTCTGAGCTCCATCTGAGTGATTGATGCCTCTTGGTGTGCCTCGTGTAACTGATTAGTTAATCCTTTAATTCTTTTTTTAAGTTTTAAACGCTGTTGAAGTAAAATGAAACATAATGATATAGATATAAAAAACATCTCTCTAAACAGAAAACAACAAAATTTTATTGCTTTTAGAGAAAAGAAACAAGAGAAGCTTACACAAAAAATGTAACAATATTCTTTGAGAAAACATGCTAATGTTACTAAAATCACAATTACCAGTGTATTTGCTTCACTTTGTGCTGTTTGTGAATCCTTTTAAGTTGAAGAATATTTTGATCTTTAGCATTCAACGTCTCTTGAAGAGATTGAGAATCATTTTTAGTTGGTTTCACAGATTGCACTTCAAGTTGTTCCTCAAGGAGTTGAATTTTCTCCTGTAGGTCCAATTTTTTACTGTCACTTGTGGCAAGCTGTAAAAAAATACACATGAAGAAAAAATGTTTCAGGTTTTTATGTTTTATAATAAACAAATTTCGGTCCAATTAACAAAAATACTGATACACATTTCGATGTAAAAGTACGACTTTTACTTTTATAAAGATAGAGATGGATTCATAGTCAGTATCCCCACACAAGCTCTCACCGACTGAGCATCATATATCCCCCAGTAGACCATTCCATTCAAAGTCCTTCTCAACTTCCTGGGGAACATTGGGTACAGCAGCCTGTAAGGCATTTTGTACTAATACTCTGACAAGATTTTTCTCACATATAACTGGGTACTGATCTTCCGGTTTGGTTACAGAGCAGGCCAGATGTGAGTGAGTAAGCTCGCGTTCATTTTATGATTTCAAGTTTCTTTTGTTGTTAAATGACATCAACATGCCAGTGGAATGTCTTATCAACAGCATTTTAGAGGATCTCACCTCTTCTCATTCAAGTGGCTGGAAATCAAGAGCGCTATGCTGGAATGTCTTATCAACAGCATTTTAGAGGAATCTCACCTCTTCTCATTCAAAGTGGCTGGAAATCAAGAGCGCACTGAGTGTATCAGTCACCCTTGAAAACAACAACATCATACAGGAGTAACAATGGAGACAGCAACAACATCTACCAACACGGACTTAAACGAAGAAACTGCGAACAAACAACAATTGGAGTCAATCCAAAGTAAGGACAGTGCTACAGTGGAACATGTTTAAACCGAAAACGGGTTAAACTGAAAGGATTGGAATCCCGCTTTTCTTCTCTTTGGATGACCCTATGAGTGAGTTACGTCCAAAAGCCAACCTACATCTTTGCCGTGCTAGTTCAAGACATCCAAGGAGGCTACAATTACTAGGCTATACACTATACATGTGTACAATCAGCAAGAGAGAGGTGGGGGGAGAGACAGATGGCGTGATGCTACGGTCACTGATGCCAAATAAGCGTTGCAGATCAGTGATCGTCTTAGGCTGGAAAACAACAACATCATCACAATGGTAGTAAGTGTACAATGGAGACAGCCTTTCCACAATCAATCTTCAGCCACGCGGATGTTTCTACCACTACAACCTGTGACTATAAATTCCAGCCATAATTAAAAATCATGTCGAAAAGAAAGCACAATGCATATACCCTGCAGTTTAGTTTAAGCAATAGTTGATTAAAGAGGTTGACGGGGGAACAGAGTAAAGTCAAACTTGAATTCAAAAATAAAATTGAAAAAAAAAAAAAAATAAAAATAAACATAAATGAAGACAAACGTATCATAGGGTCCACAGTCCAAGCATGACGTCAAGGGAGACAACTCTAGAAATCTTTTTATACATTATTACTTTCCTTTACCGAACGTCATTTCGAGGGACTAGCGCTAAACCGAAAAGACTCCTAAACCGAAATACATTGACCGGTCCCGTCACTTTCGGTTTAAACGTGTTCCACTGTATACACTCATTCAGTGTGTCAACCATAACATCGCCCCTTTTGGACGACACGAACACTGACTTTATTACAAAGAAACCGTAAGTGTTGACATTCAAAACAACAGAAACCGTAAGAGTCAGACACATATCCATTCATTCAGTGTGTCAACCATAACACAACTTTTGTCGAAACACAACCAGTGAATCAAGACAAAACGGCATGGAGACAGAAGTCAAACACAACGAGAACAGATCTATCCTTATCATCTATCACGCCAGACAGTGTCAAAAAAACAGGACGATCAAAAACAAAAATCAAACGAATTAATGTCACATGGATGAAAACATCAAACACAACGGAAAATCTATCATCAACAGGCTGGTAACAGTAATCACGCACGCCTCGCTGACATGATCGAGGACCTGGACTGAGAAAATAAGCGCAGAGATATCAAAAATCGGTAAAGACACAAGAATGCATATTACACAGCCAGATCGCAACAATGACTATTTAAAGCTCTTGTTAGACAAATCTAATTGGACACGTTCTATTCTTGCAGAGACTGATAATCTCCTTGTTGAGTATTACGTTCCATATCAAAAGATAACAAATTTTATCGTCAAGAACAGTACTGACGACAGCCCTTATACGAAAATGCGATAATGCCATCTGCGTAATTGGTATGATGATGATATTCTCATGTTGGAGGACTGCGGTTACGGAAAACATGTGCAGAATATTCTGACATTACTACCCTATCTTAAAGTCTGATCTTCAACACATTGAATCTTTAAATCACAATAGAGACCAAACAAGTTCTGGAGCCCATGATTGTGTATCTTACATATAATATGCCTAACTTTTCAAGTTAATCTTCTCTTATCTTTTGTAATTCTAAGATGATTATCTGCCAGAGTTTGATTGCTGATTCCTGATGGAAGTCATTTTCTGTTTGCCCTTGATAATGTTTGAAGAATAATTATAATAATATTATTTTCACCATGAATACAGTTGAAATAATCTCTTCATGACGTAATGTGTTATCTAAATTGTAAAATAAAATATATAAAAAATAATAATAATTTTTTTTTAAAAACAACAAAAAAACAAAACAAAAATAAAACAAACTGGGTACTCATTCACACCTGAGCCGAGTTAAGAAATCAGAGTAAAGTATCTTTCCTAGGAGTACAACATTGTGAAAAAACACCTGGGCCAGCCATGGGTTTTGACCATGTGCCGTCATGATTACAAGCTCACAAGACTACGGTGTCAATACAACACCTCTAACCTGACGTCTTTATGTGGTATCAGAGATATTGGCTCACCTTTGGAATACTAGTAATGCAATATTTTTAACAACAGTTCAAAATGGCCTAAAAAAGAATATGGCTTTTTATAAGCGATATACCTAAAAAGATTTTCAAAGATTCAATGCTGCATCAAAACTATTATTGATCCCAATCTATTTCTTAGAACTAAATGCTCATCTTAAAATGTCTAAATTGACAGACAACTTCAGCTTTTATTTTCATGAAACTGTCTATTTAATAACTTGGATTTGTCTTCTTCTTTTCTCTTATCTGGAGTTTGCTACAGCCCAAGACCATTGATTGATGATTTCTTTTCTTTTTCCCAGTTCTTTGCTAGTAATGCCAGCCTCTCTTTATACCCATACTGTTTTGTTTCCTTACTTTCTCAATATTCTTTGTCCTTTTCAAGATTTTCTTTACATATATTCCACCTGAATGTAGACTTAAATCGGTGAAGTTGTCATGCAGTTTCCCTCAGTAATCAAATCCATGTAATTTGTTTTAACCTAGTATGTGTCAGAGGAAAGTGGTGATGAAGACTTATAGAGAGTTACTTGATGGTTTTTAGACATCCGAGTGTCTAGTCCATACAAAGAAAGTTGATTAACTGTTTGTGTCAAAGATTCTCATAATTATTTGCAATTTTTTTTTCTTCGTTTCTTTTGCTTGTGGATGTGTAATCTAGCTCTTGAATTTTCCCTTTCCTTTAAAGCCAAAATAAATGGAGAGAAAAAAAAGAAAAAAATAGATCCAAAGAGTGTCTTAATCATCTTAAACTACAACTTTAATAGAAAATGAGGTTAAAAGTCCACACATGGTAGTGAAAGGAAAATATATATACACTGCAGTGTAAATTATTTAAAAGTAGGAAGGAAAAAACATGGTGAAAAGGGAAGACTAATACTTCCTCAAATCTTTTAGAAATTAAATTTGTTTTTTTTTATCTCTACCTCTTTCCCAAGTTCTTTTATCCTCTGTTGCAGATTGTTCTGGTTGGGTTCATCAATGTTCCCCTGAGGAAAAACAAAACAAAACCCAAATTATCTTAATGTTGAGCTATAGAGACAATTTTTATAGCAGCTAAAATTGTACCAACAATGTAAATACATTGAACTATGGATATAAGTAAAATGATATAAGCTGATAGATTTCTTCCCTAAATAATATTATATATGTCCCTAAATACAGCCAAAACTTGCAGTAAGTTAGGATCTTTCCTCAATTTCCATTAAATTCCACCTTTAAACATACATTAAAAGTGACATCAGCTTGCATTTTATGTTCATGAAAACCCTACGGACATGATTTTCATTTTAATTGTGTCATATTACATAGATTCATGCAAATGTAGTACTGATATTCAATTATGTAAAATGTCATTTCAAGCATGTTCCTTTTAATTTTAAGATCAAATGTAAGCATGATTAACCCTCTATCTATACATTGCTACATTTGTGTTGACACTACCTTTATTAACAGTTGGATAAGTGGAACCCAATTGTATCAGGAAAAGGGACAAATTCACCTTTTGCCTATCTAGAAATATATAAAACATATTTACATGATAATATAGTTTGACAACACATTCAAATGTCTATGCTTCAGCATGTGTAGACATGATTTATTGCAAAGAAGAAGTGATGAGAATATCCCAGTCTTAACTTGCACAAATGGCAAAATAATTTTGAAATAGTTGTAAAGTAATGACATAGTGTTGGTCATTCTTGAGATAAATGTCAATAGGTGACAATCAAACAAAAATATTTGGTATTCATAGTTAAAGCAAAACATTGTCCACTTAAGAATTATTTTTATGAAACCTGTAATATTGCCAATTTGATGGTTGGCTTTTCAGTAGCTGATGTAGATTGTGATTCTGTCTGAGATATCGTCTCAATTTTTGTCATCATGGTTTGTTTGACAGGGGGTACTGGGTCCAGTTTCATTGGGAATCCTGAAAGTGACAGATTCATTTGCTGGTATGAAACAGAAAACTTATAATCACTCTTCTATTACAAAGGAAATAGTACTGTAAAAAAGAAGTTCTTTGAAAACCTTAAAATTTAGGATCTTTTTTTAAAATTGTGATCCTTTTTTAATTGTCATTTTTGCGTGCATACAGGTGGTATTTCCATTCGATGAATATAAAATGGAAAAAAACATATTGTAAGAAGCAGACCATGCTGGAAATTGGACAGAATGTTATACAGTCAATGGCCATCCATTTCTAACTGACGCCAAGACACAACATATCAATGAAAGTTTCCTCTTTCATCAACATATTGGTTAGATACACATCTTTGATTTGATTGACGATTAACCTCAATTGTTTTTGCAATGATGAATTGAGACCATTATTCATTTTGCCTACACAAAACATTGTGCCATTATGGTGCCGTGTGTCGTAGTCTCTAACCGATCGAGTAAGTTTCATTATCAACAGCCTAAATGTTAGACAATGACCATTCTATGCTTGGCCCAGGTGGATGGTGTGGCAGGTAGAGAGAGTTTGCTATCACTACTATCATTTATTTTTTACAGCTATTTAATACAGTTGAGAGGCGTGGCTTAATCATTTACACATCTGGTTTAATTGCAATGCCTTCATATTATATTTGAAATATAGGAAAAAGGCATCAGTCTTGACAACATTGACAAGTTAGATGAGTGTTAAAAAACTTGTTGTTAGCCTGTCTGTGTGTGCTATTAAGGGACAATTTATATATAAAAAATATTTCCTAAGATAGCGTGCTGGTAGGTGGTGTGTTCTTAGACTGCTATTATTGTAGTAAGTATAAAGTTCCTTCAAGGCCCTTTGGGCCTATAGAGCCGGAGCTAATCCTGGTTTCTATAGTGTGAAGCGAAACAAGTGACAATAATGACCTCCTGGCCAGAACGCTAGTCTGACGAGGTTTTTACTCTAAGCTAGAGCTTGTACCCATTTGCACCTGAGTAGAGTTGGGAAAATGCGTGTTAAGTGTCTTTCCCAAGGAACACAACATCGGGCCCTAGTTTTGCTAGGATTTGAACTCGGGACCTCATGATCCCCAGTCCCGCAGCCTAACCGCTCGTCCACCGATGCCACATTGTTGTAGTAAACCTTGACTTTAACAAGCTCGGATATAACAAGACCTCGGGTCCAACGAGATCACTAAAAACTTTTTCCTTGATTAAGTCAATATAAACACCTCGGGTTCAACAAGTAAAAAAATTAGCAACCTCGGCTCCAATGAGATCCAGTGTCGGTTTGACTGGTACTGGCATTATTCCACGGGGAAACATTGTTTTTTCGTTTAAATTTTCAAAACAAAACTTAGCCCACAGAACGTCCATCTAGCCCTCATCATCGATTCTAAATCAATGACCATACCGGTACATATAGGGAAAGGAGGGGGGTGTCGTGTAGTGCATGTCAAGTGTCAAGCTCAGTGTTGGCCACAGCATCTAGTCTAGCAATGCCAATGCCATGCATGCATCCGGACAGGGATGTTTGGGGTTGACTAGTACATGTTGTAGCCATAACTTTCTTCCTTTGCCCACCCCTTATCGCTTCATTCTTGACATGTAATGCCAGTTGCTTTTCATACATCATCTTCATTTGGCATAAGCGTGTCTTGAGTCAGGTTGACAGAATTGTATTTAGCACAAGAATGCTCATGAATAATGTTGGACTATAATTTCGTTTTATTGTAAAGCTGGGTCTCTTGCACTTTGACCATGGTTAACTCAAAAACCACTGTATCGGTTACGGGTGATGCCAAGTTTTCTATACTAAAGCATGCTCTTTATTGTAATGACTGGAAATCAAGAAATTAGATCTAGTAACAATACAAAATTTTGTGGATCACAAGCAAAACAATCTTTTTTCAATTAATTAAAATACTGATATGATCCAACAGTTTATTCACTAAGAACCTAAAGTAGGTTATTTGAAATCCATATGCGAAATATGGAGGTTGTGGGTGCAGTAGTTCTTGAGTTATAAACGGTCAAAGTTAGAGATGTTCAGCTTTATGTATAAGATTTCAAGCAATGAATGAACCATTCCACTTTACAGATAGGAGAGAAACACAAACAAAAACACACAAACACGATTGCATACACATCATATCAACGTAATAAGTGACAGGTCAAAAGAGGAATCAAGCCTCTGGCTAACTGCCTTGCTACGCTTTACATCTGTCCATTTAATTTTTCTTGAGCTAGATATCTAGATTGCTTAGAACAATGTCATAAATTAAAGTAGAGACACTGGATTCAACGCGACCTCGGGTTCAACAAGAACTCCAGGGTGGTCCCGACGATTTTGTTAAATCTGAGGTTTACTGTATTAACTAAGTGCTAAAACTGGTGATAAAAGTATGTGTAATAGAGTAGAAGCGGTTTGGGAACCCACCCATTGTTGGGAGATTGAAGAATCGAGATAGTAGGCAGCCCGGGGTAGTAAGAGAACTTTATAAAAGATAATCAATACAAATACCAGAGTATCTCAATTAACTTCCCAACCTATCAATCATGCAATAAACTTCTATAGAAGGACAGGTCAGCCTTACAGGGGCCGGAACTTGATGTAGCCAATGCTCATCCATTCTTACCTGACAAGCATACAACAAATCAATTAAAATCTCCTCACTCATTTACACCACATTGGTTGGGGACACACATTTGATTTGATTGACAGCGATTAACCTCAATTGTGTAAGTAATGTACGTTAAGGAATGATGACTTTAGACCATTATTCATCTTGCCAACACAAAACATCATGCATGATGACGCCCGGCTGTCTGGCAGAGAGAGTAAGAAGGACTTTCGTTAGACGCTGACCATTGCTTGCTAGGCCCAGGTGGATGAAAATGACCCCTTGTCGTCTGGCAAGGAGAGACTGTTCGCTATCAACATATATTTTTTACAGCTGGGAAGCATGGATTGATCCTTTACTCATCTTAATTGAAATGCCTTCAATACAGTCGAACCTGCTAAAACGGAAACCTGTCCAAAGCTGAACTGTCTAAAACAGAATGTCCTTGATGCCTCCATGATAAATTGCTATATTTTCTTCCTGTCTAAGCGAAAACCTGTCTAATTCGAAACGGAAAGTAAAATTTACTCCCTTACGGCGGTTTAACCTGTCTATAAAAGAAAATTTCCTTCCAACTAGAACACAAACACATTCACCTATACACACACACACACACACACAAGATTTGTGTAACATATAATGTCACTGAGTACGTGTAATGCGAGTACAAATTTTATATATCATATTGAATTATCATAGCACATTATATTATAAATGTTGTACATAGTATGTATTATGTAGTTTCCACATCCTAGAGTGGAACCTGTATAAAACGGAAACCTGTCTAAATCGGAAAAATATGGCCACTCCTTTTCGATTCGATTTTAATTTTAGACAGGTTCAACTGTATTTGAAATCTATGATAAAAGACTTCTGTCTGGACAACTTTGAAAAGTAGATTGTCTGTTAAAAATGGGAATGTTAGCCAGTCCGGGTGGGCTGTTAATTGGCTAATTCATATAGAAAAAAAATTCTGTTCACTGAAATAATGGAGCGGTAGGCAGACCGGGATGCTGGGTGACTGGGTTTTTAGACCCCTACTAGTGTATTGTCTACAACTTAAGCAAAATATGTAACCTTATTTATAAGTACCATGAAGAACAAACAAACAAAAAAGAGAGAAAAAAAGGATCTTAAACATGTATTATAATAATAGTAGGATCGCCTGGTCCCTTATGTAGTCTAAAAGAAACATCGACAGAAACACCCCTAATTCAAAATGGATGAAGTTAGCTAAATGTAATAATTGTTACCAATTACAGAATGTTGGGTAACAGAAAGGTGAATAGAGATCTATATTTTGTAAACATAAGACATAAAAGATAAAGCTTAGTTGACACAACCCATGCCTACTACTAGGATTTATTCATGAAAATTGAACTGGATATCAATATTTAAGAAATGCAATATCAATAACATTAAATTATCTGAACCATTATGTAGAGCACAATTTTTTATTATTTAAATAGATCTAATTACCTTTTCCTTTTTAATGTATCTCTTTGTGAAGCACTTCTTGATATGTTATTTGAATTGCCTTGAACTTGATGAACCTTTTTCTCTTTATCGTCATAGGAACAGACTTGATTTTGATTACTTGCGCCGGTACCCATATTTCTTTGTCAGAGTTAAATACGTCCTAGTCATTTACAACAGCATACGATACGGCTTTAATAAGAGAATCCATACATTTATCAGCAGGTGTAGACGGAGACACGAAGCATGCGCACAATTTGATATGAACTATGTCATGATGCCATCTTGGTTATTGGTAAACGTCTCCAGGCCAACTTAAAATTTAAAAACACTGATTTTTGAAGAAACAAATAAAAATACACAAGCTCATCTCGACTTTGAATTTGTCGGCTGTGTGGGTTAGATCCTACATTTACTTTGCTGTTCCTTATGTTGTTCAATTATAGTTTTAAAATATATCTATCAACTTAATACAATGTAACAATATTACATACTAGATTCTAGAATCTAGAATAAGAATGATTTCGTTATAAAAATAATAAACGGAAAGGCGCGGGACCGACTAAAAAATAGGATCTGAGTAATGAGCGATAGGCCTAACGAACAACACGGCAGTGTCGATGTTTTGAATTATAATATCCAGATGTAATAGAACCGACTAGATCTATGTATATCTAGACTTGTTTTGGGGACACGAGGAATGGATGCTGAGGAAACGGAAACCTTGAGAGCTCTTCCTAGTTCTACTATTCGTCTTATTGGCAGCAGTCAGGTTATAACAAGTGTCTATAGCGTAATAAAAGAACTTGTGGAAAACTCTCTTGACGCACAGGCAACGTCTATCGATATTAAACTCGTGAGTCCTTTATTTCCATTTCCCAAATTTCCTTCAAACAATATTGACTTAAAGAGACATGAAGGAGAGACGGGGCAGAAGCAAAAAAATATTGAGAAACAAAGTTGATATAGCTATGCCAACCATATAATATTGTATACTAGATCTATATTATATATATATATATATAATATATATATATATATATAATATATATATATATATATATATATATATAATATTATATATATATATATATATATATATATATATATATATATGTTACAATAACAAGAAGGTGAAGACTGACTGAAAAAATCATTTCATTTAACTGCATTCATAATGTGTAGGATGAGCATTATTTATTACACTAATATTTAATAATATATCAGTTATATAAATTAAAATTTGTCAAGACAGAAAAGATTAAAAGATAAAATATCAGAAAATAAAATCTTAAGACAAAATGAGTATCCTGAACAGAAATTTAAATGTAATTGTAAAATCAGTTTTCTTTGGGATGAAAAGTAAACAAGTGGTGGGTTGTGGGCTACATTTTTTTGAAGAGGCTAGGGGTGAGACCCATGGAACTAGCATTAACATCAGCTGAGGCGCTACCTGGGATATCAGCATTGACATTGATATGGTCAAGGCTTTCAATCTGTCTGAGGACAAGTGATAGTCAATTTAAATGAAGAAGGCCAGATAATAAATCTTTGATGATAAAGGCAGGCATCAAATTTCAATTCAGATTGATTTTTCATTATAATGCAGTTGACTTAGTCTCTGTGCAACTTTATTTTATAATTATTCATCCTTCACAAAAGCCATCAATTTAAAACAAAATGTTGCATGTTGCCTAGTCTCTTTTGTTAAAAGCCTTCTCAAGATTTTAAAGGATATAAACCTTTAAGCTTCACTCTTTGTTTGACAAAATTGGCATATTTCTGTTTTATCCAGGAAGACTATGGACTTGAGAAAATAGAGATCTCTGATAACGGCTGTGGTGTCAAGGCATGCAATGTACCACTCATGGTGAAGAGGCACTTTACTTCCAAACTTGTGAGAGTTGAGGATTTGGCATTATTGGAAACTTATGGCTTTAGAGGAGAGGCTCTAGGTATTCAAATTTCTTTTTTTTTGTGAGTCGTGGTTTCCACAAAATGTTGATTTTGACTTTATACACATTCACTACTAAGGTGACCTCAGGGTTTCTGGGAAGATCTTTTGATTTTGCACAGACTGCCCTGTAAACAGCCAAAGGATTTTACAGGCACAGGGTGTTATAATATGCATATACGGGAGCTCAATGGGACTAGGTGTTGATCCACCAACTTGGACCATGGGGGAGGGGGTATTTTAATTGTTAAAACTCAAGATTTTTTTCTTCGACCTGTCAAGATTCCACAAGATTCATTACCTTTTTTTACAGTCAATGATTTATATATGTATGTGTCTAAGTCTTCAGTAGATATAAAGGGACGGCTTTATGAAAGCCCATCAGTGATAACAGGGGCACTTAAATATTTTAGTTTGTAACCATGCTGATTCTATGTATATATCAAAACTTGCGAGTATGCCTAACTTTGAGAATTTTCAGTGAACTTGAAAAAGACATCCATTTTCTTTTCCCTCATTCACAACCTCTTTGGGTTTAAAAAAATTAAATTGACAGTGTGCTTTGGGATCACTACTTGGAATATTTGCAAAAAGGTTGTTTTTACTCTCAGTGTAAACTTTGATATCCTATAATTTCTTCAAGAAGGTTTATATATTTATTCAGTATTTCTTTCTTTATCCACCCAAGTGAATTTATGACGCCAACTAAACACTTACATACCAAACTTAAACTATGATCTTCCTTTGTTTTATTCTGTTGCTGATTTAATCATTGCTTTATATTGTTCACCTATCAATGCTGGAGGTATAATTTTTTCTTCTTCTTTTGTTGCATTAGAGCTCGTTTTCTTCTCCAACTATTCAAACTGGTTTATATAATATAATGGAACCTCTAATCGGGAACTCTCTGTGGATTGTAAAATTGGCCTGATTTGCCAGGTTTCCCGATTTCCCGAGGACTAGGGATTTTGATTTTCCCTCAGCAGTTTGAGGTACCTAAGCCCTTCTGTTAGTGGTAAAATGCACAATTAAACGAGCAAGTAGCCATAGGACAAGTTGATCAAAACAAAGATGGCATTCATTAGAGATGTCACTGAGGCTCATAGTCGATTTTCGTTGGATGGTAGAGATAGATAAGACACGTAATCAAGAAGACATGATGAATCATTAAATCTCCTCGCGTGTCCACCCTTGTGATAGGTGGGTTAGGCAGGCAATATAAGACTGTGACAGTGCACAAGTCTGCTGTCTAAGCGCCGCTTTGTATAACACGTGTAGCACTGATGCATTTGTAGTAATCGATGTTTTGCTTACACGGAAACCAAATTGGAATAACAAGTGTGCGTGTTGGAATAAATGGGGGTAAATGGTGATGATTATCAATGCGAGCACACGAAAAATTGTCCCAATCAGCCAGGGACCTTTCCATTTAGAGAGGTACATTTTATAGAAAAAATTTGGTTCCCTGAGATTTCTTCCCAATTGGCCGGGTTTCCCTATTCTCTGAAGTCCGGATTAGAGAGGTTCCACTGTACTTATGATTTTTATCAGTATGCATTCCTTTAAACTTAATAGATTTATGATAACAAGTCAATTTTTTTATATTCACATCAAGCATCTCTTTGTGCTGTGTCAACCCTTAGCATCACAACCAAAACAGCTGAGGAAGATATTAGCCATGTTTATACTTTCGGCAATGATGGGGATGTTCTGGAGAAGAAACCATCCCATGTCAGCAAAGGTATGAGTAGTTTGAATTTCTTTTACTTTATTTTTCAATCATGAAAATTTCCCATTAAAGATAACTGTTCCAAACAATAACAAGAGAGGATTTCCAACTTTCACATTATCTGCTGTCTCCATCTTAAATTCCATTATATAATATTCATAATTTATTTGACTATTGGCTAGTAATTTGTTGTAGGGAGAGATCTTATTACTGCGAATAACATTATTGCACAGGAATTGATTCCTCCTTCATGACAAATACTTTGCATAAAATGTTTTAATTTCATTGATAGTAACAGTCAAATCATATGCAACAGAAATATTGGCTCTGGTGTTAAGGTCATAACACTGAAGATTTTTTCTTTCAATATTTTCAGGTACTATTATATGTGCAAAGAAACTGTTCTCTAATCTTCCTGTACGAAAACAATATTACAGCAATGATCAGCGTAAAAAAGAGGACTTGAAGAAGATTGAAAATTTAGTTTTAGCATACAGTATCGTAAAGCCTTCTCTTCGAGTGATTCTTAAACAAGGCAAAGAGACTACTTTTCAAAAAACAGCTCTGAAAGACATTAAGCAGGTCCTTCATCATGTATTTGGCAGACAAGTTTCAAATCTGTTGATTAAGATGGATAAAGCACTGGACGATCCAAAGGTATCTGGAATTGAAAGAGCTCTATTTATAGTTCGGTAATACATTCATTTTTAGAATTAATTGTCTTATGATATAATGCAAAAGCGATTTTAGATATCACCTTTATCTTTGCAATGAATTTGGGGAGTGAATCTTTCATTGAACATTTAATTTTCAATTCAGATGACAAACATGTATTTCTCCCTGTGAAGTAGATGATTTTGGAACAGTAATGTGTGTGTGTTTGTAAGGAGGTGTGGGGGTTGCTTGGTTTTAAAGATTTCAATATGTTTGACTGGAATTTTCTGTTTTTTGTGTTTTTTAAAATGTATTTTAATTTGTTGCCAATGCTTTTCTCTCACTTCATCCTTTGATGGTGTAGCTGTCTATTACTGCTTTTCTGCCAAAGCCTGGTTCTGACATAAGGGAAATGTCTTTTTCAAGTGCAGACAGAACATTTGTTATTGTGAATGACAGACCAGTAGTTCTCTTAGAACTGAATCGAGTAAGACATTGCATCGTTTTACTTATTTTGACAACTTATTGATAAATAACTGACTATTAAGTCCATTTATAATTAAAAACCAAATGGTAATACAAATGACATGACAGTATGATTGATTCATGAAGGAAGTTTAAGACAGCTACTTTTAAAGATAGCCTACAGTTATTGATTTCATTCAGACTTTTGTTATTTTACTGAGTAACTATTGGAATATTGTTCATTCCTAAGTACACCATGAACTAATTTTGACTGGAATGTCATTTCATCTCAGATTCTCAGATCTTACTACAGCAATTGCCACGATTTGGATAATCCACGGTATCCTGTGTGTGTGGTTTTGTTAAATCTACCTCTAGATGAAGTGGATGTAAATGTTGATCCAAATAAAACCAAAGTATTTCTGCAGCATAAGGTAACGATCTACAAACAGATGTTTGATTTTACATTTTATCCACTATGTAACAATTTGAGGTTACTTTGGAAATGATTTATGGTACTTCTTATGTTGAAAACAGTGATTATTTTTAAAATGTATTTAAGAACTCTCTAAATTTGAAGGAAGGTAAGGCTTTAAATGAAGGCTATATATATAATGACACTGAATTTTCAATTTTTGTGCACATGAGACAGACAAATAAATACGTCGCTATATATTTAGAAAGTAGCCTCCTGTTTTATGTATTAAAGAAGGATTTGTTTCTGCTTTTTTATATATTAAGACAGAAGCAAAAACTTGCTTGGAGGAGATGCTCCTTGAAATTTATGGTCCACTGGATAATGTCCCATCATGGCATTATGCTGAGAATGACTCACATAGTGATGCAAGAGCTCCACAGCAAGACCATAATGTGCAGAAAACGGTATTTTTCCATCATCGCTCTTTCTTTAATATGTATATATGTGATTCTTTGATATCTTTAGAAAGATGGATAGTATATCAAGTGACCATAATGTATTGTAAATGAAAGAAAGCATGTCTTTATCACAATTATCAAGTACATAAGCCTACAAATGAGTACATTAAAAATAAACCCAACTGACTTAACTTTCATAAAACTGTGTGAACAATGGGATGACCCAGTTGACAAGTTTATTCCAGCAATTGACCTCATTCCTATTGTCTGTAAACGATTATTAGCAGTAATTTGTTTTCTTTATAATTTTTGAAAGCACTGCGGACAAACATATTTAAGTGAGATCAAATGCTGTAAATAAAATATTGTTACATAAAAAGTAATTTTCAAACTCTTTTTCTCTTTCCCTTACTGGTGCTTTTTTTATGGTCTATTTGTGTGTAAAAAGTTATATAAATTCATACTCCTCATTACAAAATGTTTAAATATACTCTTTTTAACTGCTGTGACAAATTTCCTCTTTTCTGACAGCATTCCATCATGTACAAATCAATTCTGATGATACTGCAGTGAATCATCATGAGGAAAACATCTGTCTGAATGGTGCTGACAAGGATCATGGACAAGAACACAGAGCTGATCAGACAGATCCTATAGTCGATGTCACAGTAATATCCGAGCAGTCACTGCCATCTGATATACTTAAAAAGATAGCAAAAGTACCAGACTCTCACTCAGTCACACTGCTGGATATTGACAACAATGAAATACAAAATATGGATACCAAAAACTTGTTGAATAGTTCATCTATGAGCCCGAAAGAAAATGACTTAAGTGATGCAGTTGATACAAGACGTCTCTTAAAGGGGCAAAACAAGAGTCATGACACTTCTCCTAATGTCGAGAATGATGTACCAACAGCAGCTGATCATGGTGTGAAATCTACTGTAAGTGAGTCATCAAATCACATTGACAATGTTAGTAATGTGTTGGATAATGGAGAAGATGTGAACAGCATTGACACAAACACAGACGCAGGTTCATGGGCAAGAGGTACTCTCAATGCGGATGACGCTTCTTCAGTGTTACAGGTGAACACAAATTTTGAGCTTTTAAATTTCTTGTGTTTTTGTTTTATTGAGTTTTTTTTTTGTTTTCCATTTTTCTCTTTTGCTTTATTTTCTATTGTGTTAGATTTTGATGTTGTAAACTGTTTGTCATGCAATTTCTAATGTCAAATTTGTTTTTAAAAAAATGGGCATTTAATATGTATACTTAATTTTTCTATAATGTATCAGTGGCTCTGAAATCTCACTGCTCAAATGTTGTCATACATTTAAGAAAAGGGCTGTTAATTGCTTTTCAAAGGAAAAGGGAGGTTTATTCAGAATATTTTGTTCAAAGTATACCAAGCCAACTTTCAAGTGAAGGTGTGTATATATAGTAAATAGTTCTGAGTGTATTGATGTCAGTAGAGTTTATAAGAAAGAGAGTTGGGCTTCTCTAATTAAAGGTCTGTTATAACGCTTCATATCCTAAATTATTGCAGAACAGTGATGCTTTAGGAGGATCTCCCAAAATGAGATGGACGTAGTATCCTTGCCATTGTTAATTTTTTTCAATGAAACAAACAAAATCCACACGCACATGCACACACACTCTCACACACACACACACACACTCAAATTTAACAATCATTTTTTAATTATATTGTTTTGTCATTCTCTTCATTCACAGCCTGTAACACTTTTGCCTCCCTGTAGCAAGCAGACACCAGGGAAAAGGCCGTTGTCAGAGAGTGAGCCATCCACTTCCAATCCTGCAAAGCGAAAATCTCTCAATCAGAGTGTAAATATAAGATACACATCTATATACAGTTGTGACCACCTAAATGCCTACCGCCTAAATGTCCGTTTCGCCTAAATGCCAGCAATCTCAGTGAAACCGATTTTTTTCTATATAAATTGCCCCTCTAAATACCCGGTCTCAACAGCAACTGCAGGTATCTTTTTCTTCAAAGTATCATAAAATACGTCCGTAAATGATTAAATATTCTGTTTTTCTTTATCATACATGTAATCCAATCGCTAATCTAATAGGGCTTATGCCCGTCATCAATGTGCCATGCATTGCAACCACCCTTCATTACCTATCCATGGTAGGCCCAAATGTACTAAACGTTGACCAATCTTCTCTTCATAACTCCACTCACTGTACAGAACATCCTTTGTCCCGTTGAATCATTGGTTTGTCATCGGGCAATTAAAATTGAACAGTCTTCCGGACACCACCCACATCTCTTTCTTGATGTTGTAAGTGGCATGCAATCATCTGGCGTCTTTAGACCTGGCGCTCATCGCGATTGAGGGACAAGGTGTGAACAGTTTTATGCTCCCCTGTCTGGCATTGGCCGTATCCAATGTTACTTTGGGTCTTTGTGGCGAGAGACGGTCAACCCATCTGCGCGTTTACCCTCTCAGTGTTAAAGAGCTTAATGGTTTCCAGGTGTCCCTTTTTCTCATTAAATTTTTTGTACAGCTGACTTTTCCAAAACGAACAATCTGGCTATGAATCTTTATCCTTGTCTGTCTGTTGTCTTAATTTTAACATGGGGATTATGAATTGAAGGAGCTGTAAGATTCGTGTTGATTTCTTCACACATTGGTCCCATTGGATGAGGCTTTTCTTTATCAGTTTTTCTCATCCAAATTTGCATAATTACTTAAGTCACAGGTTTCGTGATTAAATAAGTCACATGATTGTTGTGTGGGTTATGCCAGTTAAGGAGGAAACACTGGATCCTGTCCTTTTCTCTTAGCCTCCAAAGCAACAACTTGAATATTGCACAGCTACATAGAGATCTACATCTTGAAAATAAAAATGAATAAACTAAGAAATGATTTACAAAAGAAGCTTCAAATTCTGGACGAAATTAACAAGTCCCGAGGGAAACCCAACTTCACAGAAATAGGCCTTCCCCCAATTGTTGCCCCTGACCTACTTTTGCCTAAATGCCTGTTTCGCCTAAATGCCCGTTTTGTCTGCTTCCCAAGCACCGGGCATTTAGGCGGTCACTACTGTATATATATGTATATCAACAAACCAAACATGCAATCCGACCTAGCATCTTTATTTCTCAAGCAACTGGGCTCAAATTTTCTGTATAGGTTACAAATGGCCCATAGATATTTTTGGTGATGACTAATTAATTAATTTATTGTTACATTTTTTGTTGACAGTTCACTTTTTTGCTTTTTAAAGGCTAAGGTTCTTATCAACCAAAACGCTTCAATGGCCTCAATCGTCCTCAATTTTAATATCAGTATGCCCAGAGCGACATCGTCGGCAACGATATCAACCTAATGCTATTGAATCTTGCCTTATATTACCGACTTAAAGATCTACATATATATAGTCTTGATCTAGATTTAACTCATATCTATCTCTTGAGTCAATTTAACATATGATCCTTGATGAGGGCCTTATTGCAAACAGTTGTTATGGCTCATTGGTTAGGGTGATCGAATAGGAATCTGTTAGTTTCATGTTCGAATCCCACCAGGGACTTTTTTTGTGTGCTAAATTTCTATATTTATTAAATTTTATTCTTTTGGTTACTCATATCCGTGCAGGGCTTGGGTTTTCTTCTCAATAAAGTTTTCTTTGACAAAATTACACGAGGAATCCAATGGTTGTATTTATATTTCAACTGGAAGGCATAGAAAAGATAAGACAAAATTTTAATTAAACAGCGCCTTAAGCTAGTATATATATATGATCTCTTTCATATGAAATTAGAGTTGAAATCCAATGACTTAGGAAGAATTTTGATATAAAAAAGAGTACCCTCCTTGGAACTGTTAAACAGTCAAGCATGAATACAAAGATATCTAATTTTTCTACAAGAAAAAAAAAAAGAAAATGTGTCGGAAATTTCCTCAGGGCTGAAAAATTGTTACAGACCAAGAAAGTGTTTATAATAACAGGTTTAAATCTTATTTTGATGGTTTAAATAAAAAGGTGATAATGTTAATGCAGCCATAAAATTTTAATATTACAATAATACCCTTTGGGGCAGGTTTTTAAAGGTTGAAAATTGTTATAGGCTAACTATATATGATTTATATAAACATTTATAATATGTTTTAATGATTCTGTTAATAAAATCAGGACAATCGGAAAATCAAAGTAACATGGTTATTTGTTAAAGAGTTATTGTCCCTTTTTATATTTGTCCATATTGTATTGTTTTCTTTTTCATGTGTCCATTCATTAGCCCCTGCCAGCCAACCAGTCCACTTTGTATGAAGCTTTTAACATGCAGCCAGCCAAGAAACCAGAGACGGCTTTTTGAACTATTTTGTAAAGAGAAAAGACCTTTGTGTAAGTTTCTTTGATAAACTTTTATGAAAGTGTTATAGGAGCCATTTCTAATCCCCTGTTTGTGTTATATTTCATTTTAGATCTCAGTTAAAAATTTTCTTCTTTGCTTTTTCTCTTGTGATGAGAACAAAATAAATTTTGTTTTCTGTTTGTAGTATATATTTAATGTTTGAAATTAAATTGTATCATGATATTATATGTAAAAGTAGACAGCATCCACAAATGTTTGCAATTCAGCAAGATTAATAGATGTAAAGTAAAAAATAAAAGAAGAGATGAAATTTTATCAGCACAAAATTACAAACGGAAATTTCATTTTAAAATATCTCTTATTTGTTTTCGTTTTTCAAAATATTTTTTTTTATCTTTTTTAACTCGGGTTCTTTCTAAGATCCACTTCCTCTCCCTCTCCCTTTCCCTACCTGAAAAAAACCTAAAGCTCAATCAATCAGAACAATATAATTGTCTCTGAAAGGCAGACTGACACAACCTCCCAAATGGAAAAAAGCTTATAGCTGGCGAGATCCGCGCGAGACCTGCTCGGTCGATGGCCACCCAAACGGAAATACTGGCTGCAGCCTTAGGATGCAGTTACTTTGTTTTAATAAAAAATAAAAATAAAAATTTGATTTGTATGAGCATCAACTTGTCTTTCTAACTTTCTTAAGTTTTAAATTTCATGTCTTTTCACTTTTTTATCTGTATTTAATCTTTATCAGATGAAGCAAGAGAAGAATGTGACAATGTGGATGAACTTCTCAAGGATGCATGGGGAAAAATGAGTAATGATGAGAAAATCGTTTATAGAGAAAAGTGCTGGAATGAGACACGGAGGTGGGTAGCAATATACATCATCATCTATGTCTGTATCCATATACGTATCTATACTTAGATCCTTCTACCTATTTAGCTACCAATGAAGAGTATCTGTTGGTCTTTTTATTTTGTTTGTTCATTACATGTATACAAGCATACCTGTAAATAATGTTAGATTATGATTCCTCTTTATTATAAAGCTGGGTCTCTTGAACTTTGACTGAGATTAACTCAGAAACCTCTGTATGGGATACGGGTGATATCAAGTACGATTATAAGATCAATTAGTACTTGATACTGAAGTTATGCAAGCTTTTTATTGCAATGAAATTAGATCTAGTAACACTCAAAAGTTTCCTGGATAGCAGGAAAAACAATTAAAATACTGATTTGATCCAACAGTTTATTTGCTAAGAACCTAAAGCAAGCCATTTGAAATCTACATGTGAAATATGGGGATTGTAGGTACAGTGGTTCCTGAGTTATAAGCAGTCAAAGTTCGAGGTGTTCAGCTTTATATATATAGATAATTTGGTTTTCAAAATATATTTTGTTTTGTATGTTTCTTCAAATCATTGTGATTTTATATTCAAAATCTCCATATTATTGTACCCAGGGATAAAGCTATCAAATTCAACATAAGAAGCTTGTTGAAGAGTATTACACTTGTTTGTTTTCATTGTATTTAGTTTTTGTTTTTCCTTTTTGTGTAAGATAAGATAGATGAGAGAAACTTTATTGTTGAAAAGAGATGCTCATTTCTTTTGTGACACAATATGTGTGTTTCCACTCTCCCTTTCTTTCATCCGTATCTTCTGTTTCTGATGAAGGGACATGGTATGTCAGAGGCAAGGTGTCTGCCTCTTAACTAAAATGTCGTGGGTTCAAGTTCAGACAGGTTGAAAAGTTTTCTTGAGTTTTTCAAGTAAAACCTACAACACTAGTCCCATCGGAGATGGACAATAAAAATTAGGGCCCTATGTGCAGATCACAACACTGCATGTTAAAGATCCCTTGGCTGCTGACAGGGCAGTCCAGTCAACATTCAAAATCCTACCAAAACCCATGAGATCACCTTCATTGTGGATGTGGGTAAAATTAATCAATTCACATCAAAGTTTTTGGTGACAACAATAGATGCAAAATCATTTCTATGACATAGAGTATGGCATACGCAATTTTTATTTATAGAATCAATGAATGATGATGAAGGCAATGGGAGCAATAATTTAAAAATTGATTTTAGAAGGTGTCTTTTTTATCTGTCTTTTGTTACATTTATTATATTTCTTGTCAAAATCCACTTGGATAGGACTTTTAATATTGCTTGAACATTCCTTTACAATGCCAAGGAATTGGTAAGGTGTACAAAATTTGTTCACTGTCTGTCTTTGGCAGTAGGAGGTGCAATGTTTAACCTATCTTATATCAGCGGATGATTTTTATCTGGAGAAAACAATCCAGGCTGTATGCCTATATCGGGATTTGAGTTTGCCAACTTTTTGTGTCTCCAGACCACTCAATCAACACCTGAATTCACTGCATTCTCATTTTATAGCCAATTTTTTTCATGTTTTTTGCCAAACGTCAGATCATTTTGTGTGTAGTTATGATTCTTAGTCATTAATATAAACATTTTGACTGATTGACATGATGGGTACAAAATCTAATCATCATATATTGTTGATAATTTTTTGCCAGTTTTTTTCTTCTTATTACCTATCATCTTTTACTGTAATAACTTTCTCAATTCTCTTACAATTTCAGATATGAGAAAGAAGTGAAGACATCCGTGAATAAAGTTAAGATTAAGGAGGTATTATAAACTTTCCATAAGAGCAACATTAAAATTTTTTTATTATCTTCTTTGTTGTCCCAGAAAACAACGGAGGCGTGCAAAATTGAAAAGTATAAGTATTGATGATATTACAAAATTGTTAAATTTAGTTTTGTTTAAAAAAAGATATTGTGCTATGTAAGATGCTGCTACCATGGAGGCCGTTTTTCCCGTGTAAATGATTTTTTTTTCCTCTAATTACCATAGCTAAAAGGCTGCTTCGAAAACCTTCAGTCTGGCTAAGCCTTCTTTGTTTTTTTGTTGGAAGGCCAAATGTTCTGCCTGACTCAAGGCAGTAAATCGGAAATTTAGATCGATAATGCCGCATTTTCCCTTTATCTGGAACATGTCATTGTAGATCTAGATTGTGCTGTAGGTGTAGAATCTGTACTTTCTAGCCAGCATTAGGCCTTTTGATGATTATATGAGCCAACCAGGTGAACAAGACGATTGACACCTGCGATTCACATTGGCCAGTGACACTTGCAGACAGGTCATCATCATTGAAACACCTTGACTTGATCAAAGGCACTGCCATAACCAACGGAACTAGATGCATGTTTCCACTAATAAAAATGATACTGATAAAGAACTGGTGATGATCAAGATAACCATGGAATGAGGCTTTATTATTTGATGCAACAGCTACCTAGTGTTATGATTAGTAGAAAAAGAGAAAGGAAATAATATTTTTTTTTAAAATGTACACTGCTTCATCCTTCCTAATCTTTCTGATATATGTCCTTTGCCTCTTGTTTTGAATTTGAGCTCGAGGCCTATATGTCTATAAAAGTTACATGATAATTATCTTGGCTACAACCCCATATATTCGTCTGAAAGACCGTCTGACTAAGAGGCCGCTTTTTATATGCCTCTTAGGTGGAGACTTCGCAATCACCACCACATGTGCTGTCAGTCTTTACCCACATTACAGTTAGGCAGATCACGTAGACAGAAGCTAGATATACAATATTGATCGCTTTTTGCATGCGTAGGCCTAAGCCCTTTCCTTTCGCTCTTAGTTCTTACTCAGACGAAACCTACAACATACAAAGCTAAACCCATTGTCGCATCTCATATAATGCAGCCTCCCAAACAGTCCTCTTGCTTGTAGGGACATAGATTAACTGCATAATTACACAAAAAAGAATACTGCCTCCCGATTTTGGTTAAATCCTTTAAACTTGTTTAAAACATCAACCCTGCTTGTGATCAACTATTGCTCATGGTCCTGAGGTATTAATATTAAACAGGTTCCACAGTATAACTTAACATAAAAGAATTAACAAAAAAATTCACCTCAGTTTTTCACAAAACTGTGTAATGTCAAATTACAGATTGGATGAAATGATGGATAAGTACCTCTGATGGTTTTTTAACAATGGAAAAATGCTACAGTAGTCGCTGGATAAAAGCACACTTTGCATAAAAGTAAATTAAATTTCCTTAAAGGCCCTTAAGGCCTATAGAGCCGGAGCTTATCCCGGTTTCTATAGTGTGAAGTGGAACAAGTGACAATAATCACTTCCTGGCCAGGACGCTAGTCTGACGCAGGATTTTTACTCCCAAGCTAGTGCTTGTACCCATTTGCACCTGGGTAGAGTGGGGAAAATGTGTGTTAAGTGTCTTTCCCAAGTAACACAACGCTGGACCTGGCTTTGCTAGGATTCAACCTCGGGACTTCCTGATCCCCAGTCCGACAGCCTAACTGCTCGGCCACCGACTGCCACTCTGCATAAACACACGCCTAGTTCTGCTGACCGAATTTGTACTATATAACAAAAATGTTCTCATAGACACACGGTATGCACAAAAGCACGCCTCTTCTTGCACCCAAAGGGCGTGTGTCTATCCAGCTACTACTGTAGTATTATAGTTATAGGCCCTCTTAAAGGTTATCCAAATATTATTTCAATAGATAGATTTATTGATGGATGGATTTATCAATAGATGCATTTATGTACCATATTATTTTGTGTTTTTTACTTACTTTAAGTTGGTGTTTACTGTCTAACAAAAAATAATAGGGCCCATATTAATGATTTGCATTTTTGTTTTATGTTTTTTTGTCTAAAGGCAAGTGCCAGGGATCAGGTTGCTTCACTGGCATCTCAGAGTCAGGCCCAAAAACAAAAAAAGAAGTTAAAGAATCGATTGTATTCAAAAGAACTGATAGTTCCCTGTGCCATCAGCAAACTAAACAGTATCTTCTTTGAAAATGAACTCAATGCTCAAAGGTAAGTACAAAAATCCTTGCAACACTTTCATGGCTTATACTTATAGAGGCTTATGGTAATAATAATAATAATAATAATAATTATAATAATAATAATGAGTACATTTCTATAGTGCTTATACATGTACATAAGAGCTCTAAGCGCTTTGACAAGTCAAAAGGTAAAATTCTAGAAGAACCCAATCTTGACCAATATTAAACATACCTACATTATGTGTAGTATCAAACATACGGTAAAAATGCAACGTTAAAAAATTCTTCTTGGCCCAAGGTTTGGTTATGAATCATAAAAACAATGGAAGCAACGGAAGGCAAGTTGTGTACGAAACATTAATGCAAGATAGAAATGAAATTGGGTAATCAACATGGATTTCCTATGGTGTCGTTATAGATTTGGGTTGATTCCTTAACAATTTATGTGGTAACAGCTATGACAGCTGTCACATGCTATTACTTTATCATTCAATCTAGATATACATCTTATGTTGCAAATTGGACAACAGACTGATATGCATGGTCCTGAGTTTAGGTTTGTATCTCCTGAGAGTATAATCAGTAAAATTAGCAAACGGTTTGTAAATTTTATATGGGTTCAAGTATCTAAATCTGAAGTTTTGTTGTTTGCTTTTAAGAATAGGTGTTTTCGATAACAGTCACTGTGTCTTGCCCTGCAGACACTTCTATGCAAGCACATGCGAGACGAATGGACTGTGTTGCTTATAGTGAACAAAATGGTCCCCACTCCTTTTGTTTACAATCCTTTGACCACTACCATAGACCGCTGACTAGAGCAGCTGATGAAGCTTTTATTTTCATATTTTTGAATGAAACAAATTCTATCCAACCATATTACAACTTATCCAGAACGACCACCTGTCCATAACGATCACTTTGGTCTATGAGTAAGATCATTGGTGGTCGTTATGGACAGGTTTGACTAATTTGTTTGTTTTGAAACATTGTTTTGAAACATCTGCTTTAAAGGAAAAAAGATTTCTTTTGTGAAAAGTTGATTTACTCTCTTGTTTACCTACTTTAACAGTCAAAATGATTCTCAACCATGTGTTGTTGGTCAAGCCAAACTGTGTGATGCCTGGTTCTGCACTATTAAAAATAAAGTGTGCTTGATAAATACCCACCGTTTAATGGAGCTTGATATTTACAATAGATTGAAGGCAGAACACATATTACCATCAACTTTGTGTGAGCCAGTTCGTCTGGATTCAAAGTAAGTATATTTAATAATTACTCCATTTTTGCAGGTTAAAATTATGTATGTTACTATTTAACTTGTGTAAGAGTAGAAGATTACTAGAATTAAATTACGTTTTATGCTGTTATATTATATAATGGTTAAGATTTTGTATTGATATACTATACTTTCCATTATGATAGTAAAATTCAATGTATCAGCACCTATACTTTGAAATTGGTGACTAGATGTTAATTATAATTTGTACATGTCTATCCGTTTCTATAATCAGATTATGGTGGTGAACATGGTTTATTAAAGAGTAAATTTTTACTGACTTTTGTATGAATTTTATCAATACAGAGGTAATTACATTTTGGTTGCTACGTTTTGTTCAGCATCAAAGATTTTCCATTCTAAATAGTGATTTGGTATTTCATTTAGAAATGTAGCAAAATTAAGAACAGGAATATAGTTTTTTTTTGCTTTGTGGTATTGCTTTTTTAGTAATTGCAAACCATTGTTATATCCTATCTAATACTCAATTATTGCATTCACTCTATTAGCATGATAGGAATTTCTTACTCTGTTTCATTTAAGAATGAGTTTCCTTTCTTCACATAGAAAACTGGTTTTAATACTTAACTGAAATTATCAACAGATTTTGTTTCTTCCCCTTTATTTAAATTTTGTGAGATATTCTGAATTGTTTTTCCTTTTCAGACTCATTGGTATAGATCTCATAAAAACGTTAGAAAAGTTAGCCAAAGCGAACCAGACAAAGGACATGTATTTTACTGTTGCCGACAAGAGATTGATTGCAAATGGCTTCAAAGTAAAATGCCACATTGGTAAGAAGATAGTTTAACTAGAAGACTAGACTATTTGCTGATTCGTTTCAGAGCTAAAATTACTGCTCAATTGTAGAATAACCTTGAACCCCCTCCTCCCAAAAACCCCCCAACAGCAACAATACATACACACACATAAACACAAAGACAGAAAAAACACAACCTAACAAAACAGCAACAATAATCTCTGAATCTGCCAATGGAAGAAAAAACAAATTTATGGCAGTTTGTTACAGTAAACCTCAGATTCAATGAGGTTGTTTGGACCATACAGAGTTCTTGTTGAATCCGAGTGTCTGTACTTTACATTTACTACTAACTAATGACATCGTTTTAGACAATCTAGAAATGGCTCAAGAAAAACAAATGGACAGAGTTTAAAAACGATATGACGTGTAGCGAGGCAGCTAGCCAGAAGGCTTGATCTCTCTTTTGACCCGTCACTTATAACATTGATATGATATGCATGCAATTGTGTTTGTGTGTTTTTCTTTGTGTGACTATCCAATATATTTGTAAAGTGGAATGCTTCGTTCATATCTTGAAATCCTAAAATAATTCTGTCAACCTGTCTTGAGACACGCTGGTGCCAAGTGAAGATGATGTATGAAAATCAAACGGCATCGCATGTCAAGAAAGAAGTGATAGAGGATGGGTAAGGAAGTTAGTTACGGTGTGTCAAGTCAACCCCAACCTTCCCCTGTCTGGATGTATGCATGGTATTGGCATCCCTAGATGCCCCGGCCAACACTGAGCTTGACGCTTGACATACACAACGTAACAACCCCCTTCTTTCCTTCCCACCCTCTCTACGTTTGTAGATCTAGAAGAGTGATGGAGGCTAAATAAATGTTATGTGGGATAAGTGAGTTATTTTGTTTTTATTGGAAAACTTGAAGTAAAATAAAAGAAGTTCCTTGTGGAATGATGCCAGTCAAACTGATACTGGATTTTGTTGGAGTTGAGGTCGCTCATCTATTAACACCCAAGGTGTTTTATTGACATAATTAAGAAAAATGATCAGTTATTTTAAATGACCTCGTTGGATCTGGTGTCTTGCTGAATCCAAATTCGATTAAGTTGAGGTTTTACTGTAATTTAAAATGATTTGACTTCAACGTTCTGTAGGATTGATATACTTTGTTGACTAAAAAAACGGATTCTTAGATGGAAGTCCAAATCATTTGCTTTGATTTTTTCCTACAGATACAGATGGAACATTGAGCATGGAGGTTTTAGAAATCTGCAATACTGTACCAACGTATAATGTCAAAGATATTAAGTCTATCTTGGAAATTTTGTCCCAAAATCCTGATGCAAGGGTTGAAGAAACGCGTCCAAATAAAGTACTCTACTTTTTGCAGGTACCGTTATTTTTGAATGCATACCCACCAAACTAAGTGTGCATGCATTGTTAATAAATAGCTTAAGTTGTATACACGTAATTATTTTTATTTTTGAATATTTTTATTTTTGTACTTTACCCCTCTTGTAATTTTATTTATATATCGTTTTATTTCCGTTTGCACTACACAATTTTATTATTTTCTTGTATTGAAATCACATTTTATTTCATTGACATTTTTTATATGTTGTCCGTACTATGACATGTCATTGTAAAGCGCTCAGAGGTTGATCTAGTATTGATGATGGCGCTATAGAAAGGTATTTTATTATTTCATTATTATGTCTGTTGTAAAAGTGCTGTTTTTTCGTCTGTTACAAATGAAATTAATTGACAGATAAAATAAAAAATAAAAATTCAAGTTTCATGTTGGCATTCGCATGATTGTTTCAACTGTGATTTCCATGGCCCCATCTATTGCTGTTAGTTTGTACAACCTTTGTGTGCGGTGAGGCGTTCCAAATTTTTCATTAACTTTTGTAGGCATGATACGATACAACTATCACTGTAATATTTTAGTTTTGGACTTAATACTTCAGAAAACTGAAGATTGAATGAAATTATATTTCAGCTGAAAAGACGAACAGGGAGAAAAAAGTTTTGTTGCATTGATATAAAGCTTGAATTCGAAGATTCTAGTTTGGATTTAGAGTCCTCTGATAATAACCCACTAGGTCTTTAACGAGTCCATTGAAAGTGGTGATGGAGCTGACTAGTTTAAGCCGTTTGGAACCATCAACATACAGGAAGTGAGCGCGGCAGTGTTTATGACACTAGAAGGACAACTTAATTAAGTCTATATCTAGAAGTTATGCCACTGATTTAAGTTTGGTTGAGAACTGTCCAATATGTGCACTATTCACTGCTAATCCAGACCTTTTTACTCAAATGATAGCTGAAATTTTATAATGTCACTGTCACCCATAATTTTTAATTTTGGTTGCATCCGGTGTTGAGCTCAAATTTTGTTCAACTTTATGTGTAATAAGGTACCAGTTAGGATACATTTGCATATTCTTCTTCTAGACATTAAAAGTTTATTTTGTGATAAAGATAAAGTGAGGAGAAGGGGACAATAGGTACTTCATAGACAATTTTGTTTGAAGATCAAACGTCCCCATAACCAGGGCATCTGATACTTAAAAATAACACATGAAGAGTCATGAAGCTTCGCCTCTCATTGATCAAAGATTTACATGTGTACAAAAAATCAGGGCTTTGGAGTGAAAATTTGTTGTGTCTACTCTTAAACTGTTGCATGTGTCTCCACAGTTAGAGATTGTTCCAGTAGATTACTTTAGATGTGTTCTGCAGTCAGGGGATAAAAAAATGTAAAAAAAATGTGTTGTTGAAATTGGATCTTTTCTTTTTCCCTTCCACTTCTTCTTCCCCTTTCTTTTTCTCCACTATCTTTTCTTTCTCTTCAACTTCCTTTTTATCTTTGCTGTTTTGAATTTTTTTGGTGTTTTCACTGCCATTACTGACATGTATCTGCTTCGGTCAATAGGCTGTTTATAGCCAAACCCAATACGTGTTGGTATTGATTTTTCTATTTTTTCCCACTATTTTTCAATGCCTTTTTTTCAGTATCAGCATTTCTCACATGTATAGTCAGATCATTCGTACACAGAAATGACATAAAATTATTATTGGTTAACACGAAAATCAAAAAGTAGATGGAGACAGCTCTAGCAGCGAAGGATTTTGCCCTCGAAAATAAAAAATTCCTGTTATTTGTTAACCTAAAAATTAGTTCTAAATCTATAATTGAATCTGATTCTGAATCATTACATAATAATACTTATGTTGCTTGATCATTTAAAAAGAAGCTAAATACTAGAGGATATATATCTAAATCTACTAAAACTTCTACCGAAACAGTTGATGGAAGATGTGTAGTTACCTTGAAAAAAGCTTTTTGTTTTTTACCTTTTTCTCCATCCATATCTTTTTCCATAATAAATGAAACTTTACATGCACAAAGCACCAGCATCACCTGGATAGTGGAATGTCTTGTTTTCTGAAGAGAATGCTTTTGGAAAAGAATGCTTTTTTAAAAAATTATGTGTTCTTCAAATAGTACAATTACAGTGATTTATTTTAAAAAATCAGCATTTAACAGTTAGGTGAACACAAAGTTTCTGGCAGTGAATGAATTAAAGCCAGTCTTGAACAGTTACTAGGTCTGATGTGAAAGCAGGAAAGAAAAGATAATTTGATAAGATTCAATTATTTTTAGATTGTGGGCATTGGAAAATGGTGGTGAAAAGTTATAATTTTGTTAATTTCACTCTAGGTCGAGTGAAATGAATGAATAGTAGGCCTATTTGACACCAATTGTTGGCATTTGGCCACCTCTGTTCAACTGCACATCTTCACATAACAAATCGTCTTTTAATGAATGTTGTCCGGTATTTATCTCAGCAATTTTGTGTCGAGTTTGATGTAGAAACTTGTTTTATTGTAATTTTTGAAGTCATGTTATTTGCTTATTAATGGTTACTTTCTTACTTGCAGGGTGAAGCAGTTCGAATGATGCGGCAAAACAAAAGTCTTAAAACGGAAGAAGATGTTCAAGATTTACTGAACAGAAATGTTGATTTGATGAGCCAGACTTGTTTGCATGATAAACCAATTGTCCAAAATCTGATTGATATGTCAGACTTGGAATGTGAAGAGATGTTATGAATGGTTGTAAAGCGTGTGAATGGGTGTATATATAAAGAAAAAAAATTAAATAAAAGCGGAATGGACAAAATGAATAAAGATGTTATGATTTGTTTGTCACTTATAATAATCCCATTTGTTAGATGAAAGAAAGGTTTAAATTGGAGTTCAATTTTGTTTTCTACTACGTGGTGCTTCCCCTTCTGTTTCATCATTGGTAATTTCACAGCAGTAGATGACTGTGATAGTTATATTATGCATCTATATTATGGGTCTTTTTCAGGTGCTCCTTAAGCACTGTTAGTCATAGACACAGATTTACTTCATGCTTTGTGATTGTGTGCGTGTGTGGGGGGTGGGGGAGCAGGATTCTCCACTGAAAACTACGATTTGTTCAATCAAAAGCTCCCCCTGGATCAGTTAGCACCGTGTCATGAAGCAAGCGAATGAAAATTTTGGATATTTTTACATGCGCATGGCCCTGTGAAGAAACCAAAAGGAGGGCTAAAAATGCTTTAACTTTATGGAAAAATTTTAAGTTTTGGTTATTTTCACGGGAATTCATCTCTTCCACCCTGTGCAATAAATCACAGGATAAATTATGAGGATTCAAAGAAGAAAGAGATGTAAAAGAAGGAAAAGAACGAGGAAAAGGTCAATAACATGCTAACGACAAGATAGCTACTTCTTATAACAGAATGTGCACATTTTAAAAGAACAAAAAAGTGAACATCTCTTTAATTTCATAAAAATAAATAATTTTGTTGCAACATTAAAATAACAATTTATTGACCAAATTAGAGATAAGAAAAAAGACAATAAAACTGAACATGACCTTTAACAATCACAGAAGCGATTAACAAAATATGACTTGAACGCTGAATTCATCTTCCGGACTTAGCACCTTCATAATAGTTACCTGTCTTATCTCTAAATTCTAATGGCTATGGTCTCTCATGTAATCTAACCCTGCTTTTCTCTATTGGGATGCTATGTAATGTGAAGATTGATAATTTACAGGTAACATCTTTCACAAAATATTTTGTTCACCTTCAAAATAGTTGCCTGTCCTATCTCTAAATTCTAATGGCTATGGTCTCTCATGTAATCTAACCTGATTTTCTCTATTGGGATGCTATGTAATGTGAAGATTGATAAATTTACAGGTAACATCTTTTAGTTTTTGCATTCTCTCTCACACTCTCTTTCGCTACTCCCTCCCCCCTGTAAGAATAATTGAGAATTGAAAATTATAATCACACAAATGTACATTATAATATCTTTCCTTGCCAACTTACCCGAAAGGATTATTTTATGTGATATATAGAGTGAATGATATGTCTCACTATGTCTCCATACCCTAACTATTTCAAATAATTATAACATTATTGATAAATGCTGGAGAAAAAGTGAGTAGACAAAGTAGGTAAGAAAATGTCACATTGTGACTCACAAGTAATTTACCACTACCACAAAATAGTACCACTATTACCATGTACAGGTCATCCCAAAGCAGACTTATTACAGTCAGTGTATTGAAATGATAGTATATTAAAACTTCCATTTCCATTTCCAAAATGACCACAATATCTACTCATATGCATTTACATGTAATACACAGCATATAACTATTTCTTGATCTGGTATTGAAAGAAATACAATGTGTCAAAAGACAACAAAAAATATCCTCTGGGAAGAGCCATCTTCCACTAAAAGGAGTTAATATTTACAGAATAAAGTTTATCCATTCTAGTTTTTATTATAAATAACATAGGGAAAAAATAGGACTGAGTAAAACAGTCGATTTTATACATAAGTTGATTTGAAGTGAGCTGACTTCTAGCATGATTCCATTGTGTTTATGAACATTTAATCCAAGCCATTCACTGTCGGCGTTTGTAGTATTAATAAAAAAAAAAGAAGAAAAACAGGATTGATTAATCCTGAGAGACAAAACAAGGAAAGGAAAAAAAAATAAAAAAAAAAAACCTAATCAAGGCAAAATCAAAATGTCATTGTTTAAAAGAGAAGAAAAAAAATGTGAAAAAAACCCCCAGTGATCAGTATAAACTTAATATCTATCACTGTCATTATAAACAAATAGGACTAATTTCATTAAAACCCAGACATAAAGTAAGATCTGTCATTGTGAAGAAGTATGAATAATTCAATTGTAACCCAATATTCACCAAATTCTCACAGACAAGTATACTATACTATTTCCTTTTGTTCTTCAGTGAATGGAATGTATAATAAACAAAATTATTTTCATATTGCACATCTTTAATTAAATTTTACATGACACATTATAAATTTTAGTAATTTTATTTATAGTCAAAACCTATCTAAGCAAAACAATAAATACTATTTAAATGTTTACAACTAGCAAATTTCAACTTGTTGAATTTCTTGGATTCTCTTTTGAGGACGGTAAAAACTCACGTGCCTATAGCCAGCGATGTAAGCAAACGTTTGCGTGAACAATCTTCCAACTACCATGATGAAGTCCTGCAGAACTGGGCTGACACTGGAATAAAGCTAATTTATAGTTATAGGGTGAAGAGTCAAAGTGTTATTGTCAGGCTGACCGAGGTTCAGGACCTGGCTGTCCGCTTTGACTGTTGAGAATCTTGACTACCTCCAGCAGCTGCGGCTTTCTCTTCTCTTAACCTTCGAGCTCTGCTAGACTGAGAGTGAAGTTTGCGGAACAGTGCTTGAAATTTGTTATCAGGAAATAGTTGGCCAAGGATGCCTTCAAGCATGACATACAGCAACCGCTTGTTCAAAGTTTTATACTGGAACATTTGGAAAATGCGAGCCACACCGAGACGGACAGAGTCTGTTCCCATCAACGTACGGACTTCATCTGCAATATAAAATATATTTTCCTTGTTAAGTCGAAACCTTACAACTTTTTAAAGCCATTTTCTTTCCATTCGCCAACATTTTTAGTTTGCCTCAGAAGCCAGATTCAAAATTACGACTGTAACAGTATTTTCCTAAAGACACCTGAGAAATTAATGAATGAAAGAGACTACTATTCTTATGTAAGTAAAGAAAGACATAACAGGCTTTCTCCACGAGATCACTTATATAATGTTCAGTGAAATGAAAAAATTTAGTTAAGTTTATATCATATGATCTCCATTATAGGGATATCTCCATGCAACAGTGACATTTAAATGACCATCTAATCCATCATTTCATACAAGCAGCACCAAAAATTAGAAGAAATTTTAGACTAAATGGAGAGTAAATAGGTGCCTAAACAGCACATGCTGGAGAAAAAACAGAGTAAAATTAAGCCCAGACTTGCTAGTGTGTACTGTATGCTTTCATTATAAGATTTATCCACCCCTACACGAACACATGCACACACATTGAAAATAAAAAACCCAACAAACCCTCCCTGTAAAAACTACATCTCGTAAGCAACCCAATAACTGATGACATCGGAAGAAAGGAAAAGAAAATGTGGCAAGCGCATACAATGGGTCTGATAATATACGAGTGAACCTTCTCTGAATTTTTGTTAAGACTTTTTTTTTATTACCCGGAACACTTCCAAGCATTTTTGCCCGACACAACACACGAGTTCTCATCTTTGTTGGCTCATCTCTTGGAGGCCGAGGCTCAGCCAACACTCCATTGGGCCAAAAGGAATTCTTAAAAAGCCGTGACATACTCTGCCATCTGCTCTGAAGACGTCATGAAATCAACATGTTCCACAATTTTCCTGAGAGGCAGATGAAGCAGAAAATGAATTATGCAATGTGTATGACATGAAATGTTAACTACGTTTTTTGGCTCTTAAATATAGTACTTATATTTTACATGTCACAATTTCTTTAGCGGGTGTCATAGACAAGTTTTACATTAGTGACAAGAATAATTTTAAAAAGCCTGGGAGGCTGCCGCCAAGGAAGCCAGTCTGCCTAGAAGACTGCCTTTCCGTGCAACAGATTTCTCTCCCTTTAATTACCATGTCTAAGAGCTGCTTCAAAAACCTTCAGTCCGGCTAAGAGGCCAGTTTTCCTTTCATCATGTGACAAGAATAAGCAACAATATACAGATAGTGTTGATATGTCTAACCTGTTTATCTTATCACCAAATGTTGCTTTAATCAGTTGTCTGAGAATTGCCACTATTCTTCGTCTAAGCCACTGATTTTTGTTGCGAAGGTCAAATACTTCATCCATGAGAAGAAGCATGATGCGAAGAGGTATGTTTTCTCCAGCATCAATATCCAAACCAGCTCCCACTTTCAACTGGTTCATCAACTCCCGGTTCTTGGCCTGTTCTGCCTGTGATGAGGAGAAGAAAAGAATCCCAACTGTACAAAGAGAAACTTGAACCAATCATTTTTTAGTTCAAAACTGCTATCTCATCTTTATATTTACTTTGATTTTTTTTTAAAATCCAAAAACCCAAGGTAAATGATCAAAAGACAGACCTCGGAGAAAGTGGAAAGAAAACCTAAAACTACATGAGGCATTAAGGCAAAGAAACCTTACCTTCACAGAAGGAAACAGAAAATCTCAGGACAGGGTAGCCTAGAAAAAGATCATTTCGGGCATCTAAACCCATACATCGAAAGGTAGAATGGGCACTGATAAAGAAAGAAAAACTTTAACAATTTTGGTTCTGTTACATCGTGACAGAAAGGCTTTTCTTCGTTTTTAACTCTCTTAATGAGTAATATGTGAACTTTTGATAGCTCAATAATCTTTGTTCCTTTACAGGCCATTATGGCCAATAGAGCCAGAGCATATCCCAGTTTCAGTAGCGTAAAGTGGAACAGGTGATAATACTCACCTCCTGGCCACCTAGGTAGAGTGGGGAAATGCGTCTTAAGTTTCTTTCCAAAGAAACCCAACATCGGACTTAGCTTTGCTAGGATTCAAACCCAGTCGTAATCTTAGGAAAATGAATAATAAGACTCTCAAATAAAACAAAATATTCATGGTGCTTACACTTTTCTGTGACTGGAACACTTTGCCGATGCCGTCACCAATTTTCGACACTCCATCTGGCACACTCTTGACAGCACTTCCCACATTTTTTGATGCAGCTCTCAGTGGGTTAACAATTGTGTCCATCTAGACATAAGGGAAAACTTTCATCTTAATCAATGACATGGATATTTTCAAAAATGTATCTATTTGTTTCGTCACAAGATAACTTCAGCTTTGATAAAGATAAAGAGATAAAGATGGATTTATAGTCCTTATCCCAGCACAAATGCAGGCTCACCGACTACATCATTTATCCTCCAGCAGGCCATTTTATTCAAAGTCCCTTTCAACTCCCAGTGGAAAATACAGTTCACAAGCCTGTTAGGCTTTTCGTACTAGCAATCTGACAAGATATTTCTCTACCTTTAGCTGGGTACTCATTCACACCTGAGTCAAGTGAAAGTAGAGTGAACTACCTTTCCTAAGAGTACAACATTGTGAAAAAAAAACCCTGTGCCAGCCGTGGGGCTTGAACCGGTGTCGTCGTGATTACTAACTCACAACACTATGGTTCAGCTACGCCTTGTTTGAAGATGCAATGTAACATTTTATCAATCTCGCTTCATCCACCTAAGACATTAAGCTTTTACTTTTCATTTTTAAGGCAGGAAAAGCCAGCATAATTTTGCACAGAACTGACAATGCTTGGATAGAAATGTAAAAATATTGAATTTCCTCTGATCATTGTGCGTCTGAAGAGATTGTTTTGCTTTTGAGTTTCCGTTTTTTGCTTTTAGTGTGTACATGAGTGAGTAACTGTCAAAATACAGCCATCCTATATCATTAAAAAGTTTGTAGCGTCCTTGGTTGCCATAGAAATGGTAGCCTTCTTGGATTTCGACCCAATTTTCAAAATCTATCTCCTCCCTTAGTTATGAATAAAATCACTCAGACCCTGCACAGATCGACTTTCCCATTCAACATCTAAAGAGTGACGTCGGTTTTTAAAATATTTCGGATATATTTTTTATGAATTTTTTAAAATACTATATATTGGGAATGTACAAAAACGGCATTTTTATTACAAAAAAAAATAATTCTCAAAAAGTTTACAATATAAAAAAAAACCCTGACGTCATTCTATTAACATTGACAAGAGGAACATGTGTGCCAAATATAATACAAATCGTTCGGTAAATGGCGGAGGAGATAGAATTTTAGTGTGAAAAAACTACATTTGAAGGAAAATGCAAGTAAAAAAAATCAAAAGAAAATAACACAAAACAAACGGTTCAGACAGATTTCCCTTTGTTGTAGCAGCCCCTTTACTCTTTCAACAGTCTCTGGCATTGTTACTAATGTAAAGATGATTATAAATCTAGCTTTAGGTGTGCACTGTTGTGAAAACAGATGTCAAAATGACCATTTTTTTTTTCCTCTATATCCTATGCTTGAGCACATGTTTACATACACACTGACGCTGCAACGCCTTTTACATCACACAGCGATGGGCGGTGTTGGCAAAAGCCAGGTGACCTCGTTGTTGCCACATTTGACAATTAGTCGCCAATATACGGATTTTACTGCCTTCTTCTCAGTCAGTGTTAGGGTAATTTACTTCAAAATTTTGACTGTTTTTACCTACCCTCACCTGCAAATATTTTGTAAAAAAAAATATACGTCATTGGACATCTTTCTGCCACAAACTTGTAGATAAATGATCGTTCTACCCGAATATGCAAAGAACAGAAAATCAACCTTTGGTCCCAAACTCGCCAATCCAGGTGCTCCCCCCCCCCCCCCCCCCCCCCCCAAGAAAGCCGACTAGAATTACCATTAAATGTGACAAAGACCACAGGCAATTTAGACACAATTCGGTCAATTTTCAAGTTACAGGGTTGAAATGAATAAAATCAAAAATTTTAAGACGGCATTTTACTCATATCTGACATAGAGATGCAAAGAAAGAGAACATCTCAAAATGTCAAAGATTTTGTACTGTTAATGAAGCACAGCATTGAGAACAATGGCATTCAAGTCAAAGTTTTGTCAGGCATACTGTTGAAAAAAGTAAAAGCACGGATATACATCATGTTTACATACATCCTGTTAGATAAAAACCCAACTTCTTGTTTAAAGCATTTGTAACTTGATGTTTACTATTTACATATTTTATGTTGAATTGAAAATCAAATGAAAACAACAAGTTGTTGAGATCAAATTCTATGGATGAATAAAACATGCATGTCACATATTTGTAAAAAATAGTTCTGTCTAAAATAGATTCTTGGTGTGTCACCTTTCTTGAAAACTCAGACTTGTGCTTTTCCCACACACCAGTATGTAGAAACTGGTTCATTAAATCATGAAGACCAGGAACAGAATGCAAATTTTCTGGTTTCATTAATATCTGCAAGATAAAACATAAACAAGGAAATTTACTAAATTCTGTTGTATAAGTAGAAAAGATCATTAATTTTGAGGTAATTCTATCTATTTTAAGAGAAGAATGTCTTAAATATTATAAGTACGATGCATTTCAAAGGCAATAAGAAATTATTCATCCTTTAACTTAAAAGCCTTTAACAGTTAAATACAAGAAATGTACAAAAATTAGTGGCATGACGAAACAAATTTTTCATGCAGCATTTCGTACTTTCGCAAGAGAAAAATAAATTTGTCAAAACAAAAAAATCCATTATACACCAGTTGCCTTTCTAGTTTAGAATCTTAAAAGTACAAAAGATCAAGGACATAGTGAAAACATACATATACAGAAACCTTGTGATTTTAGCTGAGACACAAGTTGTTTTTTATAGCTTTAACTGTGTAATAGAGATTGGTATTTCTTCTGGTGATGGGACAAAATGGAGTGTATTATCTATGTGTGTGTATTTGAGCTGGGAGGAGGAGGGATGGGGAAGAAATTTAAAGTGTTGTCTCACTATTAACACTTTCTTTCTTACTGCCCTTTACTGCCAAGTGGTATGTAGGGCAGCAACCAAGCTTTTCCCCTCCTGCCTAGTTTTGGGCCTTCTTTTGAATGGTGTTCCATGTCTCTTTCCAAGCCTTCATGTCTTCTTCTACAGTTCTGCGCCATGTGATCTCTGGTTTTTCTCACTTTCTTCTGTCTTCAGGTGTCCAATGCATTCTTTGCATCATAAATAAACAGATTTTAATTTCACATTAGAAAACATGTTTTTTATCTTACCTTCAAGTACTTATCCAAGTCTTTTCTTCTTTTTTCCAAGAATGCTGGGCTTGTGTTTTTCACAACAGTTTTACTAGGTAGCCGGGAATGGTCATGTCAGGGAACTGCAACAGTTTAAATACAGAATAAATGGAAATTCTTCAATGTTTCATTGTATTGCAGGACGATAGGAGGATTGAATCCGTCTGAACATCTCTATGTTGTGCTTTACATCTTTACACTTTAAAAAAAGCAATCACCCCTGTAAAGACCACTGAGTAGATTTTTGTTCCATTGAAATTTACCTTGTCCACCATACATGGTAATTTCAGGGAAAATTAAGAGGAAACAGCAAGAAAGAGTTCTCAGCAACATAAGAAGGAGTGAAAGGCAAGAAGGATGAACTAATAGCAGTCCATGTCAGTTTCCCACTGACTGAAGACAAGACATTCTTGCAAAGTTTTGTGTGAAACTTGTGAACTTAAGGGTGTCACAAAATAAACTGTAGATATCTGATTAACTCTAGATGTATTTTCTTTTCTTTCCTTTCTTTCTATACTTATCAACTTTCGTTCCATTTTCAATGATAAAAATGGATTTGTAGTCTGTATCCCGCACAAGAGCAAGCTCACCGATTGTACATCACTTATCCCCCAGCAGGCCATTTCATTCAAAGACCTTCTCAACTCCCTTGGGAGCATACAGTACAACAGCCTTTCAGGCGCTTTATATTAACACTCGGAAACTTGTACAAAATAGGTTTAGCAACCATTAAAGGGTAAGATTTAGCATATTTATTGTATTTTAATGAGACAAAACATAATAAGGGAGAAGGAAAAGGTGGTGAATAATCAAGGAAATTGGAATGCCTATCTGATAAGTGAAAAAATCCAGAACAATTTGTAATTCTTGAAAAACAACACCTACCTTTTCTGTCAAAATCATATGAAGATCATGAAAATCACTGTAACGACGATAAACATCCCAAATTTCTTCTTCCTCTGAATACTGTTCTTTCTTTTTCACTGTGACTGCAAACACAGCATAAGACTTTCCACTCTTTTCAGATTCTTTCACAATACCTGCATAAAAAGAAAGTATAATCTAACTGTATTCTACTGCTTTCCTTGTCACAAAATTGATATAATACCTAGATCTATACAATGCCCAGCCCCCACACTGCTTGCCCGCATACTGCGCTTGAGTCACTATTCATGCATTAGCATTTAAACGCCTTGATAGACAGTAACACATGTAGAATCTAAAAAGTATTAAACATAAAGCTTAATGTCATCTGGTAGTCTATAAAATAGTAATGAAACAAAGACTGAAAAGTTTTGAAAGAATCAATTTTGAACACTTAAAAGAATGTCATAAAAAAACCCCTCCCAAAACAACAAATTTCTCTAACAAGAAAGCATACAGGCTTTAAGATTTTCTTTCAATTTTTAAGGTTTATTGTACACAATACTTAATTAGTATGATCACTCTCACCTGATTGAGACACCTGTGCAAACAGGTAAACGTCACCTGCAGGTGAACCCACAGAAGTAACTGAGGATCCTGATCCAATTGAAAGTGTGTCTGCTGCCAGATCTTCAAGGTGAGCATCCAGCAAATCATCCGCCTTGAAGAAAAGATAAGAGAAGCTCAGGAAACAAAACAAAAAACCCCAACCCAAACAGCAAAGATAAACCGACGACACAACCTGTAATTGAGTGCAGTTAAATCAGAAATGTTTAGAGATGAATTGCTTCTGATAATCTAACTAAACGATAAAGATGTAATTATAGTCTGTATCCACACACAAGTTTAGGCTGACCGAGTTTACATCATTTATCCCGAGGAGCTGTTGTAAGATAGGAGTGGATGCTATAGAAATGAATTATATTCCAATTATGATGTAATGTCTTCAACTCACTGGGAGCATACAAAACAGCAGCTTGACAGGTGCTTTTTACTCTGACAAAAACTTTCTCAGCCTATAGCTAAGTACGCATTCATACCCGGAGTCGAGTGAGGACAGGCAAAGTGAAGAACTTTTTCCAAAAGGGCAACGTCATGAAAAGAATCCTGCCCCAGCCAGGGTTTTGTACCAGTGTCGTTATGATTACAAACTCATAACATACTGATTGCACCACAATGCCTCCAATCTTACCCATACATTTAACAGAAAACAAGTCTATTAAAGTTCATAAATTAAACTTTTTAATACTTTTCATGTTCCAGTAATATGCAAATGGGAAATAGCTTTTTGCTTAACTAATTAAATCTACTGTGGATAGCATATGCTGTACTAAAACTTGCGAAATAAATGCAGAATATATTGATTGTCTATCAAAGAGACAAACAGAGATGGGTACAGATAACAATAAATATTAATACAGTCAATAATGAATAAGATATCAACTGTCAAGCTAAATTGCGATGGTAAGTAAGAGAATCTACACATAAAAGGGTCGGAAGTGAAAATTGCCTAGTATATATAGGGCATATGACGGCAGGATCAATCATATAAATACTCTAACTAAAGAGTTGCCTTAAAAACAAAAAACGAAACAAGCAACAACAATAACAATAGCCATACAACCAAAAAGACAGACCAAAACTAAGTAAAAAAATTAAACAAACACACAACTAAAAACCAAAGCATCAATGCACAATAACAGAGGGAAAAAAACAACACAACAAAACACAGCAGCATGTCAAAAGGAAACAAAAAGACAAGGCATGAAGATGCTTGTAACAAACATAAATCAGTTGAACCTATCTAAATTCCAACAGAATGCATGACAAAGTAGCATGAACTGAATGATTTTACAATAAACAAATTGAAAACATAATAAAACTGAAGTAACAGTAAACTCTAACTACATGTTATCACGCGTATAACATTAAAATGCAAAATATACTAAAACTTTCAGCTCACATAATGAAAGAAATCAAATTAAGTCTTTGACCGCATGTTGAATATCTAACAACACAAATGTCTATCTTGTTAAAAATATGTCCTTAAGAAGAGAAACTTTAAGTCACCTACTAAAACACACACATAAATAAACAGATTGCCTCCAAACTTATCCCTCAAGAACAGGGATCCTAATCCCTCCAAAATGTTTTTAAACAGAAGCAACAGATCTGATTCTTTTTGTTTTATTACTCACAAATGTTTTATCTTATGTGCCATGTCTTATCATTTTCAGGCCTATGTTCACTTTGATTTTTAGTGTTACACATGTAAGAGGATACAACAATTTTCAGTATTGAAAGGAAAATTGCTGAGGAAAAATATTCTTCATAAATCAATTTCTCTCATATATCCAGGCTACAGATGTCAAATTATGAGAGAAAAAGGCAGACAGAATAAAAAGTAAAAGAAAATCGACTAAAGATAAAAATTTAAAAAAAAGCACAAATGAAATCCCCCTTCCTCCCAATCCACAAAAGAAAAGATCCCCCCCCCCCCCCCCCCCACCCCAGCTGACCCGAAGCAAAAAAAATAATACATGACTTTGTTGCTTTCGTATGCAAAAATGTAACAAAAACATGCATACACTTTAAATCTTCAACACAAAGGAAAGAAATTATAGAAATCAAGACTTACACTGCCCAAGGAAGATTCAGAACCAGTTGGTGCTGTACCATCTAAACACAAGAGTCAAAAATGATCATGCATTAAAACAAGCCCTAAAAATGAATGCTCATAATATGAAAACAGGGTGTGTGACCAGAGGAAATAGAAATGTCAAGGGTATTTTATACTGACATGTCAAAGGTAAAACAGTTAGAATTAAGTAAGTTGAATATTTTCTTCATCAAGGTGCATAGATATAGAGAAATAAGGGTATGAAAAAGTGACCCATCTTGATTTTGTTTTGAATGAAGATTGTAACAGAAGATGATATCGTTTGATTTATCTGCTATGTCATTATATTCATATAAATTGCCCATAATTGTCCTTATAGATTGATACGCACAATTTATTTATAGTATACCTGTCTTTCAGAAACTTTTTTTCTGACAAAGAAAGCTTTTTAGGATGTGTGCTATGTGAAACAAATGACATTGTGACTTATACCTCGGACACTCTCAGGAAAATGCAAGTTTTTGACACAGAAAACATATGTTTCTGAACAATACGAGACATAACTTGTTACTTGCAAAGAATTTAAGAAAGGATATTAGTGCAGTCCTGTATTAACTGGAGAGCAAAGGTAAGCTGCATGACTTTGATTTAGGAAAACACTTACTCTGCCTCACCCACCCATCCACCCACACCCACACACACACACACACACTCTCTCTCTCTTTCCCTCCCATGATATTTTCATGTTGCCGCCATGGGATTTTCTAATTTTCAACTCCTTTTGACCTCATTACACTTCCTTTTCTGAAGACTTATTAAATAAGATCTCTTGAATATAGATAAAAAATGCTGATGGTCTGACCCATCTTAACCTCCAATGGAATGCTGGTACTCATTTGTAACCAGATAAGAGTTTGGGAAGAATTTATTTTGTGGCTATCCCAGGAGTACAATTTTAGGCTTGGTGAAACTTAGATCTAAGGCCTTAATCCTGCTGTACATTGATACCACCACCACTTTCATGTGAGACTGTAGAAGCTTTTTCATTATAAGAAGAGTAGCTATTGTTTATTTATATAATAATTTGATAGTTCAATTTACAACAAATCTTTGTTTTGGTAAAATCCCATTTCCTAATGTCTGACATGTTCATATGGGATAAGAACTGAATCAATACAGAAAATGCTAACTTGAATGATTTGATGAGTTTGTGAAGGACAAAAAATTATTGAAACAAAGAGTTTTTGTATACGAAGGGAGACCAGTGGGGCATTGTTTTTTTTTATTGGCTAGAACTATAAAGCTGATCTATGAAAGCTTTCTGGAGATATAAATCATTTACAAGTAGGGTCCTGAGAAATGGATGAAAAGGAACATGATTTTAATTCTGTTCATTAAACATGCATTTAAGATTTTTAAAGACCACTTTTAGTCATGATGGTGTAGCATTTTCTCTAAAAGCTTGTTTGAAATTCAGCATTTAAAAAGTCAGGCATTATGCATTCCATGCTGCCGAGATCGTGAGAAGAAACACACAAAAATATCTACATGATAAAGAACAGATTTACTCCATCACTTTGACACTTTTTCTTGCAAGTGCATTCATGCTAATGGATGCAACTTATCAACACTCCACCTACTTTAATCCAGATTATCTTTGCCACTGAAAGAGAGCCAATAGATAAACAAGTCTGATAGGGGTACAATTGAAATCTATTTTAGATATCCACACAAGCACTGGGGATTTTAAAGAACTCAAGTAAATGGAGGATTCATCAACAAGCTGACTCAGAAGCATCAATTAATTCTTCTTCTTCCTCTATGCCAGCTATTGAGTTAATTACTCTTTTACAACCATTGCCAACTTATAAAAATTACCAGTACGGTTGTGGGGGTAATAGTTTCATCCTGATTGCCGGGGCAGTCAAGAAAAGCAGATAAAAAGTGCTTCTTTGGTTTTCTTCTTTAAGAAGTATTTTGAGACAAAAAGAAATTTGTAGGGAATCTCCATTTACAAAAATACGCTAATCCGTTCAGCTCCTTTGTTTCATAGATCTGAATGTGACACACTTTCATCATTAATTTCTTACTTATCGTATCATTATAGAGAAAAATATACTTAAGAAGGAAAATGTATAAGAAAATGTATATTTAAACCAACTTTGTTCCATCGGACGACAAATAAACTATTTAATAATATTCATTATTAATGTCATGAAAATAAAAAGACACTATTAAAGATTGGTTGATGAAAACAAGTAAAGATAAAATCAATATCTTTTTCTTACGCTTTATATAAAAACAAAGGTCTGAGGCACTGAAATGTTGTTCCTAAGAAAGACACCTTGGGAGAAAAAAAGGCATATCATTTACCTTCATCTATACTCATGCAATCTTCATCATCTGCCTTTGGATTCAGGAGGCCGAGATCATCGAGAAGTTTGACATAGCATTGACATTGCAAGAAATCTTCATAGAATTGACAATGTAGAATTTGGTAGACCTGAAAGACAGAGATAATAAAAACAGACAGTGAATGAAGAATAATCCATAGCTGCCAACCTCTTCAAAACGAAAAACAGACTCTGACCACGCTAATAAATTCTAACTTACATGATGGCCTGTATTAATCCAGAAACATTGATAATGTAATTTGAATCAACCTTCTTTAAAGTAAATAGCAAAAAAGTCAGCCTATCGCTGGCCTTCCTAGCTGTTGCGCGACGGAAGTTTTGCAAACTCCGAATGGCGTCTCCAGACTTGCACCCTAATCTCTCTGAGTCTCTGCCATTCAACATGGGATTCCTTAAAAAAAAAAAAAACAACCCTCATATACGACTTTTCAAGGTAAATACAAACTTACAGCCAAAAGAAATGTACTAAATCTGTTTTTTACATACTGGTTGGCAGCTATGAGTAATCTGTATGTGTATCTTAGCAAACAAAAATATGTTGAGATTGAAAGTAAATTAACTAATAGATAACTGTAGTTAAAAATAAAAACTTTTCAAATTCCAGGATTCATAAGTCAAAATTAAAATTTGGGTTAAAATATTGTCAGTTTTATGCCAAAGCATATCTTCTCCTAGAAAATTATTCTAGAAAAATTGGTGGTCAGGACGAATCCAAAGCAGCAAAAATTCAATTTACTTTCAGATGCGTCAAAGATGACATAACTGTGATGCTACAGATACCAACTTAACTTATCTCTATTTGTTGTTTCCTAATATCAGGGAAACATAAATACAAATGAAAAGTTACCTGTATCCTTATCTGCTTGTTAATTTTTATACTGTAATGAATATGTACTATTAGAAGCACCCTATCATTCTCTTGATAATAAAACAACCATCTCTGTGTCAATACGGTCTGATAAGTCAATAATAAAGTTAAAACTATTTAAAAAACTATAACAAGTTCACAAATGAAGATGTGAACACAAACACATTGCCATTATTATTAATTTTGCATGGCCTTACCTGGCCTGCACAGTGCTGAACACATCTCCTGACAGGTTTTTGCTTCTTATCTTTTGCAGTGTATATTTTATAATATCAGCTTCAATGCGAATGCGAAGACCCCTGTAACAGATCAAAAACATTTGAAGAATACTTTGCTTATTACAAATCATATTAATGGTGAAATGCGATCTTTTTATCATTGACAGTATGTAAAAACTGGCCAATACTAGACATTGGTATACACTATGGAGGCTATGCTCCCTGTTTTCTATTCCAAAGCTGCTTCTTGTTTGCCTTGAGGAAGTATGTTAAAATTGATGTTTTTTGTAAAATTGTTTTGTTTAATTGGAATTTACCCAATTCACCTTGTGTGGTAATCTAAGGGTGAATTCAGAGGAAACAACAAGATGAAAGGATAATTAAAAGAGTGAAAGGGAAGAAGTACGACCTGGTAGCCGCCCAGTCAAAATTGATGTTCAAGAGACAGAATCAGTAGCAAATCACCTCTTCCCTTTGAAAATAAAATAAGGTACCAAACAAAACAGTGCCCAGAACACTCAAATAACGAACTCTATCCCAACCCCAACTTAACCCTCCCCCCATCAGTGATTCCTGTGCTCCTTAATAGGAATAACAACCAATAATAGTAAAAAAAAAATCCAACCAATAATAGACGCTGTACCTACAGTTCAGTGAAATAACACTGTAAAGCACAGCTTCCCAATCTTATTAATATTGAAAAAACTCATCGAATGAACCAACATTGTAAAATCGATAGATTTGCTACTCATATCTTACATTGCTTTTCTGCTTGTTTACATTGGATTTTATGTTGTAATCTTGTCAGTATTGTTTTGAGTGGCATCATTGATCTAGTGCTAGACTGCTGGAATTATATGGTCATGGACTTGAATTTTCCTTTCATTAGGCCCAACATCATGCTCTTGGGGAAAGGAAGTTAATATGCTTCACTTAGTTAGCATTGGCGCAAATGGCTGTAAGTACAAGCAATATCTTTACTGTGAAAGAAAGTAGCTGTGACAAACCAGCTCTCTGGGCAGGAAGTGATATTGTACCACTAGTTCTATTTTGTATGAGCCCTGGTTGTGTGGACTTCACAACTCTAGAGGAATTCTACTTCATTTTTTCTGACATTGTTCTCAAGATTTCTCCAAATCTCACACACTACTTTGCATAGATCTAGTTTGGAGATGGGGAAAAAGTTTAATCCTAATATGAAGCATGGGAAGTTGCTGTTATCAATTAACTCTTAATCTTCTGCCATTTTTATCTGAATCAATATCATTTTAAAATTGTGAGTTATCCATTGCACCTAAATTCCCATGTGTTGTGCATTGTGAAACCAGTGTTTATTAAGAAAAAAACACATTAAAAAGTTAAAAACAAAAACCTTTTCTGATAAATATTGGTCGAATATTATCATTGCAGCCCCTCTCAGTGATTCCAAGTCAGGTTCAACCCCAGAATTCATTTCTTGGCTTTGTTTTCTCAACTCATTTATTTGTTGTTCAGCCGCAGCGCTGAAGCCCTGTGACATAAATATGTTCAATGAATCACATTAAAAATTATAACCTAATTTTTCAATTTTCTTCATAAACATATATACAAAGCAAAGTATGAAATAATATATTAAAAAACCCCCAAAAAACCCGACGAAAGAATGAACCAGCCGTCTGATCAAATATTTCTGAGTCATGAACTGATGAAGTAAAAACAACCAATAAGAAAGACATGTTAAAAGAAAACTCTTCTTAATGCTTTAAGATGTTATAAAAATGATGTCAATAAATTGTTTGCTTTAAAGGTACACAACTTGAAACATAACATTTTTGTTTCTCACCTCAACATTCAAATAGAAAAACAAATACTGCTGTCCATTTCTGGATGACATATATTCTGTGAAATTATAAAAATGGAAGATAAATTTACAACATAAATATACATTTATATAACTATCTATTGTTTTTGAGTCAAACTGCAACTAAAATATATAAGAAAATATCACGGCCACTTAATGCAGCAACCTTGGAAGACATCGATAAGTTTCACTTAACTGGGATTCTCTTCAATGTTATCATAATAACACACAATGCATGACAAAGGGAACAAATAAAAAAGTCTAAAAGTACTTTGGCTCACAATTTATGAAAAGGGAACAAATAAAATAAGCCTAGCAGTACAAAACAAGCATGAAGAACATAGAATAAACAAAACAAGAGTAATTGGCATTTGAGCCTGTTGATACCAAGGAAAAAGCTACACAGACAATTCCATTTTCCAACATTTTAACTGTCTCATTACTTCAGGCAATCTATCAAACATGTAAGAGCAGTAGCATTATCTAAGTTAAAAACTGCCATAAATAATTTTTAGACTAAGACAGCTGGACTTTGCATCAAGACAGCTAGACTCTGCATCTGTGCTTAAGTTCACTGACATTTTTGTTGAAGCAGATTAATTATGACTGTAGTAAACATGTAGTAAATTTATACATACCAATGAAAGACTGAAGAGCAACATTGTTGTTAAATATATCATCAAGAGTTAATACGTACAAGCTTTGGTACTTTAGGCAGTCTGGCTCCTGCAAAAGAAAAAAAACGGCTTACATTCTAGAAACTGATAATGACATATTATGCACAACAAATAATAACAATTTGTATAAGATGTTTATGACAAGTTTATGTAATAAGAGTACTGTCAATAAAGCGGATAGGTGTGTATTTATATGGATCTTGTTGTGAAAAGATGAAATAACTGTATTTGTGCAGATCTAGAGAATCTGCAGAAATGTATGTTACTCACGTAACCATGTGCCATGGTAAAATTTTTGGACTGAATTTTTTTTGGTCTTTTGTTTCCATTTCTTTGTGTGTGTATACCATAATTATTATTTATATTGGAATATGTCATATAATAAGTAGTTACTAGTAAACACAATTTTTAAAGACTATATATTATTATACATGTTATGTGCATGAAAACATTAATCTCTATGTCAATATACATCTGTAAAACAAATTTCCCTTTGGGATGCAATATAGCATTTGAATTTGAATGAATACCAGACATAAAGACAGATTTGAAAATCGGTCTTGATATGACTAAATGGATGTCTTGTATTATTTGATGTAAATAATATTGAAGACTAAGTTGATGTAAAAGGTTTCACAATATTCACTTGCATCTTGAATGAGGACAATCATGTTAAACATCTTTCCCTGGTTTGGGCAAAATGAAAACCACAATCTCAAGTCTGATCATGTCATATAAAAGATTATAAACAAAGTATGCTAGACATATCTCTGTTATCATTGATTCATAAAAAGTGATAAAAAGCAAAAATTGTACTTCAATAATTTGGTCCGTTAGCTGGGCCATCTAGCAGTCTACGGATGCGACTTTCACATGTATCTCTCAGAAAGTTGAGGCTGTTCAAATTTTGCTTGATGGCAGTGTCTGTTGATAAAATATTCATGTGAAGTTTATAACGAGTAATCTTCTTTGAGGCAACAAAAATTAAAAGAGTAATTTTAGCATAAATCATTTCAAATTATTTAATGCAAGAAAATGGTCTTGTCGACTGGAAAGTGAATAGATTGCCATTTTCAATTTTTTAACATCTGAAATAGATTTTTTAAAGATGTGCATTTAGATAACTTGACAGCCATGCCTATTCGGAAACTAAGAAGAATATGAAAGCAAGAATAGAAAATAATTTTTGACTACTTAAAATTAATGCAGGGAGCCTTTTTCAACTTTGTGAAATCACCAAAACATAAAGAAAAATTTCTCTGCTCTAATAGCATCCCCTCCTTTGAACAAAAAAAGAGAAACAGTTTCATTTTGTTCTT
>JAXRKP010000624.1:57500-72500 GCA_037039925.1 Doris montereyensis | reverse complement strand
CTATTTCATGGTGCCGACAATTGTTCGTGTCTACTTCGATTTCCCTGATTTTCTCTCATGTTCATCCTCAATATATCATTTTCTCTGGCATTTTCTCAATCAGGAAACATTTTTTTCGTTTTCAAGGTTTCCCTGATGCATGTGAATCCTGTTTTTACTACCTGAGCCCTATTTCCTCCTTGTTTTCCTACCCAAGACATCAATTTCTGACCATTTCCGACTTGAGTATGAAAAATCCGACATATTTCCGACTTTACTCGACACCCTGCTCTAGTAATCGCGGTAGACCTCAATAACATGTAATCATACAACGGTTTTGAAGCCTCGAACAAGTACAACATGAGTACTCTGAAGAATGGAGAAAGAGAAAAATTATATTAGCGAAGAATCGATACACCATTACTCATAATAACATGAATCCTGGATAGGCACGAAATCCGGCTATTGGCTGATTAAAAACAAAAATCACATGCCGAATATACGGAACAATGCCGTCCAGGCAATGACTGCAATTGTATTCCAAAAATATCGGGATGGGCCAATGGAAAATCGGAATTTCGCAAATTTTCGCTAAAAATCGGGATGATTTCAATTAAATTGGGATAAACGGCAGGTCTAGAGAGAAAGAGAGAGAGAGAGAGAGAGAGAGAGAGAGAGAGAGAGAGAGAGAGAGAGAGAGAGAGAGAGAGAGAGAGAGAGAGAAACGCAGCAACAGCAACAAAAACCTAACCGAAAAGAGCGCTTTTCTCGACACCACCTCCTCGAACCTATTACCCCCCCCCCCCTCCCCATCCCATAGACAAAGCACAGTGGAAGTGAAGTGTTTAAGTTCAAGATCTCGATTCTCCTGTCCCACTAGACCAGCGCAAACTTGTGTCTTCATCTAGCGATAATTGCTTAGTGGAATATGGGACGGGATGGGAGTGGTAATTGAGAAATCTTGAACTCTACTTGAAATTGTGCTATTAGTATTATTTTCTTCCTCTTGTTTAAATACGTTTTAGTATTATTCTATCGTTAATGCGAAGAAAGCAGTGAGCAATAAGCGTAGTGGGGACATAGAATGACCATTGTTGCAACTAGGCTTCTATACTTCCCGTATGAAACCGATCATTCTTACAGCTAAAACACCCCAGAAAAGATTCTATTTCTTACCCTCCAGAACTCGTACTCTAAAAAATTTGTAATTTTTCTCGTGGTTTCGCAGTCCCGTAATCAGCATCAATTTTTCGTAACAGTTACGAGAAATTCATAAAACTAGGCAGCTCTGGATAGAGAGAGTCAAGAGAGAGAGAGAGAAAGAGGGAGAGAGAGAGAGGGAAGGACAAGGGAGGAGGGACAAACAGACACAGACTGACCAACAGACAGAGATCCAAAAGGCCATATTTTTTCATCAATTTCTTTTCACAAATAGACAAAGTTATTCATACCGTCACTCATCTTGTTTGGCACTCTGTCTGATGCTCTGCGATAAAGCCTTATATGAGACGCAAAGTCATCAACCAATCGTTGAGTGAAATATGGAGTCCAGTCAACTTCTTTTGACCTGTTCAAAAAATATCAGAATAAAAAAAAAAAGAAGAGAAAGAAGGGGAAATAATGAGAAGACAAATTCATCAATGAATTAATTAATGGTCGATAATGAAAGACAAATGCAAAGATGTGAGATGAAATTAAATTTAAATACTTGTGCAAACCTGCATCTGACCTTTAGTATGAATGGAAGAAAATTACTTAAATAGGATGCATTCATCAGAGGATGAGAAAGTAAAAGTAGAAGTCTAACGAATGAACATGCAATAGTACAGATATTTTAAAATAAGACAACAAAAATACAGCCTTTCTGTTATGTCATTAGTAATGCCTGTGAGTACAGTGGTCTCTGCCTAAGAGGCTGGTCCGCCTTAGAGGGCACTTTTTACGTGTAACAGGTTTTTCCCTCTTTAATTGGCACGTATAAGAGGCCAATTAGAAAAACTTCAGTCAAGCTGACAGGCCGTTTTTTGTTTCCTCAGAAGGCTGAAAGGTCTGCTCAACTCAATGCAATAAAACAAATACTCAAATTCAGATTGGCAAAGATGCATTTCTCTTTATCTAGATCATGTTCATCGTGTTATAGGACTAGAATTTATACTAGGCATTACCATGTGAGTGTCAAGCTCTGTGATGTTGACTCAAAACATCTTTCAGACAAATAAGGTGGTTGATACCTTTAGTTCGCATTGGCATGCAACTTGTAGACTGATCACAATCATTGGAACATTTTGACTAAATCAAAGACACTGTCATGATTGATGTGAACTAGAAGTAGATGCAACATCTACCAAGTTTTGTGAAGAAAAGGGAAAGGAATGGAATTTGAACGAAATGTACACTGTATCCTTCTATTTCCTTTTCTTTTACATCCTCCTCCCTATTGTTTTGAGTCTGAGCTCTGGGCCTAAAGGTATGATCCATTTAAATTATATAATAATTATCTTGTTTATACCCCGTTTTTGCCTAAGAGACTATCTGGCTAAGAGGCCACTTCTTGTCTCGTGAGTGCTGGCCTCTTAGACGGAGACCATTGTACTTACTGTCAAGTACTTACCTATTTGAAAGTGTAATTACAACTTTTTGAGCGCATTGCCAAATATCCACAAGGAAATTATCATGGTCACTTAATTGGCTGTACCATGTCTTAATGTAATCTCTAACGGCTCATTCAAGAACCTGAAATGCGAAATGAAAAGAGGAGAAATGGGTCACGACTTCCTTTCCACCAACAAAGTTACAAAATATATAAATACAAATGCCTGAATGGGTCTTTTACAACCTTTTAAACTGTCCAAAAATGTAGATGTGTCAGAACATAAGAGACAAACATTTAACTTATGAATACAGAAGATTAAGTTCTCACATGTCACTTAAATGACTCAAAAATACACATTCTCTGATAAATCATTAAAAACTCATCTCAAAGTAATTAAAACAATTGAGGGTATCAAGAAGCCAAATGATTTTGCTGCTTTGCATATACCGCAATTGAGAAATATAAAGATCCTTTAAGACATGTGCGTATGAATAAATGAAGAAGCAAATGAATGAATGAATGAATGAGTTTGAGAAACTTACATCTTTCAGAACATCATCAATAACACTGGCCCCAGTCATTCGTTTATCAAAATTCTTTATTTTGGTGGTCTTTTCCATTGACTCTCTCACCTGATATAATATAAAGATATATTGAGGAACTGAGAATAATAATAAAATGCAAAATGACATCAACATATAAAGCTTGAGATCAATAATATTCAAGAATTTGTAAACATTTAGTCTTTACAAAATAATACATGGGGAACACAAAATACTGGAACCTGATTTGATTGTCTTCATTAAAATCTTTGTATTTAATCAAAATCTCATAAAAAACCTCTCAGTCTCAATAAATTTTACTTTCAACATTGTATTTGATGAACCCAATGCAAAAACCAGTGCCATTATTCTTGAAATATTGAAATAAAACAATAATGGAATTCATACAACAAAAGGATACTGTAAGCACGTAATTTCATTAGAACATTCAGATACAAAATGCCTCAAGTACCTTAGATATGCCATTGTGGTGTGGGGCCTTACATGGTCTCACTCTTCTTCATGTTAGCAATTTTAGATGCCGTAGCTTCTTTGCCATATTGATAGATAATGGTGAGTCCTCTGAAATCCAATATTTAAAAAAAATGTATTGATATTGTAAGCCAAAGAACAGTATTGCAAGCTTATCGAAAATATTATGCAGCCGATTTTTAAATTCATTCAGCACAGATGATATATAGGCCTAGATTTTTAAAAAAAGGATATAAAAATAAAACATGTTGCAAGTCACATTGAATTGAGACTGTCTGCAGGGACAGTCCTTCTTCACAGAGATTGATATGTATTTGTTTAAAAAAGGCACCAAAATATTTGTATCAAAGATCAACTCTGCACTTACCCAGCAATGAAGGCGATAATGTAGAGAAGTATATAAAATGCAAGGCCACCAAAGGTAATCAGTATCAAGACAAGCGCAAGACTCAACCACAGCCAGCTATTACCTGTCAGAGCCATCTGAAACAAACAGCAATTGTTAAAACTGAAATCATTCTATAAGAGAATACAGACATAATAAACAACCCAACAACAAAAGCTGACATTTCACAGTGAAATAATGAAAATTTTTATTCTTATTAGACCAATAAAATAAACTTCAAGCGGTCAAAGAACTTAGGAGTAGCAGGTTTTCTTATCTAGATATATATGACAAATTGATCATATTTATCACAAGATGGACTATTTTTAGACTTTCAACGCCATAGAGGATGATTTATTGACACAAAAAAGTTCCTTTCTTTACATGACCTGTCTACTTTAGGTCCTGAGTTAGGGTGGCTGAGTTGCTATTACAGCCCTCCAGATCTAGATCTAGATCAGGATCTAAATCTAGATCTTTAGATCTAGAAAATCTAGACAAATCTAATTTTAATCTAGATTTATATTTGATTCTAAACTATATCTAGATCTACAAGCTAGATCTAGAATATTAAAGAATAGATCTAGATCTACATCTAGATACAGAATAGGTCTTCTAACTCTTCTAGATTGTGTTAGAATCTAGATTCTAGATCTAGATCTAGATCTTTAGATAGATAGAATGACAATCATTGATTGACATAATCGTGATTCCAGTCAATCTGCTTTAATCTATTGACTAAATTATGTAAAGATACAGACCTTCGCAATAGTTGATCAAAACAACATTGATCAACAAACTGTGATGTTCTCTGTACAAGAATGGTGATGTTTTTTCATTGCGCGATCCAAAAGTTAAGCACTACAATAGCAGATCAGCCCATTGACGAGACATTGGAGGAGGAGTGTTAGCCATGTTTACATATTTTCAAGGGACTTCACTCTGCTGAGTGCTGAAAGTTTTCCACGGTGGATATTAATATACGACATAAAATATACATTTTTCACCATTTTTGTTTGTCCTATCTCTGTCATTCTTTCTCTCATATGAACTAGATCTAGATCTAGATCTAGATCTACATTCATATTGCTCTGTCAGTTTATCTTCCAACCAAGTGTTTTGATTTAGTACCATCATTTGTCTCCGCCTTTTTCTGATTGTCTATTCTATCTATCTGTTTCTTTGGCCACATTTCTTTGCCCCCCCCCCATCTCTCTCTCTCTCTCTCTCTCTCTCTCTCTCTCTCTCTCTCTCTCTCTCTCTCTCTCTCTCTCTCTCTCTCTCTCTCTCTCTCTCTCTCTCTCTCCTCCTCCATAAACTAATGATTATATGTCCATATATGTTTTGTTTTGATATAATATATTATTTAAATCTCTTTGTCTCTGTTATTGCCCATGACTGTCTGTCTGTCTGTCTCATTCTTTCGTTGTCCTCTTTCTGTGCTTTTGTTTCTCTCGACACCACTGCGTTTGCCTGTCTGTATGTCTGTCTATCTGTCTCTGAGTCTAAGCCTTTCTGTATCTCTCTATATCTGTCTTTTTGTGTTCTATATACCTATCTGACTGCTCCCTCCCCATCTCTCTCTCTCTTCTCCTCTCTCTCACTGGTTCTCTCTCTCTCCATCTCTCTCTCTCTCTCTCTCTCTCTCTCTCTCTCTCTATATATATATATATATATATATGCTATCTCTCTCTCTCTCTCTCTCTCTCTCTCTCTCTCTCTCTCTCTCTCTCTCTCTCTCTCTCTCTCTCTCTCTCTCTCTCTCTCTCTCTCTCTCTCTCTCTCTCTCTACATATATATGCATATGTATATCTTAATTTATTTTTGTGTCTGTTTTTCCGTATGCCATTTACCTCTCTATCTGCATGTCTGTCTGTCTGAAAATACGTCTGCTATATAGGCTACCTATCTGACCGATTCTCCCTCCCGGCCCCCCATCCCCTCTATACCCCCCCCTCTCTCTCTCTCTCTCTCTCTCTCTCTCTCTCTCTCTCTCTCTCTCTCTCTCTCTCTCTCTCTCTCTCTCTACCTATATATATATATATATATATATATATATATATATATATATATATATATATATATATATATAGGTAAGAGAGAGAGAGATATATATATATATATATATATATATATATATATATATATATATATATATATATATATATTTACATGTATATCTTGCTCTATTTCGTGTCTGTCTTTCCGTATGTCATCTACCTGTCTATCTGCATGTCTGTCTATGTCTTTTTTCTCTCTCCGTATGTCTATGTCACTGTCTCTCATTGTCATTCTTTCTTATTAACTGTCACCCAATCCGCCTCTGTCAGCATGTATGCCTTTCTGCATCCCAACCCCCACCCCCACCCACAATCTCTCTCTCTCTCTCTCTCTCTCTCTCTCTCTCTCTCTCTCTCTCTCTCTCTCTCTCTCTCTCTCTCTCTCTCTCTCTCCCTCCCTCTCTCCCTCTCTCCCTCTCTCTCTCTCTCTCTCTCTCTCTCTCTCTCTCTCTCTCTCTCTCTCTCTCTCTCTCTCTCTCTCTCTCTCTCTCTCTCTAGCTTGCAGAAACATTATATTTAAGCAGAAACAATTAATTATATCTGATGAATCAGTTTTGAAATATAATATCCGTTAATTGTGTCAATGACCGTCAAAAAGAGCTAAAAAGTTCTCTGAAGTGTAGACCTGCTTGTTCGAACATCGTCTGCACACCCCTGCCAAAAATCTAAATAAATGAATTGACAACCACTAAGAAAAAAATTGCCAACAGCACCGGCCTTTAGAGCATAACTATCACATGTTATCAAAACTGATGAAATCGTGTGTGGCAAGGACATCATTTGGAAAGCAAAGCAAAGAGAACTACCGTCAGCTCAAATTGACAGATAACTAGGTACTGTCACTACGCATTTAATAACTTTCGTACGAGACCTAACCCAAGCAAATTGTTTCACCTTCAAGAGATTTTCTGCAGTTCAGTCAGATTCAATCCTCAAGCAGACGATTTGAGCAAACCGTTCCAACCTGGGACTACCTATAACGTGAAGGGTATTGCGCAGCCGATTCATCACCATGCGCAGCTTATCTGTGGTCAGAGGTTGCTTCCTGAATCATCTTTCGGAAAAACTCACTCGTCCTGTCTCCGTTGTTATGGTTTGAGCCAGTCTTCTATACCCTGTATTCACTTTCTAGTTGACCTTCCTCTTTTTCTTTTGCCTTCAACTTTTGTTTATGAAATATCTTTTTTTTAAAATCTGGTGATATTTTAGGTGTCCAAAATATCTCAACTTCTATTTTTTGACAAAGGAGTGTCGGGGTTTTCATGTTGATTCTTCTCGGTGTTTCTTCATTTGTTATTTAGTCTTTACATGATATTCTCATTATTTTCTTGTAAAATTTCATCTCAATAGCTGTTATTTTTTTACTCTTGTTATTTACTGTCCGATTACTCATGTATAGTTGAATATGGATAGGGAAGAACACATGTTATCAGAATGTCAGTAGGATGCTTTAGTTAAAATGGCTTTCAGCGGGAAGTTGAGGAGGTGGTCGAAAATGCGTTGAACCCACAACTGATTGATCGATTGGATGGTTTTAACCATGTCCTCCATGTGATGATCTTAGGGTTGAGTATTGCGTTTTTTCTGTCAGCTGTGGGGATCATTTAATTAAATAAATACAAAAACTCATTAATAGATACCCCCTCCCTATATATAAGATATAAAAATATTGTATTTGGTGCTTTTAATTTGATGATGCACATCAACACCCTTCAAATATATCCGAAAATCAGTTGAAGTTTAACTTCAAGGCATACTGTAGTGTATATTATGTATCAATTTCGGAGCAAAATTTTGGATCGAATGTTAACCAGATTAGAACACTCTCCTAAAACAGTGTGTCTCATCAAAATATGGTAGCCACATCAACAACAGACAGGTTTGTCCTCATAGCCCGGTAGAAAATCTTGCCCTAAGCCTTGAGTGAACACAAATATGCTCTGTTGTTTATTATCCTGTCTGATAATTTTGGGGCACCTTTATGAAGCTTGTTGTTTTGTTTATAGTTTCACTCTTTCAGTCAAATGTTATACTTAAAAAAAATAGTTCTAAGAACCTATAGATGTGAATAATGTATTAAAGCGTTTGGGATTGCATCATGCTAACTTGCCTATTTTCACGACCTATTGGCACTTGCATTTCTCTTGATGCCCACATGACCAGATTAGATATTCAAACAAACGTAATTGGTAGTTCTTTTACTAAATAACTTATTGGTAAACAAATCGCTTATGTCTAAGTTTGCATTTCTCAGTACGAGGGAGATGTGTCCAGATAATAGCATTTTCATGTTTCTTTAACAACGCGCTCATCATGTTTAGAGCACAAAATTAAAAAATCGTGAGTTATCCAGCGTTGAGAATGGTTAATAATTATTTTATATTATATGGCAAAAAGTAATTTTCTTCCAGCTGTTAAAAAAAAAAAGCCTTGCCAAAAAATAACCGTTTGATTTTCGTCTATTTTTGTTTTTAATTTGGCAGGCGAAGTCATTTTCAGCTTTTGGTGCTGGGATTGAAATATTTTCCTTCTTTTTTTGTTTTTGTCATTGTTTATTTATATGTAATGTGTGCTTGCATGTTAAGTATGGGGTACAATTCAAATGCCAAATGGTAGGGTACTTTTTTGATGAGTTAAAATTTCCGAAGGAATGATTTTCATACGCTTTTGAATGAGAGATTTTGGGGTATTGATTTTACATTCCGATAATTAACTTGTTGACAATTAAAAGCAGCGATCGTATAGAGATGGTTCACCAGGGTTAACAGTAGGCCTATAAATTATTTACCTGCGAGTTTGAAAGACGCCTGAGGCAATAATATAAAACCTGATGGTGAATAGAATCTAACATCTTTAAAACATACATGTAGTTTCAAGTCAATTTGTTGGCATTCCATTCTGTTTGACCCACAACTCAGAGGAAATCCAGGGTATTATAAAGACAGTGACTTTAAAGAATCTACTCTGAGAGATATGACCTTACTAACCAATTTGAGAACCAAATTGAAAGGTGTATCATTCATATGTAAAGAGTTAAGTGTATATAGACTTCTCTGGTTATCAAAATGGACACATCCTTGTTTCAAAGAGAAAACATCTAAACTATTGTTAGATATCCAATGTGGGCATGGTGTTTGTACAAAGTTGAATTTATAGTTCCATCTATAGCATGTATTACCAGTGTGCGCATCGTCTATGTTTAGGACAAAACAAGCCTTTCCAGTAGCCAATCTGCCACTAGTATTCAATCTACTACAAAGGTAGTCACGTCTTGACGAAAGAAACGAGCATTAATCATACAGTAAACCTCGACTTAAACGAGCTTGGATTCAACGAGACCCTGGTCCAACGAGGTCATTACAAAAGCCCGATTGATTTATTTCTTTCTTTACTAGTTCCCATTCTACCTTTCGGTGTATGGGTTCTTTCTTTCTTTATCAGTTCCCATTTTACCTTTTGGTGTATTGGTTCAGATGCCCGAGATGATCTTTCTCCAGGATGCCCTGTCCTGACATTTTCTGTTTCCTTCCAAAAAAGTTGAATTTATATGCTTCAATGCCTCTTTTATATCTTTTTCCCACTTTCTCCGATGTCTGCCTTTTGATCTTTTACCTTGGGCTTTAGAACTGTATACTGATTTAGCTATTCTATTGTCATTCATTCTGTTTACATTCCCAAACCATCTCAATTGATTTGTTTCTATCTTAGTTTTTATGCCATCTGCTTTGGTTTGATCTCTTATTGTTGTGTTTCTGATTTTTTCTCTTTTAGTTTTCCCTACTTCTCTTATTAGATATTTCATTTCAGCTGCCTGTACTCTACTATATTCTCTACTGTCTACAGGTCCAGGTTTCGCTGCCATAGAGGAGAGTAGGACAATAAACTGTATTGTATACTGCCATTTTGGTTTTTGTTGACAATTCTTGCTTATCTACAAATGCCTTTCCTAGATGGTTATATATTGCACTTGCCTTTTTGATTCTCTGGCTGATTTCTTCTCTTAGTTTTCCCTCTGAGTTAATCATTACTCCTAAGTAATTGTAGCTTTGAACTTGTTCTAAATTCTCCCTGCCCAATTTAAGATTTTGTGTTTTAGCTTCCCTAGTTACTAGCATTGTTTTGGTTTTCTTTGCATTTACTCTCATTCCTCTTTTATTTAGTTCATTGTTCATAATGTTGATATTCAACTGAAGGTCACTTTCTGATTTTCCAAACAGAACTAAATCATCAGCAATTGAAAGCATTGATACATTTACTGGTTTGAGCTTCCACATACCTACATTCTTTTCTTCCTTTTTGAGGATGCCTTTGCGACTGAATCCATAAATGTGATAAACAAAAGAGGACTTAGGACACAACCCTGTCTTACTCCTATATCTACATCAAATTCTGCAGATATGTTTCCAGCTACTCTCACTGCACATGTTGGTTTATTGTAAAAACTTTTAATGCTTCTATTAAATTTTGCTCTACATTGTGTTCTTTTAAGGAATGCCATAGTTCGTCCCTCCTCACAGTGTCAAATGCCTTTTCTAAGTCAATAAAACACAGGTGCAAGTCAATGTTTCTCTCAAGGAATTTTTCTATTATTTGTCTAATTGTAAATATGTGGTCTTGTACACTTCTTCCTGGTCTAAATCCACTCTGATGCTCTTCAATCTGATCCTCTACTCTTTTCCTTAGTCTCATTTCCAGTATCCTGGCATATTTTTCCTGGAACGCTAAGTAGTGATATCCCTCTATAGTTTGAGCATTCCATAGTTGATCATTTCTTATGTATTGGTACTACCGTTCCCTTTTTCCAGTCGTCTGGCACCTGTTTGGACTTCCATGCTTGTTGGCATATTGCATGTACTAGTTTGTCTGCCTCTCTCCCTTGGTTTTTAATCATTTCTGGATAAACTTGATCTGCTCCTGGGGCTTTTCCTAATTTCAATTTTCTTATAGCTGTTTGGATTTCTTCCATTGAGATATCTACATCTTCAACTGTCTCCTCTGGATTACTTGTTACTCTTACTAATTGATCTTTACTCCTTGTTTCATATGTTCTGAGGGATTATGTAATTGGTGAAAATGCTTTCTCCATGTTTCCATGATTTGCCTGTCTTCTTTCATTATTTCTCCTTTGGCATTCTTAATTTGTCATATTGGGCATGCTTTGGTCTTTCTCGTGCTCTTCATTGCCCTCCCAGAACAGCTTTTGATTTCCTTGATAGCTTTCTTAAAGTCTTTGTCCAAACTCTTCTCATTGTTCCTGTTTTGCTTTCCTAACTTCCTTTTTGGCGATAGTTCTTTTATTCACGTAATCTATCCTATCCTCTGGTCTCTTTGTTTGCAAGTATTTCTTCCAGGCATTCTTTTTTTCTTTGATCTTAGTCTTGACATTTTCATTCTACCATGCTGTTCTTTTCCTATCTCCTTTCATTTGTTTCCTACCACAGACCTCTTCAGTACAACTGAGGAATGTTTCTTTATAGATCTGCCACTTTTCTTCTATTGTGCTATCATTCATATCCATCTGTCCTTCACTGATAAATCTTTTTATCCTAGATTGGTATACCTGTTTTACTACTGGTTTATTTAGTTCCTCTATTTTGAGTTTAGTAGCTTTCTTCTCTTTCCTTTTCTGTTTGTTTTCTTCAGTCAGTAATCTCATTTTGGCAATCACTAAGTGATGATCACTAAATATTTCTGCTCCTCTGTTTACTCTTGCATCAAATGTACTGTAAAAAAGGGAGCTGCTAACTATTATGTAGTCTATCATTGACTTTTCACACCTGTCTTCATTTACTCTTGTATATTTGTGGATATCTTTATGAGGAAAAAAGGTGTTGGCTATTTTCATGTTATTCTTTAGGCAAAAATCTATTAGTTCTCTCTCATTTGGAGAAGTTGTTGTCTCTCCTTCTTTACCTATTACTCCTCCTGACGTTTCTACATTGTTGCCTACTCTAACGTTTAAATCTCCTAAAAGCATTAGTTTCTGTTTGGGTTTAAGATTCTCTGCAGCCATTTGTAAATCATTTCGAAGATATCTTTTCTTCTTTAGTTGCGTCTTCGTTTGGTCCATAAGCTATTAATAATTTAATTTCTCGTCCTTTTGGTTTAATATTTACCTCTAATAGCCGTTGGCTTATATTTCCAACTTTCTAGTAGCTGTTTCGTGTTTTTCTGCACTAGGAGTCCTACTCCTGCTCTAGCTCTATCTTTGACATCTACTCCTGAGAAGATTAAAATATGATTTGGTCCTACATTTTCTATTCTTTGTCCTTTTTCGTTATTTCTGTAATGGCCAAAATATCTTTTGAATTTTTTTCATTTCTTCAACTAATTCCAAATTTCCTTCCATTTATTGCCCTAACGTTCCCTGTTGCAAAAATCACAGTCCGTATTCGGTTCCAAGTTCGTCTTCGAAAGATCAAGCCAGTTATATTTATACTTATTTTTATCTGAATCTGTTTGGTTTTGGATAAGCAGGGATTAGCCCACTGTACCCTAGGTAGATGGTGGGGCTGCCACCTTGAACCCCTACCAGGCCTTGTTATTTTCTGTCAGGGTTGACTCCTTTGGTCTTTAGTCATTCAAGACCAGCATGCAAGGCAGCAAGTTGTTATTATCTGTCAGAGATTAACTCCCTTGCCTTTGGTCAGTCAAGACCGGCCTGCAAGACAGCAGGTGATTTTCTTTCAGGGTTAACTCCCCTTAGTCTTTAGTCAGCCAAGACCTGCCTGCAAGGCAGCAGGAGACTCGTGGAGGATGGCATCATCTACTCCCCGTATATGTGTTACCAAGTTGCAGATAATCATCTTAATGAAATGCAGATTGAGCTAATGATCCTATAGTGAAACGATGAATGGAGCTAATAATCCAAGTGAAATGTCAGATTGAGATAATGACACTTTATTCCATGGGGATTAAGCTATGATCTTAGTGAAATATAGATTGAGCTAATCATCTAGTGAAATATAGATTGAGCTAATAATTTTAGTGAAATGTAGATTGAGCTAATGATCTTAGTGAAATGTAGATTGGAGGTAATGATCTTAGTGAAATATAGATTGAGCTAAGGATCTTAGTGTGAAATATAGATTGAGCTAATAATCTTAGTGATATGTAGATTGAGCTAATGATCTTAGTGAAATGTAGATTGAGCTAATGGATCTAATGAAATATAGATTGAGCTAATAATCTAGTGAAATGTAGATTTGACCTAATGATCTTAGTGAAATATAGATTGAGCTAATGATCTTAATGAAATATAGATTGAGCTAATGATCTTAGTGAAATGTACATTGAGCTAATGATCCTAGTGAAATGTAGATTGAGCTAATGATCTTAGTAAAGTGTAGATTTAAGCCAAACATCTTAGTGAACAGATTGAGGTAATCATCTTAGTGAAAATGTAAATTGAGCTAACGATCTTAGTGAAATGTAAATTGCTCTAATTCATCTGATAGAATGTAGATTGATCTAATCATCTTAGTGAAATATAGATTGAGCTCACACATTTAGTGAAATCTAGATTAAGACAAGTCATAGATTGAGATAACCATCATCGAAAATAACAATTGTACAACTTGCCGTCGGGTAGTGCTTCTTGTAGTGAGCGAGCTTGAAGAGTTCTTCTCCTTGGGATATCTGACGACACCACTGCCATATGGACATGCATGAATCTAGACAAGAGTGAATGGTAATCTATACTTTATCAATAATTATAAATACATGTTATAGATGCATTAGAAATTAATAATTGGCCAAATATAGATAAATAAATCATATCGTGTTGAACAAATAAATTCCTAGGTGATAAGATCTTCTGAATACAGGGGAAATTAAAGAAATAAGTTAATAATAAGTGTCTGATTGGATTGTTCTTACTGTGAAATAAGATACATTTAGACAATAAGCACAGGTGATATAGGGCAAAACGTAAACAAACTTCAAATTTATCAAACTACCGCGTAGTAAGCGTCTATGGTGTCCCACGATAGAGGCTTTCATGGCGAGGCGAAGGTCATCTCTATCCCCATGTGGCAAACAGTTGATTTGTTTATGTCTATTCCTTTTAAACATTTCTGCGATTCCTTTTTGTTGTTTGGTGTCTGATCTTTTACAGTCATTACCTTCACTAGTAATAGTAGACCTAGTAGTAGTAGCAGTAGTAGTATAGTAGTAGTATTAGATAGTAGTAGTAGTAGTAGGATATTAGTAGTAGTAGTAGTATCATAATTAGTAGTAGTAGTAGTAGTCGAACCATTTAGTAGTAGTAGTAGTAGTAGTAGTAGTACAGTAAAGGTAAATTCTATTCATTTAGTAGTAGTAGTAGTAGTAAGTCCTAGTGAACGTAGTAGCAAGATATTTGTTGTTGTAGTTGTAGTTGCAGTTGTATATGTCCTTTCTGTTTTGTAGTTGTAGTTATAGTTGTTGTAGTAGTACAAAGAGAGAGGGAGCATAGAGAGAGAGAGAGAGAGAGAGAAGAGAGAGAGAGAGATTTTCTTGCTTGAGAGTAGGCTGGAGAGAGAATCCTGCCCTCCTTGATAGCAGCTTCACAATCAAAATATAGTTTTCGTTTTAGAGAGTGAGAGAGAGAGAGAGAGAGAGAGATCATGATTCAGAGAGAATCCTGTCAGAGAGAGAGAGAGAGAGAGAGAGAGAGAGAAAGAGAGAGAAAAGAGATAAGAGAGAGAGACAGAGAGAGAGAGAGAAAAAAGAGAGAGAGAGAGCAGCAGAGCTATTTCCATTTTAGATTTTATTTTAGAGAGTATGCAGGACAAATTAAGAGAGAGAGAAGAGAGAGAGAGAGAGATTTTTCAGAGAGAGAGAGATAGAGGAGAGACAGAGAGAGAGAGAGAGATAAAGGAAGAGAGAGAGAGAGAGAGAGAGAGAAGAGAGAGAAATGATGAGAGAAAGAGAGAGAGAGAGATGAGAGAGAGAGAGAGCATTTGAGAG
>JAXRKP010000624.1:35000-52500 GCA_037039925.1 Doris montereyensis | reverse complement strand
GGTAATTCAAAACAGATCAATTCCAACAAACTATGCTTCACACTGTAAACGTCTTTACTCATGGCGTCCATCGATTGCTTTTTTTGCTTTTTGATTCATTGCAGTGAATAGTTTGCTTTCCTCCTGAAATACTGAATTGTGGTTGTTGTCTTGAATATAGAGAGGAACATGCCACATTTGTGATGCACAAGATTGTTGGTAAATCACTGTGAAAAGAAATCTCTTTTCCTTTTTTTCTGGTCCATTATGGCCTTCATCGCATCTAAGAAATAACATTTCAAATGGCAGATTCAGAAATACTGAAATTCAGTTTCATATATATGACTATATTTATGATTGAAATATCGACATCACAACAATTTTCCTTCACTGCCTTGAGAAAATTAGTTCATCTGCAAAGGAAATAAACCAAATAATTGTTATCTTTCACTCACAATTGGGTCATGTCTTTCTTTCAGATTGAATAAAACATCACATTGATTATAGTCATTTTCTTTTACTGCATCGCTTGCATGAACATTTTCTAATCACAGGCAAATCATGAACATAGCTTGTCCTGTCAGGGCAGAACAGCCTAACTTTGCGATTTTTAATTTTCTTAGGATTGCAGCAAAATCCATTATGGCAGTTGCCTTCACAGCGACGATATTTAATCCTAGCTCTCGATTTGCATTTGGTTATTGGGTCGATGAAGATGTCTCGGAAAACTGTAGTTTTACATGTTGGTGCTGAAAAAAACCCAAAAAACAAAATTTATTCTAAATGTTAGAACATTATTATACAATATACATGTTTAACAGTAATAACAAGTCAATAAAGTAAATTGAAAAATTTCATTCCTTTGATCATATATGTCTCTTGCTTGAATGTATCTTTATACAGAAAAAAAAAAAGTTCCAAGGATATTATTGGTTTTTCAGCTTTTTACTAAACAATGGTCACAAAAAACAACACCCTACGACGCAAATCAATAAATTAAAAATACACCTCCCCCCCACCTTAACTCCCCCCTCCCCATCCCCGACCTACCTCTCATTTTTATTTTCCAAAGAAAAATTAAAACAAGGACAAAAGCCCACAATCTGCATCCCAGATAACAACATTACCTCTTTCACAGAATGTTCCAGAATATCCTCTTTTACATTTACAACGATAGCCTGGTTTGTTTCGTCTTGGTTTGCATCTGCCTCTTTGACACATGTGGTTGTGGCATGGATCGTGACTGACAGAGTCACAGCCTGGATTAACTTTGTATCTTTCATGAGATGTCAGGAGATCAACTTGCTTGCCATTGACATGAACTCTTGTAAAGCAGCCTGATCAAAGATATGAAAAACAATGATAATGCATGAAAAAAAGAACTTTTTCTTTTTTTGTCTAAAAATTTGTTACGATGTTCAATGTTTACGTTCCTAAACAAAATGATCATTATGTATGCCTGGTGTATTATTATAATGCTTTTATTTACACATTTCTACACACAATAACCTTAGCATTTACAATTGACTGTGGGAAGAGGTAATATCAATACTATATTGACTATATCGACTAGAATTATTTCAAAGCAATGAGAGGAAAGACCATGTATCAAGTTACTTGACAAATGATTTTGATACATTGTAGGATCAAGTCATTACTTCTCAAATACTTCATCTATGGGAGGCAAGAAAATGGTGCCTTCTAGCAATGTGGCCTTGTGCCAAATTCAATAATACACCTATGGCAAGGAAGTCAGTTTTGTTCTTGCTTCCTTGCTTCAGTCAAAAGTTGTAATGAGGAGGAGTCTTGGGAAAGCCGGACAGCAAATTTTTAGGAGTGTATGCACAAGCTGGTATCATGCTACATGTTGGATGCGACTTTGTAAAAAATAGTTGAATGTATGTAGTTCTGATGGATGTGTTCATTTTGAAAAACTAAAAATATATTTTCGAAGAAAATCAAAACGGTTCTTACTTTGTGGACGTGCCTTGTACAATTTTATACATGCTCTATCTATTTTCCTTTGCTGAGTGACAAGGACTTTAAATACTACTGAAGGCAACTTCAGTTAATTAACTTTTTCATTTTATTATTAAGCCATATAACTGCTATTATAGCCATTTTTTGGTAGTTGCTTTTCTTCAAAAGAAACAGTTCATGATATTAATCCAATCATCAAATTGAATTATCAAATTATCAAATCATTAAAATAAAGGCTACATCTCTTGCCAAAATAAACAATCCCTTTGTCAATACTTTTGAAAAGCTTGGTAAAATTCTCAAAGTAACTTGAAGTTGACTCTTACCTCGAAAGCTGGTGCCATCTCTGATGTGCCACTTCTTAAAAGCTTCAGCGTTGACGGCATCAGGGAGTCCACCTAAGTACAGTGAGTCCTGAAGGTCCAAATGGGTTTGTGATCCCTCATTAACTATTGTTTGACGATGATTACTGTGATCAATTATCATGGTAAATTTTTTCTGAGCAATGATCATTGTCACAATGTGAGGGCGACCATCATCCACTCTTTTAAAGCTGAACATTGTTGAAACTGGATAATTGCCGACATCAAAGCTTACTCTAATTCTTCCTCTGAAGAGTTCTACAGCAACATGCTGCTGAGTACCAGAATACAACAGAATTCCATTGTGGCTTTTGGTGGAAAATGCAATAGTTATGTTTTTCATTACGCTGAAGTCAACTTTGGGTAGTTTCACAAAAGAGTCTTTGTCTTTGAAGGAGATGCTTGAGAGCTTTTCACATTTCTTTCCTTCAAAACCTGACAAATGCAAAAAGCAAAAGAGGAAAAGTTTTTAATTAAATTGTTAATTTAATGAGAGTTTAAAAAGGATTTTGTGACAACTTGGAATTCTACATGATGAAAAATGCTTTTCTTAAAAGTCCTTCAATATTCAACTTATTACAATACGTTTTTCATTAAGTCATGTATACATGTGTCGGTTTTTACAATTATAATAAGTCTAAGATCTATTAGAAAAGATCAATCAAAATAATTTTGTTCTACTAAATAATCAATAATATTACTACTTTTCTTTGATAAGATACCACACCATTGGTTAACAAAAATACAAGTAATAAAATACTAAGGTGCACTTCACATTATTCAGCTCATGTGAATGAAATAATTATCCACATTGCTTGATGACTTCTGGGTAAATTTTTAGATGTCATCGTTCATCTAGTATAATATTTTAATCTTCTTTATAGCTTTCATATTTATCATGTTGGCAATATTTCTCTTCAATGAAAAGAAAAGAAAGAAAAGACCTCTTCCCTAAATTTTAAGAAAGAACCCATGACTTCCTTTCAATAGTGTCATAATGCACAAGATCTTCCCAAGGAACTTTCTATGAATCAAAATAATCTTCTCAAAAAATGTTTTTATATCGAGCATACGAGAATAATTAAATATTCAAATGTTTCCCAAATATCTCATTTGAGAATAAGGAACATATGTCTAATCTAAATGTAATGTTTCAATGTTATCTTTGAATGTTATGGTTTGTAATATACTTTAAAAAGTTATGAAAAATAAAGAAGAAAAACGAAAATAAACCAACAAAATAAACAACTCATACATAAAATATAAAGACTATAGCAAAAGCATGACAACAACAACAACGAGTAGGTCTGGCAAAAATGTTAACCCACAACTTCTTATGGCAGATGATTGTTAATACAATAAAAGAAAAATATCAACAAAATTAGAAGACCATAATGTAGAACGGCAAAATATAAAAGTACTATTTTTAAAACATAGCTCCAATTATAGATATAATTTCCAAAATGCTTAGTGTATGGGTGGAGGTTGTGATTTTTCCTAACTTCTTTTCCCTCTCACTATGCATGAATGTAAAAACACTCATGGTTTTCATATAATTTCATAAGAGGACTTGATTCACAGTATACAGGAATCATTGCTTCATTCAAATGCTTACAAGGTTGTTTTCAGGACAGCAGATGTATTAATACTCTGATCTATGCTCGTGGTTAAATTTTAATTCTAAGCCAACAACATTGATAACTAATTTATTGGTACAACAAGGAAAAGCAAATCTATAAACATTTATGCTTTGTTATGAAGCATCTTAACTGACGAGGACATTAAGATTAATTTTCTTGAACAAAATAAAGAAATAATACATAATGTAAAAATCCTGTTTCCAAACACATAGTGTACTGACATGAACAATGACATGCCTAGAGCGTATTAAGCACAAAAATGAAGAAAGACTTACACAGAACTTGAAAGAAATCTTTATATGCCTAATCTGTGTTGTGTCCTGTTGTTAACTTTATGATTATAGTTTATGAGTGAATAATGAAATTATTTATATTGCAAAGTAAAATATCAAAATTAAATTGATTCATCATTAGACAGGAATGGTGAAAAGTAAATGTAATAAATATTTATAAACTTCCATAATAATTAAAATAAATTTATTGATCAGCCTTTGAATCAAGTCATTTTGAGTATTATACAGAAACATTTTATATTACACGTTATCCTGTTTCCTTTAACATATCAACCTTAAGTGTTACTTGTTAATTTGCAACTGAGTGTTAGAGCAGTACCTGGGGCACATTTACACATATAATCAGATGAGCCAGCCGGCTGATAGCACACTGCATTATTCTGGCACTGGTGCAGCCGGCAGGCATATGTACTGGTGTAGGAGTTAGGAAGGTGAGCTAGGTCCAGCACAGGGGCAATCTCACAAAAAGGGCCTGAAAAGCCGGGTGAGCAAATGCAGGTATATGAATCCAGTCCATCTACACATGAGGCACCATTAAGGCAAGCATGAGACTTACAATCATCGATGTTCTCAGAACAATTTACGCCCGTGAATCTGGGGGACATTCACAACTGAAAATGATAGAAAGATTATTGAAGGGAGAAAGGTAATCATGCTAATTCAATTATCAAAAAAGAAAAAACATGTCAACAGACTGATATGGAAAATACTGAGTGTAAAATATGGACAGAACTTGTCCTTTTTGGTCATCAAAGGAATTGATTATGAAAGATTAAAGAAGCAAGTTCAAACATAATACTTAATATTGCTAACTGCTTGGAATTTGTGTAAATTTCCCTGAAATTAGAAACAAGGGATGAATAATATCCCTTATGAAGGATTTTTCCTCTCACAAATGTAAATAGAATGAAAAAAGAAAGAAAGAAAAAGATACTAAATAAAAGGTGAGGTAGATATTGCACAGATGGATAAAATAATATTAAGAATACTACTCACAACTATTACCCAATAACTTCTTTTATCTACACGAAAAGTAACAAAAATAACCTCATTAAAATAAGACTCAATCCTGTCCTTCCTCACACTAAAATCAATTTCCAAAGCATGTAGCAACATTTTATATAACATGGAGATGAATGTATAAAATCCTGAAACAAACCTGTAACCAGCAGTTCTAGCCACACAGGTGGCACCATTCTGGCAATAGTTGTATCCAGCTTTACAGAACGGTATAGAGTTTTCACACCATTTTCCTGCATGAGCAATAAAATTTCAGAAAACGTGACTTAAATTGAGACAAGGAAATTAATATTTATTGTTTTCTTCTCACATAACTTGATGAACTTGATAAAAAATATTTGCAAATTCTGTTTATGTATATGCCACACTTAAAACTAAATGGTAACATGCATGCAGTATGGCAAGAAAATGATTATAATTATAATTCAAATAATATCAGTAAAATTTCAGTTCAAGAATTGAGAACTTGGTAATTACATAAAACAAAATGGGAACTAAACGATTGTTTGTATTTTAGCTAAAATCTGTTGCTGCTCTTCAAGACTGTGGCAAGATATCCTTTTCACTGACAAGTTTTCTAATCAACGTGACATCTATCTCCTTTTACAATCTCCACTCAAATGGTAAATAAGAGTTTAAAGTGGTTTACAACCAATTAACTATTTTATTGAAAGGCACAAAAAGTCCTTTGAATACAGTCATCACAAACAAGATGTCAAAATTGATGTAATCTATGGTGATGGCATGCATCTTTCTTCTGACTGTCTGTCACTTGTTTCTCTGTGTGTGCTTGTTTTTTTACATCAATGACAGTAATGACAGACTTTTGGAAAGCTTGCTATTTCTGCTTGTAATATAAGTGATAAGCTTGAAAATGTTAAATCCAAAGGACTATGGAGTCTAAGAATAAAGAACTCTTATCATATACTTTTTTAATTTCATGCAAATTTTGAATTTACTATTGTAAGGAATAAAACATTTTATTGCAAGCATATTCATTGTAGATACTATTATGTCTGTGGACAGTACAAATCTTAATTGTAATAATCAATATTCAAGGAAAGAATTAAAATAAAAATCTTCTCCGTGAGCGAGTGAATTACCTGTGTATCCCATTTGGCAACGGCAGAATACGATTCTATTTCATCCACACACGTTGCATTGTTTTGGCACTTGTTTTCTTCACAGTCATTGATGTTTGTCTCACAACGATCTCCCTCAAATCCTTTCAAGCACTGACACCTGTAAAAAGCAGAATTTTTCAACAAGATTTAAAGAAGGGAAGACAATAACATTTTCTGTAGCGTGTTATATGTAAGTCTTGAAACAAAACAGCTTCATGCTCTTCAAATTTAAATTCTGCAATTTGGAAATTTTCACAATTCATTGGGATAAATTTAAAATAATTTTACATGGGTAATCCTTTATTGAAGAGCAGGCAAACTTGCAACCCTTTGGAAGAATAATAAGATAAAATAATACTGTAATTATTCTTTGACATTTATCTTTTGTAATAAAAATCAATTAAGCCAAAGGGATATGGGGAAAGCCGTTTTAGTTTGTTTGTTTCATTGCCATTTACCCTGTCCAGCGGTGATCTCAAGGAGACTTAAGAGGAAGCAGCAAGATGGAAGATGAGTTGAAGAATGAAAGGAAAGCAAAGTAGAACCTATCAGCATTTACCCTGTCCAGCGGTGATCTCAGGAAGACGTAAGAGGAAGCAGCAAGATGGAAGATGAGTTGAAGAATGAAAGGAAAGCAAAGTAGAACCTACCAGCAGAATCCGCCAACCACCCAAACAATTTTAGCAACACTTTATAGCTTTCAGTCCCAGAATATTACATTTTTATAGAAGAGAGAGAAAGAGAAAAAAAAGGCATTTGTGATTTTTGTCATTAGGCACAAATCAACATGCAGTTTCATCAGATTACTTTTTCTTTATTTTAGATAATTTTAAGAAATAGTTCATTTCAATAATAAGTAAAGACTATCAGCGAAACAAATGAAATTTAAAATCAGGACTTGGACAGCCTGTGCTAGAACGATCATTAAAATATAATCGACCAAACCCTGGAAATGAAAAGAACTGAATTAAACCTTACATGATGAGAGAATCTTATATAACATAACAGAGGACAATTTGATATGTATATGATTAGAATCATAACTCTGTTGATAAGATGATCAGTTAAATTGTTGAAGGATAAAAATAAATTGAGTTGAAACAAAAATAAAATGGAAGAAATCGATTAATTACAAAATTAAAGATTATTTTGCTCAAGATTCTCTTTGTTATGTCATTACCTGAATCTGCCATGTTCCATTACTTCACATTTTCCACCATTATTACATGGATTGCCAAAGCAAGCATCAATTTGTTGATCACAAATATCTCCATGGAAACCAGGCGCACATTGACATTCAAAATTCTTAAATTCCACTGTTTTGCAAGTTCCACCATTTTGACATGGGCCAGTCAAACAAATATTACATTTTTCGGCTACAACTGGATCAGGATCTCCTGAAATGACAAGATAAATATGTTAAAAAAATAGAAAAATCCCCGTCCTCTGCCCAATTTCCATCGCCAAAGTCATAAATTGTTTGTGATTTTTATACAAATTCAACCCTCTTAGACATGACTACTTGAAGAGATTTGATTTTTTTTTGAAACTGAGACAAAAATACAAATCAACATTTTAACTCATTATCTTAAGGCTATGAATACTGACTTTAATAAATTTTGGAAGCCTTTCACATATTTAGTTTTATCTCAACTTTATCTATTAAAAGACTTCAAATGATACAATTTTATTTTTCTCTCTCATTGTTGTGACATCTTAATTATGTAGATCTATTGATCTCCTACGACCGTAATAAATTTTTTCCATCAAAATTTCCAAAAAAATGTACTTTGCATATCTATAATTTTGTTTAAAAAGAGGACACTCTAATCTGCCTTATCTATCCATTGATATTGAAAACTTTGAAGAATGAAATATTCTGCAAAGGATATTGGCAATTACAGATTGTTCTCAAAGTTTAAACAGAAATCGATTGTAATACCTAAGCATTCAAAATAAGAGGAAGGTGAGCTCAACAGAAGCTTTGATTTCATTTTCTCAGGCCCACTGCATGAAGCAATGCCAGGTTCAATGAAGTCTCTCTTGATCCAATCTGATAACCATTTCAGTTTACAGTCACAAAACAAAGGATTTTCACAAGTCACAAAAGTAAAACAATAATTCATGTCATGAAATCTTTCAAAACGATTCTAATTATTCCAATTGATTCCTCTGAATTTTCACTTTTTTTCCTAATATTTTTTGTAAAACAATCTAAGTTAATGTAAATGTAAAAATGTTTGGGAAAAATTATTCTTTCATGTTGAATTTTGATGCGAAATTTAAAATCTAAAATTCAAAAAGTTATGGGCTAGCAATGAAATTCTTTTCAGACATATTTTTAAACCCTTAAATAAGGAGTAAGACATATTTAATTTATCTCAGCTGTTTTTAAATGTGCTTAAAAAATCAGTATTTTATTAAAAAATAACTATTGATAAATTTTGTAATATTTTGATTTTAAAGGTACTATGAAAATCCAATGTGAAAATCTCTAGTTCCCAATAACAAATACATCTAAGTTAACTCTGGCACGAATACTTTCTGAGATGATTTTAAAATGTTTGAAATCACATCTTTTGAGAAAAAAAATTAACTTTCTTCAGAATGATAATATAAAAATCAACTGATGTACCATGTTGAATTTCTGATGGATTTGGAAAATGGGTATTGTGAGCCGAAATTTAAAAGATAAAATCTCAAAAAGTATATTTGGTAAGAGTAATAAAGTGTAGCAATGAAATTCTTTTTCAGACATATTCAAGGACTTATTTGAAACTGTTTTTTAAAGTCTCAGTAAAAAACTTTGATAAATTTTGGACTTTTAGGTATACAACTATAACCTACAGTTTCAAATAAATCTAACACCAGAAAGTTTGATGAAAAAAAAGAAAATTACCATTTCAAAATATTTCTTCAAGATGTGGTGGCCTTTCAGGCTTTATAAAAAAAAATCAGGCAATGATGTTTTAATCATGTTTGGAAAAATTCTTATGGTAATTTAAACTGCAGCTCAAGTTAAACAATCTTGATAATACACAAATGAATCTTGATAAAATGCACAGCTAGTTGTAGTTAATAAAGTAGTCTTTTTCCATTCAAGGACTTCTGAAACTAAAGTCTTAAAACTTAGGACTTTTAGGTATACAACTATTTTTCAAATAAATTAAGTTGAGATGAAAAGAAAATTACCATTTCATATTAAGATGTGGTGGCATTTAAAAAAATCAGAAAATCATGTTTTTCTTGAATTTACTGCAAAGTTATAGCAAGAATCTTGATAAGAATAGTTTCAATCTTTTTCAAACGCTGTGTAAACATCAACTCACAATGCATATCAGAAAAATGATATAAGCCCACCTTGTTAGTGCCAATAGTTGATCAGACTCATGTATCAAATAACGTAATAAAAAACAACCGGAATACAGCCGGAAGGAATAACTAAGCGTAACCCTCTTACAGAGAAAAGGAAATTGAACAGTTCATTAAGAAAATGACACTAATTGACATGATAGCTCAGCTCAACATCTGTTATAACAAATTAAAAAAGAGAAGAAAACAATATAAAATCATATACCATAACCAACTTTTTAATCCATTATCATAATTGTATGTGAATAGACTTACATGTGAGACAATGATTTAAGGCTGTCAAATGCCCCATAAGCGATTGTTGACAAGTTGTTTTTGTGTAATGATCTGCAATGAAATGAATGAAATGGAGCTTAGCATGGATATCAGTATCAGTATATCGATATGGCTGTAATTTGCATTATCTATATAAAAAATGCCTTAGAAAAGAAATGCTCTTAGTACACATCAAATGGGTTAAGACAAAATAAATTAATGAGTAATAATGTGGTCCTCTTCAGCAAAGTATAAGGAAATCACATCCATTGTCAATGGTTCACTTAAAAGAGGCTAAAAATAAAATATTGTGTGATTTAAAAGAAAAAAATGCTTTTTAAACATTCTCATAGAAAGTATAAACTATGTTATAATTGATGTGAATTAAATGATACACAATTCTTATAAGAATATTTGAAAGAAAAAGTCATAAAATAGATCCTCCCCCCCCCCCCCTCCCCCCTCCCCCTCCCCTCCCCCTCCCCCTCCCCCTCCCCCTCCCCCTCCCCCCAACAATAATAGCGACAAATGCACCCGGCACATACGAAATTCCTGAGCACAGAGCAACAAAAAAACCCAAACACAATAAAGAAACCTGATGTAACTGCTTATTCACATTTATTGTGTGAATGATGTAAATAATGTCAATATATAAGAGACAAAAGAATTGTGGAAAAAGCCCCATTATACCTATAATAAAGTGAATATACTCACAAGATGCGCAAATGCTTCAGATTGTCAAAGCTTGTCTCTGATAAACACTGAAGATTATTGTAGCTTAGTATTCTGAAAAGAAAACCAGTAATTATATCAAAGTGGGCAAATCCTAAACTATTAAGAAAATTCTGCAATTGAAAATCATTATACATTGTTAAACGTTTTGACATGTGAAATAATATTCAAATGATGTAATAATACCTTTATAGATTTAGTAAAAAAAATAAATTATTTCATCAAATTTTATGTAGCAGAGAAAAGGAAAGTGGGTACTTACAGTGTTGACAACTGTGTGAGATTGGAGAATATCTTAGATGGTAGGGTAACGACCCTGTTGTAGCTCAAATCTCTGATTAGAGTAAAATAAAGAAGGAAATGAAACAGCAATGAGAAAGTTAATATGAAATGTAGAGGTGAAGAGGATCATTGACATTTCAGTAGTATATTCTAGTAGTATTTCTACTAAAATTTTTGAATCAATAGAAACAATTACTGACTAAATAAATGATAGCATTTAATGAGGTTGTATATACCACTATAAAACTCTTAAATCAAGCAGTTTTTTTATGTCCAAACAAATGCTTTCAAATTTGCTTCAAAGACTGTTCAAGGTCAGTGACTTTATAACTATCAATCACATTTTCTTTTCTTTTGAAGTGATCATTTTTGTACAGCAATTCATTCAATCAGGAGTTCTTGAGTCAAAACATAGAAGATGAAATGACTTGACAAAATAGATTTTATTACGAGTTCTTGGAGTTAAAATAACTAAGCATAAATATCCTTGAAAAAATTGATATTTCAGAAACTTACAACCGGGTTAATTTGGTTAACATTCCAATTTCATATGGGACTTTGGTAATGCCATTGAAATCAAGATATCTGAAATAAAATAGGAAGAAGACACAATTTAGGACAAACAAGAGAAACAAGAGGATACTATGAAAAGAATTTCTTTGAATTCCATGATGTGCAATAACAATGAATTAAAGTGATTGTCTTTTCCGACTAAAATTCTTTAACACAACTGTTATGAGATCTTTATTACAATCTCCTCCGAGATGCCACTTATGGTAAATTTTTCCCTTAAAAACTTCAGCCATCAAAGACACAGTCAAATCAATAACAGACTTGTACCTTTATTGATACAATGATGTCATTTTATGTTTGACCATGAGTAAACTTCATGAAGCCTTGGTTAATGCAGAAATTTTAAAGCTCATGAGAGTGCAGATTAAAGTGACAGTTCAATTGCTTTATCTCACATCATTTTATAAATGATACGATATCTTAACACTATTCTAAAAGTCATAGCCAGGAAGTCTAAAGGACTTGGTAAGAAGATGGAAATAAAAAAAAAAATAAATGAAGGTATGAGCTTCATCAAACAGTAATCCAAATCTGTTTTCCAACAAAAATAACCTCTGATATCATAAGTCCTTCATTTCCAACCATCTTTGAATTAATAATTAAAAAAAGCGAATTTTTTCTCCACTTAAAATGATTGAAAACAGCCTGTTGACATGAATAGGAATACACAGTTTTAAAGCCCAGTTTGCCATTTATGACCTGTCTTAGACAACGTAAGAAAAATACAGTTCTGCCCTTTCATGAGGACAAATGGGTAAAAAAAAAATTTGATAAAAGGATATAATTGGAAAGACATTATCTTTCTATTTTTGAAAATATGAGTTCTAAATTTTCAAGCACTGCAAAATATGCTTACGTATGTATCTAAAGGCATATATTTAGGAATTGCTGTAAACTCATCCACTTACAGTTCTGTTGTATCCAATGGTATGTATTTAGGAATCTCTGATAACTGCTGATGGCTGCATCTAACCACAGTTCCAGTACAGGTACATTTTGGGGGACAATAAGCTCGTGGGTCACAGCTGTTCTCAGCAATAACTGTAAAGATGGATAGGAATTTATACTTCAAAATTTGGCAAAAATAATGCTGAAAATCTCTTTTTAGTCAAAAGAAACAATATGACATGCTTTTTGTATTGCAATTTGAATATTTAAACAATTGGAGCTTTATTCAAATAAGTGGGTGAAAAAACAACCCAAAACAAACAATCCTAATACATTTGTCCCATGCTTATAGATAATCCATAATGAAACAGACAACATTTATCATAATAAAATCAAAAATAATTTTAATACATATTTTAAAAAAGAAAGACAAAAAATTCCTTTTATACATGGGTATGAGAAAATTTACATTTACATCTAAGTTATCGCAAATTGTGCTGTGATATCGCATATCAATTACAGTATTTTGTATTTCATCAGACATAAACAATGTGCAAACATATTACAATTGAAAGTGCAATGCATTTATCGACGATGAAACAAGGGGGATTATCTCAGACAATTTCTTTCCATTTCTTCTGGTTCTTTTGCTGGCCTCCCTCACTCTTTCTAGCTATCTTTTTATTTCCTATCAACTCCATACCCCTCTGTGATTCATCCTGCTCCCTTTCACACGAGCAGGTTCTATCCTTCTGTACATCCTCTGTTGCTATTGCTACTTAAGGTGTATCCTATACATTGCCATCCCCTCTTTCTAATATCCAGCTCTATATCACTCTGTCTTAGGGTCCCCTAGGTTTCACAGTTTCCAGTTATGTCAAACATTCCATGTCCACGACAAGCTAGTCACGCTTGTTACAAAATTGTTCTGTTTCCCATCAATCACCACAACACATATAGATGAGAACATTCAGAAGGCCAAATAGCTAAGATGCACCTGAAAATTTACAGGATGCTTTGCGAAAAGATATTGAAGGGACTTCTGATATGGTGATAAAACATACAAAGAATAAAGAAAACCTCTCTGTAACCAAAATAAATCATCTATGTGACAAATTTAATCATGCAAATTAAAATAGCAAATCTTCTTTTGAGAGAAAAGTAGAAGGTAAAGCCACTGATATCTCAAAATCTGTGACCTAAAATGAAAACTTAAAATAATCACCCTGGCAGGGGAAAGGAAGAGATTTTTGTTAATGTTATTATCTTGATTTTCACTTACCCATATTACTATCTGGACAGCAAGGCTGAATGCCGACATGGCAACCAATTTCATTGTTTTCTGAGGTCAAAAAAAGAAAGAAAAGAAATTAAAAGTTTCAGTAAGATCAAGAGTAATAAATTCATGGCAGAAAAAATAAAATCCAAGACAACAATAATAACTACACTAAAAGAGCAAAAACAACAAACAAACCTAACATATGATGTCATCTGCCACAAACCCAAAATAGCCATAAAAAAATAAAAATGGAGATGTTGAAAACAACAAAGTTTTACTTATTTAATCACTGTTGTCAAAAGAATTTAGATTTCATGGATGTGTATGTCAGTAAAATTCCTATACAAACATATGAATGCAATTTAAGTCAAACCAGCATTATATGGCAGTTATTTGTTACATGACATACAACATCTTATTTCTAACCAATGCATTATAGTGAAACATTTTATACGTGTTTATGTTCTAAAATGACAACATGATCTACAAAAATTCGTCATGATTTGCAAAGGTTAATTATTCTTGCTTACCTTCACAAACAAAATTATTTGACTTCAGATTTTGTATGGGAATACCCTTAACATTGTGGGGAGCAGAACACGTTGGTGAGCCTGTGATTACATTCCTCTTCTCCAGCCATTGGGCTAGCCATCCCAAGTGACAGTTGCAGGTGAAGGTATTTCCCATGAGATTCCTTGATGGGAAAGACATGACACAAGGGAAATGTCTGATACCTTTTGTTTTCAAGCAAATTTTACATGTTTTATATAACTTATTAAAAAGCCACCAGCAATCAAAGCAAAAAAAAAAAGTTTGAAGGAAAGAAAAGAAATCTATAAGTTATTGCTCAAAAGCTTGTTTATCAATGAAAGCTTGTTTATCAATGTCATGTTAATGTCGATGATAAAATAATCAGATGACTGTTCTGTTGCATAAAGAATTACAAAACCTAAAATAGTAAAAATAAAATCACAAGCCCTCAAGTGGATTCAAAAGAAGAAATACGATCTGAAAATTTCTTGATTTTACTTGATTTGTACCTGTATTATTTTTGGAATACATTCACATGATGACGTAAAGATTAATATACTGAACTAAATGAAAACAAGAAAATCCAAATATTGATGAGAAAATGTCTCATGAGCAAATTCATAATTTGTATGAGCTAAGAAGAAGAAGAAAAATAGTTAGATTCTATTTTTAAAAACCCCAAAGATACCTAAGCTACAAACAACAAAGCCCTCCAAAAACCCCAACACCTCCCACACCCCAACCCTGTCAAAAACAAAACACACCAAAATCCATAAGAGAGTGGCATGAACATTAAGGCACTTACAGAGTTGACAAATAGTGGAGACGATCAAAGGATCCCTTCATAACACATCTTATTTGGTTGTCATATAGAGATCTTTAAAAAAACAATAAAAAAAACATTATAAAATTCATACAGCTTATACTTATACATTTGTACACATAAGAGGCATAATTATGTTTGCATTTCTTTTTACACTTGATAAGTGGAGAAAAACAAAGTTGTCTTCTCAAACAAGGGTTACCTTGAAAATTTGTGTGAAAATTATAGAGCGATAAAAATTACATAATTTGTCACCAAAAGCTCATTAAAATGTAATGTTTCATGAATACAATATACATCAGGATATAGATATATCTTGCAAGACTAAAAATGACAAATTTCCTAATACATGTATTTATATAAATTCATTCAATTGGAATGTATAGAAGGAAAGATATATCTCTAAAATAAAAATACAAAGGAACTCAATAATTCTCTTCATTTGAGTCCCTTTACGTTTCACAAATATCTGGGAATTAGATTACAAGCAGAAAATGCAGGGCTTATTAAAATAAGGGTTTGACAATCCCAATAGACATCAATGGCTGATTTCAAAAGAGGTTCTCATCATTCTCCTTATTTGAATCATTTTAAAGTTACTTACAATTGTTGGAGGCGGGGTGTTTCTGTAAAAGTTACATTGTTGATACAGGTTATCTTGTTTCCCCTCATCTTTCTGAAATCAATCATCCATATGAAGAACCAGAGGAAAAATTACTTTATCGAAATAGGATAAGGAAATGAGAGAATTTAGAAAACAAATGTTGAGTGAAAAGATTTTTTGAATAATACAAATAATTCTATACACAATCAATTTCTATTTTCTTAAAATTCTTGTACAGTTTATTTGACATACAAAGTCAGTTGTCTGATTGTTTGACATACAAAGTCAGTTGTCTGATTGTTTGACATACAAAGTCAGTTGTCTGATTGTTTGACATACAAAGTCAGTTGTCTGATTGTTTGACAGACAAAGTCAGTTGTCTGATTGTTTGACAGACAAAGTCAGTTGTCTGATTGTTTGACATACAAAGTCAGTTGTCTGATTGTTTGACAGACAAAGTCAGTTGTCTGATTGTTTGACATACAAAGTCAGTTGTCTGATTGTTTGACATACAAAGTCAGTTGTCTGATTGTTTGACAGACAAAGTCAGTTGTCTGATTGTTTGACATACAAAGTCAGTTGTCTGATTGTTTTACTCAAGGTTTACCACCACATCAAGTTCAGAAGTCCTTATTTTAAAAGGCTAAAAGAAAATTTCCAACATGACATTTAATAAAAATTCAGCTATGGCAACACTTACAAAATTTTCACATTTGCAAGACCTTGAAACGCCTTTGCAGAGAGCTGTGACAGTGCATTATTTGACAATAATCTGAAGAGAAATTATAACAAAATAATGCAATTTACAAACCGTTAATCAGCAATCAAGTTGAATAAACATTGCAGTGCTGCATATTAATATTCATAAGACATTCCTTGAGCATATTATACATCATACAAGAATTTTCAGATGCTTTTATGCTATATCTAAATAACTTAAAAATCACAGAACTAATTGTGTTAATTATATTAAGCAAACAAATAAAAAAGAAGGATGGGGGTTCAGAGGGGGTCTGTGTTTAATACTTACATTTCAGTCAGTTTATTTGCAGATTCAAATGCTCCATCTTCAATTTCATTGATCTCATTATCACTTAAATCCCTGTTGAAAAGAAGACAGAGGCACAAAGTGAAATTTTTGTGAGAATTAATTCCGTCAATTATTGTGCAATATAATATTGGCATACCTATCTAATTATATTTTGATTTTAAATAGGCATCATTTAGAGAAGTCTACACAAAAACATGTACGAGAAACAACTCTTTTTGCATACACTCTAAAATAACCATACTCTGAAAGTCAGTGAAAAAGATCGCATTGCAAAACTTTGATGATGAGGAGAGGGAAGAAACAAAAAGAAAACCCAAATCAAACAAAAAAACCCCCAACCCTAACCAAAAGTCAAAACAAAAGAAAAAACCCACGTGAACAGCACAAACCCTACCCACCACCAACATCATCACAAAACCAAACTACAATACAAACAACACAACGAACACCTAATAGGTAGGAAGCAAAAACAAAAAAAGAAAGAAAGAAAAAGAAGGTAATCAAGGACTGGCTGATCGCTTTCTCGGCGCGGACCGTTACTGCATTGCAATTCCATGTTGGTGCCGATTAAACACTGGTTCCTGCACGCGCCTAGGTATGAGTGCATGTGGCAGCCTCCTAGCCGCTGGTAAAGCAGAGCTTTATTTATTGTTGTGACATGCTAAATGATGCTAGTAAATACCACCAATAGCTTACAACCAGACCCCACAGC
>JAXRKP010000624.1:20000-30000 GCA_037039925.1 Doris montereyensis | reverse complement strand
AGGACATCATCGTAGCTCAGGGCGTAATACAAATAAATGCATTTCATTGTAAACATGCATTAAGTTATATTATTATCTTTTGGAATGCTCAATTCGGGTAACATTCGTTTATACTAGGAAATCGTTGTCAAATCAACCTCAGGGTAAAATGACGTCTGCTGCATTATCAGATCGAAAGACGATCGGAAACATTATCTTATCGACACTGGAATGAGGCTATAATAATATTAAGGATTATGATGATGATGATGATAATAATAATAATAAAATAATAATAATAATAATAATAATAATAATAATTAATAATAATAAAATTTTAAATAATGGGCAATAATAATAATGATGATGATGATGATGATGATGATGATGATGATGATGATGATGATACTACTACTATGACTACTACTACTAACAATAATAATAATAATAATATAATAATAATAATATAACGAATAATAATAATAATAATAATAATAATAATAATAATAATAATAATAATAATAATAATAATAATAATATTAATAATAAAATAATAACTAATGATGACAATAATGATGATAATATACTACTACTACTACTACTACTACTACTAGACAAAATATCTACTACTACTACTACTACTAACTACTACTACTACTACTATCATACTACTACTACTACTACTATATACTACTACTATCTACTACTACTACTACTACTACTACTACTATATAATAATAATAATAATAATAACTAATAATAAAAAATTTAAATAAAAAAATAAAATAATAATCAATAGGGCAATAAAAGAGAAATATCATTTCTGACATCTAATCCAAGAGAATAATAGGGTTTCTTAGTATGGGAGCAATGAGTAGTTTGCCGTTACATTCCGCGTAGCTATTTTCGTCGTCTAGAGACAAATATCTATTTCCTCCATAAAAACACAACCCAAGAATCTAAATTGAACTAAGGTCATATGTAAAATAACAATAATAATAATATTGACAACAGAAACCGTCTTATGGATGCGCATCATTGATATCTATAAAGAACTGAAAATGTCTCCTCCACGCCCACGTTTTTGTAACCTTTGATTGCACAGTGGTAGTCGTAATTTTAACTTCATAATGATGTTGTATCGCTCTCAGCTTTTGTAAATATGGAAATAGACATGACCAACAAATATGCAGCCAAAAAAAAAAAAAAAAAAAAGACATTGTACAATGGCAAACAAAGTAAATGATGAAATAAAATCGCACGTAATCAAACAATAAATGGGATAACTGTCAGACAGCTGAGATAGTAAATAGATAATAATAATAATAACAATAAAAAATAATAATAATAATAATAATAATAATAATAATAATAATAATAATAATAATAATAATAATAATAATAATAATAATAATAATAATAATAATAATAATAATAATAATAATAATAATAAAAATAACAATAAAATACACAGGTCGAAAATGAAATAAGAAAATACCCAGAGAGTCAACAGTAAGGTAATGAGAATAAGGAAACAAAATAATCGAGTCACTCAGCCTTCACCCCAGACCCTATGCCTCGTACAGTCCCGGGGACTCTGGCGTCCAGGGGACAGACAGACAGACAGAGTAGATCTCTCAACCCAAAGTCGTGGGTTCAAGCTCCGCCAACGGTAGCAGAATTTTCTCGAGTTTTTTTCTTGGGAGTAAAGAGAGAGAAAGGTGCGAGAGAGAGAGTCACATATGAGAGAGAGAGAGAACAGAGAGAGAGAAAAGAGAGAGAGAGAAACCCAGAACTCCATCCATGGTCCAGGTTGGTGGATCGGCACCTAGTCCCATCGGAGACGGACGATAAATAGGTGGTCCCGTGTGCAGATGACAACTCTATGTGAGAACAATCCCTTGGGCAGTTAAAATTCAATCACCTTAGATGAAATCGAATCAGAGAGAGAGAGAGACAGACAGAAGAGAGTAGACAGACAGACAGACAGACAGACAGACAGACAGACAGGAGACAGAACAGAGAGGGGGATTGAAGAGACAGAGACAGAGAAAAAGTGACAGAGACAGAGACTTGACAGAGACATGAGAGACAGAAAAATGAAAAGTCATAGACAGTCTATCTTTGCATTCTCATTAAATGAAACACATATTCAAAAAGAAATCTAGCGTACAATTCTGTGGTGTACATTGGGATTTCTTTGGGAATGGCTTGTAGACCTCTGTTCGTGCAGCTCACGGCTGTGCCGACACAATGGCAGTTGGCAGGACATTCTCGATCAATCATGCAGTTACCAGCGTTTTTCGTACGTAAATGTTCAGCTCCTTTGACAGAAGAATAATAACAACAAATCAAAACAAGACAAAATAAAACGCTTCTTTATTACTTGAAATTCTCATACTATTGTAGTATACTATTTTAGATTTTAGATTACCTACGCCAGCACAGAGAGGGTTATTAGAGAAATGTGCTGCAATTCTGTTTACCTTCTCGACATACGAGTGTACGAGAGAGTGCAGAGAAGGATAATGTAAATTAATATTGCTAATAGGAGCCTTAATGGAACGCTTGCGAGGGTTATGAAGGATCTAATCTGGAGTGTGCTTTCAATACCGAAGAATAATAACCTGACGGAAACTGCTCCACATCTCGCAAAGAGAGCAGACAACTAATAATTATGTATGGCGTATGGAGCATGAACTGACTGCACGCAGGCCCTCGAGAACATCGACTGGCAGAGGATGTCGGTTTCGTGTACCTTCAAGTCCCTCCCCCTCGGCCCCTCCCCTCCCTGACGACTGACACAGACATGTCGTGACTGAGATATGAGGTATGAGGTAAGTCGAAGGGAATGGGGATAAGGAGCATAAACAAGGAGCGTAAAGTCAGGATGCTTTCATTTCAAAACCTACATGTCATCTAGACGGTCTTTTCTGCTTTGGCACCGAACTTTGCATTTTTAACAGAATGGGTAATTCGGGCAAAATACGCTTTTGGAAGACTAATACAATGCGATCTCGCAAAAGGTAATACTCACTTCTCCTCTCTATACGTTTCTTTCTCTCAATGGGGAAAAAAAGCTGACATGTAGTTTTAACCCCCTCCCCCCGCGCCCCCTCCTTTCACCATTTTCTCCAATACACGATGAAATTAAAGTGACCCCCGAAACTAAAGCATACTCGTTTTCTAAAAAAACCCGTCGAAAACTAAACTACATAACAGTGTATTTATAATGTATTTATTAAACTATCAATTCAAGGGTTGATACCAGAGGTATATTAGACGATCTTTACTGATACTTTCGTATCTTCCTATTACAATCTAGTTTTCTTCTCACTATTTCCTTTTCTCTTTGTTCCGAGTAGATATATGAAAGAATACAATTTATACATATTCATGCTGATGTAAAATAAACAAATAAAAAACCAAGACGGTCTATTCTTTTATCCTCTCCCATCCTATAAAAAGGTAAATGACCTATGAACTGGCAACATGTGGTCACTATCTGTTGAGTGTAATTCGATCACTGATTAGTCATAGGGATACGGGTGGTCAATGCGAGTTTCTGACATTTAATCAACCATACACTGTAAGCAATAAATACATTCGAATTGGTCATTTCGTGGTCATAGGCATTACTGTTTAAGGCAGACAGCCAGATATATTCATTGCTGACCTTCGGTAATTTTATGGTGTGCTGATAAATAACATTGTTTTCGAGCTGTGTTCCAAGTCCCATCATAGTACATGTAGTTATAACAGCCGCCTGATTGACTCGAGCTGATATTTGCTGCGTGGGAAATTGAAACAGTAAAAGAAGTTGCCACTTTCCTGGACGGACAGCACATTATGATTTATACTGGAGGAGGGAAAGAAGCCCATCAACGAATGTCTTTTGTTTATTGTCCCATGTCTAAGAATGTGAAAAGAAAGACAAATTTCAAAGATCTATCCCTAATGTATTTCTTTTTGTTGTTGTTGTTTTAATTGTGTGCCACTTAGACATCGCATTGGATGCGGTGATGCAGGAATGTAGCAGTGAGGATGGTTCCAGTGTTAACATAGCATTTTGCTGGCTTAAAAAAACAAACAATAGATTTCAAGTCAATATCATACCTTTGCACTTGAACTTCTCCTCTCTCAATTGGGTGATTTTCTTCCTCCGCACCCTTCTTGGCATTTGACAACGAACGCCACTGGTTTCGACTGGATATTTGCTTAGGTAGTGGAAAAGCCATTTGAGGTTGCAGTCACAAATAAGGATTTTGGGCTAAATGACTGTTGTGGAAGAAAAGGTAAAAAAGATAGGGGCAATGACACTGACTCATATAGATAGTAGGGGATGATGAAGATTGAAATGGTGATGTTGCTGCTGCTGTTGCTGATGGTGGTGGATATATTCTCAGCTTGTTGAAATAATTGTAGAATTTATGGAGGTGTGGTGTCTGGTTCAAAAGCATATTGTGATTGTGTGATCGACTTTACATCCGTAATAGTATGAAGATGTCTTAATAAGTTGCATGGAATGATGGAAATTTGTAGTGATGAAAAGAGTTAACTAATAACAATAAAAAGAAGAATCGTATTTAATGAGCAGACAGAGGAGAAGCAACAAGTAATGGGGATGAAAGAAGAAGGGAACGGGGAGAATACCACGGCGAAGAAGAAGAAGAAGAAGAAGAAGAAGAAGAAGAAAAGAAAAGAAGAAGAAGAAGAAGAAGAAGAAGAAGAAGAAGAAGAAGAAGAAGAAGAAGAAGAAGAAGAAGAAGAAGAAGAAGAAGAAGAAGAAGAAGAAGAAGAAGAAGAAGAAGAAGAAGAAGAAGAAGAAGAAGAAGAAGAAGAAGAAGGAAAAGAAGAAGAGCAAAGTAAAAGACGATACAATTCAATGAAAAGAACGAATAAATGATTTAAGAAAAAGTAGAGGAAGGACGGAAAACAGAAGGACAAGTAAAAAAGGGAATGTGAAAAATGTATAGAAAAAGAACATGATAGGGAATACACAGCGCCGATAAGACAAATTCAATTAAGTTTATGAAAATGGTTACATTTTTGTCAATTGGCGTCAAATCGTGTTGAGATTTCTAAACGAATATAATTATTTTGTACTTACATGGTTTGAATCCTTGGAAGATGGTCGAACGAACCATTTGCAAGAGATTGGATATTATTGTCGTAAAAGTGATCTGTTGATTTACGAAAGATAAATCCCATAGTGAGCAACGTAAGATAATGACTTAAACTAGGATTTACGATTACCAGTTACAGTAAATACATGACGACACACTGTTTAACAGTTTTTTTTTCTCTCCAAACATTTAAAAGTCTTATTTGTATTGTTTAACATCGAATCAACACAAATAACAATAATAAAAAAATAATAACAACATTACTGCTTCTATGTCAGTGGCCTAGTGGTTAAGATCATGAGGTACTGAGTTCGAATCCTAGCAATGTCAGGTCAGGCGTTGTGTTGGTTGGGAAAGACACTTGTCGCACAGTTTCCCACTCGATCCAAATGCAATAAGTACCAGCAATATCTTCATTGACATAATAATACAATAAAAGATAACACACGCACTACTTTAATGACCTCGTGGTAGTAGCAGTTGTAGTAAAAGTAGCAGTTGTAGTAAAGTAGCAGTTGTAGTAAAAGTAGCAGTTGTAGTAAAAGTAGCAGTTGTAGTAAAAGTAGCAGTTGTAGTAAAAGTAGCAGTTGTAGTAAAAGTAGCGGTTGGGTAACTCAAAAACATAATTTACAGTTTCTTTTGGTACAAACAATTTGCAGACTTAATTTTTTTAAAAGACACCCAAATCGCAAAAGACATACGAGACAGCGTAAGAGAAACAAATAAATTGAGCAGTCGTGAGAAACTCTTTAAACAAACCACTAACGGTATGCTGTCGAAATGTCATATAATATACTCAACAATAAAAGTAGAGTAAACGTCAAAATAGCCTGGACTAATACACAAACTACTGGCATGGGGTCATTAATGACTCATGTACCTAGCGTTCCACGAAGACCCTTCTTCAGCTTTATACCTGTAAGTACCCATGAGGCCTGACCTGGCTGGAAATTAATCCTCACTCGAGAAAAGCCATACCTATGTGACTAATATACATACACTATTTTTCATGACAAACGACAGACAAGATGGCATTTTAACTGCTGCTATCGTGATATCAGTTTTTCTTACCTTATACCTGAATAACTGATGGGCGCGTTAGACATCGTAATTTGGTTTTGTTGTGTTCTTTTTTGTTTTTGATTTTTGTTCATTTTTCTTCTTACCTTGGACAAACAACCTTCTACTTCTATACAAAAAGTTTTGTTTTTGTATTTGTGTTACTCCTCACCTTTGGACACTAACTTCTATTCAAAGTTTTTGTTTTTTGTATTTGTGTTACCTTACCTTGGACAAACTTCTACTTCTATACAAAGTTTTGTTTTTTATTTGTTTCCTTACCTTGGACAAACAACCTTCTACTTCTTGTATAAAGTGCATACTCAGACCCTAGTCTTCCTCTCGAAAAGGATGAATAACCTCTCCCGTAATAACCAATATACCTGCTTATCTGCCCATCTACTAACAAGGCTTTCTGAAAAACCCTTCATAGACATACCAAGATAGTGTCCTGACGTAAAGACAAACGATTATACTTTTTAATAGATTTCCAATGCCATTACCTAAAGCATTAAAAAAAAAACTTTCTTCTGAGGCACTAAACTCTAAAGGAATCCCCTGCGTCAATGTTAACAAAAAAGGAATTATTCAAGACAGTAGAAAAAAAAGGATTAACAATTTCAGAGCATTGAATACTATGTGGGAAGAAGAACACAACGTGCTTTAATTAAGAACACAAAATGAGAGTAAAATTTGATTGTAAGAAGAACGGATTTCAATGCGACGCCATATACCCTAAATCATGGTCCTTCTTTCTATAAGTTTGTAAAGACACACCATCATCCAACCGACGCTCTTACAAGTGTAACAGAAATTTCCGATAATAACACGCCGTAAATTCCCCCCCCCACCATGCGCATCAGAATTTTGACATGTCTGTCAAAAAGTCCCTGGCGACAGCCAGAGAGTACTCTCGTTCGTCAAAAAAGTAAAACAGATTTTCCCAAGAGAGTTCATCTATCTTGAATGTTACCTCATATTCACTACAAGATTTGGTTTTGTTATGCACATCTGAACTCCCGGCAGGGATATTAACTTGCAAGAAGATAAGTCTTTATCAAAAGAAGTGAACCATGCAAAGAGCACAAAGGCCGTTGCTAGAATTTTGTAGCTGTTGATTTTTTCACTCGCGTAGGCTTCAAATATCAACGATCGAGGGACGATTCATGTATTAGAAACGTTGATATTGTGATTTTTGCAAGAAAACTAAATTTTACAATTCTTAAATAGACTCTGAAAACTTACTTTAATTCCTCCTGTATCCGTAAACTGTGATATGACATTATGATTCATTGTTAAAGAATGAATCTACGCCTTAGAACACTTATAAACACAAATCATCGTTGACGATATGAGAATTATAAAAAAAAAAGGACCAAAGCTATAATTCTACATATCCTGATAAAAGGAAAAGGTAACGAAAGAGACAGGTGTACTGAAACGACAACGAGACGGCCATAAACTGATAGTTATGATGAATGAGTTCTACACGTTATCTTCACGAGGGGCGTCGTGGCTTATAGATATAACGAGAAAGGGCACACTCAAGTGAGGATAATTATGAAGAGGAAAGAAGCGTATCGACTAAAGTGCAACTCATGTTGTTGTTGGTTATTATTCTTCTTCTCCTCCTCCTCCTTTTCCTCTTCCTCCTCTTTCTCTTTCTCTTCTTCTTCTCATCCTTCTCCTCCTCCTTCATCTTCTATTTCTTCTTCTTTCTCTTCTTTTTCACAGTTCCTCTCATTCTATTAGTTCCTCTTTTCTTTTCTTCTTTTCTTTGTCCTTTCATTCTTTCCTCCTATGTCTTTTAACAAAGACCACACTACCTTTGCTTTTAATAATAATAATAATAATAATAATAATAATAATAATAATAATAATAATAATAATAATAATAATAGTAATAATAAGGATAATTATAATACTACTAATAATGGTAATACTACTACTACTACATCTACTAACGATGATGATGGTGATGATGATGATGATGATGATGATGATGATGATGATGATGATGATGGTGATGATGATGACGATGAAAATGATAATAATAATTTAATTATAATAATAGTAATCATAACAAAATAATGATAATAATAACAATAATAAGTAAAAAATAATAACAAATATAATAATAATAATAATAATAATTATAATAATAATAATAATAATATAACATAACAATAACAATAATAATAATAATAACAATAACAATAACAATAACAATAACAATAATAATAATAATAATAATAACTACAATAATAATAATAATAATAATAATAAATAATAATAATAATATAATAATAATAATAATAATAATAATAATAATAATAATAATAATAACTACAATAATTATAATATAATAATAATAATAATAATAATAATAATAATAATAATAATAATAATAATAATAATAATAATAATAATAATAATAATAATAATAACAATAATAATAATAATAATAATAATAATAATAATAATAATAATAATAATAATAATAACAATAATAATAATAATAATAATAATAATAATAATAATAATAATAATAATAATAATAATAATAATAATAATAATAATAATAATAATAATAAAAAAATAATAATAACAATAATAATAATAATAATAATAATAATAATAATAATAATAATAATAATAATAGAAATGACGGTGATGATGATGATGATGATGATGATGAGGATGATGAAGATGATGATGATGCTGATGATGCTGTTGTTGATGATGATGATGATGATAATGATGATGATGATGATGATGATAAATGATGATGATGATGATAAAGATAATAAGATTTAATTTTTTTGGAATTGATGTTCAACCTGACAATTATCCTACATCGGAAAGAAGTTCGTAAAATCACGACAGAATCATAAATATTGTACAAATTGTAATTAAGCTATTGTACATTTACGTTTTTACGTGGACTATGTATGTATGATTTATTTACAAACAAAATACACACAGTTAATACAATCTATTGTGATCAAAATAGTCTGTAACAGAGAATTCGAAGAGAGAAAATATATCAACATTGCAAATGTTGGACAGACAAACTGTGTACTCACAGGAGGTTTAGCTGTCTTAGGTCCTTGAAGGCGTCAACCCTCACGCAAGAAATCTTGTTGGCGTTTAGAAGTCTGAAAGGGAGACCAAATGTTAGTATGATATGAGGCTATCTGGGACTATCTGCTACTAGATAGGACCATTCTAGTTCTAGCAACTTTATTCTTTCTATCCTTTTCTAAGCAAGGCACTTATATTTATGAAAACTGTTTTCAAATTAAATTATGAATGTGAAACTCAACAGATGTTTATTTTGGAATATCAAGTGATGAAGAGAGCGCATCTTTGGAGAAAATAAATGAACCCATTCGCATTTTTCTTCAGCTTGTGCATAAAGACAACAACCAACGGAATACGATTTGTTATTATGTTGTGAATTGGACCTTGGTAGACGTCAGTGGTGGATAGGTCGACAGTCGGGTTTGACACTGTGACTAAGAGGTCTTAGGTTCACTTCATAGTTTCGCAGAATCTAACGCTCTCATTGGCAAATACATTAAGATTAAAGAAGACATTTTATTCTTTCTCCACCCCAGTGCAAATAGGCACCAGCTATAGCCGGAAGTTTACGCCACTAATCCGTGACCTGCTCGAGGTTGATTTCGTATCAAGTTTACACCCAAGGCTATAGAAATCAGGACATGCGCTGGCTCTATGGACAAATCGGCCTCAAAGAACCTTATTTTGTTTATTTGTAAAATCTAAATATTGGTTTGTTCGTAAGTCGGATTAAAAATTGTTGTATTTTATGT
>JAXRKP010000624.1:0-10000 GCA_037039925.1 Doris montereyensis | reverse complement strand
GGGTAGAAGAAGAAGGAGCTTAATCCCTAAAACACTCCATGTACCATTAATATGATTTTTAAATATTTTTTTCAAGAGTTTGATGGTTTCCTGGGATACACTTCGCTGAAAATTGACTAAATATATGGAGGAGTAACACTGACAGGTACAGAAACACAGTAAAACAGAGAATCCATTGAGGAGAAACTGTGGAGAAGGAAATTGTACGCTAGGCACAATCAATCAAATTGAAAGAATAATTTAAAAAATAGTTCTGCTCAGTATTACAAATTTTACTTTTTAGACAACTCAACTGGATTCATGTGACTTACATCTCGACCACAGATTGGGGTATGTTGGCAGGGACTTCGGTGAAACCTTTGTCTCGGCAGTTGACCACACCATCGCTACAAATGCACTTTGTTGGACACTGCGTTGCTTCAATACATTCACGAGGATGGCGTCTTTCAAAAGTTGCTGAAATTCAAATCATAGGATACAGATTACAAAATTAGTAAAGATCATAGATCCTAAGAGAAATATGATAGATATATAAAATACCATTAGAGCTTTTCGTCATTTCTTAAACAATTTGCAGAATAACATTTTATAACTCTAATCCGCCTGGTTTCAATTTCCTAATGAATAGTGAGCGTCTATGACGAGTTTAGCGATATTTAAATAGAGGATTACGATCAAAGTCGATTTACCCTTCCAACGATGTGTTTTGGATGAAAAACACACAAAGAGACGCCGAGTACTCAAGACATTTACATCACTCATCCTGACATGAAAACACACTGTAAAGTTCTACACCACCTTTCAATGTATTACACAACAGTCGAAGCTATAAATTCTTCTTCCCCCTTCACCCATGGACTAAGAATATGAAAACATAAAGCACTCTAAAACAATAATGACGTCATCTTGAAACGAAACAATCCGAGTCGTCAAACACAGAAGAATCCCCACGCCTCGCCAAATCAAAGCATTCTTGACCCTCCCCACGAGCACGACAGGGGAACAACTCTGGGGAAACGAGTACAGGGGAGGAAACAAATAGCACTGAAAACAGAAGATAAGGTCAATCAGCGACCTACACTCAATTCCAGTGCACTTGGCGGCAATTGCATTCTCATAGTCTATGAATTCAAGAACTACACGAGAGGGGGTGGAGTCAGTTGACGGCTACAGCTAAAGAGCATGGGGCTCGTAAAAGGGAGGGAGGTGGAGAGGGTGGAGTTCAGCAGTCTACCCATCCCAACAATAAAATTGGGTATCTTGAGGTACTTTGAGGATAGACTTGTTTGACAACAACCTTTAGACATTGCAGGAAAACTCCACTTGCATAAACTTGAGGCGGGCCTTACGTATTGTCCCCTAGATTTCGATTTACATTCGATACGGTTTGGAGCGAAGTTTTTTCTGACGTGAGATCACGTGATGGCTTGCAATTTGAAAAGAAAAGGTACCAGGATCGAATCCAAAATTTCAGAGAGGCCAGAGTCAGGACCTCTTGGCAATCGGCTCAATTTTTTAAAAAAAAAAAGAAAAAAAAGAATAAAAAAAACAACACAACTTAAGAATTGACAACTTGACACCGATACCTTCACAGTTTCTTCGCACTAGTGCCCCCTCTTTTAGCTTCACCCTTTTCAGTTAATAGTTAACAACTCTCAAAGTATTCAATCCTTTGGAGCACATCCAAAAATAACAGGTAAAATTTTGAGTTAAAGTTTGACGGAAACACTGCCATCATTTTGTGTAGGTGGAAGTAGAAAGGCAATGGGTATGAGTATTGAACTAAAATGGCAGACAGAGAGCAAGCGAGTAGAAACATACATAAACAAACCACCACATAAAAAAGTGACACGAGAATGGAAACCTCTTCTTTGTCGTCTTCTTCTTCTTCAGCTTCATTCTCCTACTCCTAACTCCTCCCTACTTTTCATAACTCCTCCTCCCCTCTAAACTCCTCCTCGTAAGTTACCATCTTCCCAACTACTCACAACTTCCCAGATTATAATTATCATTATCATCAATTTTATAATCAATGATAAGAGTATCGTCACAAGATAATCCTCACCATCCTCGATCAGGTCTTAGTCTGTGTGGATGGTAACGTTTCTAACGTCCGAAAGTTTGTATTGTCGTTGTTTTCAGTAAAAAAAAACAAGAAGGTCTTAATTTTTCCTCATTCACATTAAACATCAATACAACAGTAACAGCGACAGCTCAGAGTGTTTTGCATTCATGCATGTGATGTGGAAAACAGCATGAAGCAAATCGGACAATTATTGAGTTGTCTGATGTATGTCGGTAAGCAATGACATCGTAGCCTTGTCGGCGTTTCCCACGTTTACACTTATTACAATAATATTATACTCTCGGCATATTAGAGAGCAAAACACACATACACACACACAAAATAACAAAGTAACATCCGGTCATTTCTTTAAATTAGAACATAGAAATAGTCTGACAACAACAACAACAACAAAAAAGGCATTTCTAGAGCGCCTTCCTTCTTAGCTCATGGCACACTCAAATACACTTTTCATTAATAGGACGTTCTTCTATACTGATAAATTGTGTTCTACTACGTATTTTGCATTGACTTGTATAGATATCAATCTATATAGTAATACCAATGTTAAGAACCCATTTTTATAAAAAAAATATAATGATTTCCTTATGGTAAATTTCAAGCGATACTTTTTCCCGTTAAAATTCGAATGTAAAAAAATTGCTGAACTCAATAATTGTAGTTTTTAAAAAGCGATAAGAGACAAAATAAAAGTAGCTAGCAACAAACAAACAAAGAAACCAAAAAATCCACCAAAACAAAACAGACAAAATAACTATCGTTTGTGACTTTTAAAAATCAAGTTCGAAGAACCAATAAATGGGATTGTACATGTACTGTGTCAGGACATTATGTCATCTGCTTGAAATATTATAATTTCGATTTGTTCTTTCTCGACGGGTATCCATTTTCACACATTTTCGCCATTTTCTCACGGCTCCACGCATTTTGTATTTAAGCCAGCAGTCTCAATTCGTACAATCTCTTCTGTTTTTTTCCCCGTTTTTTCAATATCCTTTTATCTATATTCTAAATCTTTGTTCTCCTTTCGAAGCCTTCGACCCCTTTCAATCTATCCAGGAACCGGAAGTCGTTTTTATCACGGTCGTCCGAGCTGGAGGTGCTCCACATAAGAAATCATTGTGTTGATCTTGACCGGAGACCGTCCTCGATGCCCCTCCCTTTCTTCCTTTCACTACGTTATGACGTCCATGTTAAGCGGGGTACAGGGCGAATGTCTTGTATTATTCCATCTTCACCTGCCCAAACTTTTCTTGTATTGACGATATTGTTAATCTAAGGTCCACACATATCTTTTTTGTTTGTTTTTTCATCTTATTTCCACCCCAGAGATGTGTTAATAGTCGCGAAGGATGCTTCACACGATCTAGTCTTTGATGTGATTGCTACCATCGACGAGTACTAAATGGCCTGGTGTGTCCTTCCCTTCCATTACATTCCTTTCACCTGTGACCTATCTTTTACGTTTCCTTTCTCAGTTATTTCCATCCTTAGCCTTTGGCATCGGTATATTGGTTAAATATTCAATAACGCCAACGCTTAGCCAGTTTTACACACATTTCTCCATGGCATGTTCTATTGCCAACGGTTCTAAACAGTGCATACGGAGTTCAAAAGCCTTAGGGCTTTTCGTTTCATCCAATGTTCTTCGATGCCAGATGGCAAATCCTGTCTGTAATGTTCGATATTTTCGTTGGAAAAAACACACACACACCATATCTTACACCTGCTCAGTAAGAAGCAAACAGTGAGCTCGAGCAAAAGGACCATGCCCAACAATTAGGCCCAGCTTTGCTTCTACTCTTTTCAATTCTTTTCTACCAAAGCGTGGATAACATATTTGTTCGACTGACATGTAAGATGACAAAACTTTTAAAAAGAAATTATAGCCCTTCTTTATCCAGATAAAAAAAATAACAGATTACATGGACGGCCAGGAGAAAAACTAGATAACTTTTCTGAGATGCAGTCAAGTAAATATAAAAAAGGCAAATAAGGTACTTGTAACCATAACTGAAAAAATGATTCATTCATCTTTTTACTCACATATTTATATACTCACCCATCTACCCAAGCATCCATCGATATACACACACATATATACACAAAACCACTTCACAAGTATATGCAAACACACATATAAACACTTAAAAGTGTATAGCCCCCAAAGACAATACATTTCCGCCCTCATTATCACTAAAGGAGAAGTTTAGAATATCATATCTGAATCAATTACGTAACATATCGTGTTTTACGATAACATCAATAACAACAACGCCTAACAGTGCGCATGTCGTAAACAGCCTATGATTCTATAGTTTATAAAATTATGAACTTTCTTCGAGATGTCTCCTTTCATTTTCCGTCTTTTATAGAACAATCTGTTGTCTTTGACTGCATACCTTGATTCTATCTCCGCTGTTCAAAATTACGTCAGTACACATCTGTTTCTCTTTAGCGCCAAAAGCTTTGGAGACGTCATTGGTCTGGATTCCATTATCCAGTAAAGGACCCCTCTGTCTCTCAGCTATTTGCCGCCTGGGGGTTAGAATTTAGAGCTCGTTTTGAGCAAAACTCATTCATAAGCATGAGACTTCCGAGAAAACCTTTTATTGCCATTCCAGACATTCACACAATGACTCCCACAAGGTAGACTTTGCGTTCACTTTGCCTGACATTATCATCTCGACAACCCTTTTAACGTCAATAATGTTGTCATCTCTTTCGAAGACAGACTGATCTGTGTAATCTAATTTAAAACGTCTTCCTTTCTTATCATAAACTTCCGCTTGTTCTTCATAAAACTTTTAAGTATTTCATCTCTTATCTCTTTGATCTAAAACATATTGAACAGTGAAGCCATTACAGGCAATCATATTTAAAGACCAGAAAATGATGGATACAAATAACATAATGAAGTAAGTGAGGGCGCATGATTTGAGTTCAATCGGGCGAAGGTACAATCGTTTTTGTGTGTGTGTGTGCAAATAACAGACATAGAGCAAAGGTTTGTTTGTGGTTAGCACTCGTGTAAATGTGGCAATCAATTAACTTCGCATCAACAGGTAACGTAATAGATTTAGAAACTGATACAGGCATAAATAACAAATAAATAAATATCTAGGTGAAGTCATGACATCGGATAACTAGCAATCAACTTTATTCAGAAATTATGTTAAATTTGTAAATGTAATGAGCCACAGCACATTACACTTGTCTTTACAGATTACTTTAAAATGGACAATTTCAAACACCAATTAAAAAAAACCCCACTGAAATGAATTCGATATCCAATCAATAGATAAGGATAATCTTTATGTCTTCAAAGATTAGTCACTGCTTAGTTATTTACCTCCGTTGGTGTCATCTCTTAATTCTATAGACAAAAAAATAAAACAATTTGTTTAAATCCCTTTTATATCTTCTTATAATTTTTCTTTGCTTCAATAACATGAATTGTTGAAATATATCATTCGCGGAGCATTTGGGATGTTATTAATATTGAGCTTAAATATAAGAAAATTGACACGGTGCCACTGTGGAAAACGCTTCATGGATCTTGCCGTTTGCTTACACATTCTTGTCCATCTATATCTGCTTTATGTAATCTGAACTATTTTGTGATTTGACTCTTCACATTTTCATTTCAACTCCTTTGACGCGTAAAGGAGACGGGATTACTGTAGATAGAGCATTTATCCTATCATTATTACGTCATATCAGACCGTCGCCAGTTTTTGGCTACCATGAAATGATAACCAACACTTCATTGCTTTTCTCTAATATGAATGAAGACATACAGGCAAATGAAGTATATTATCAAAAGTACGTGTCTGCACTTCTACAAGTAAGATAAAACAACAGACTGGTGACATTCAAAGGTAAAAAATTCGCATTGATAGGTTTGAACTTGAAGGATTTTTCTCATGCCTGCTATTAAGTTATTAAGTACGTTTTTTTCCCGGCACAATATGCACTCAAGACCATTTCCCTTTATCTGTTTCCTCGTGGTCGCGTTTCGGCAGGTGTATAGACGTTCACAAGCATGCGACCGAGATTACGTACAGGTACTACCAACCGACAATAATGAGGTTTTTTGGCATGCCGTTCAAAAAACCATTACAGCCACTTTACCGATCTGATTGGAGGGACAAGAGCTTCCCCGCTGATATGATTGGTTATCTAATTAACTCTTACCCATTTCTGTTATTTGTTTTGGTGTATATTATTAGCGAGCGCAACTCCTGATTTGTCTTTTTTAGTATTTTCATGTTCCAAGTCACGGAACATGGAGATTTGTCTTTCTAGTATTTTCGTGTTCCAAGTCACGGAACATGGACTGGTTATGCTGCGAGGAGTCGATATCACCACACCAACAACAAATAAAAGAGGAGGGGGGGGGGAGATAAAAGAGGGCATGAATGACTGCAGCATTTTTTATGAGAAGATGGCTCCTGACAGATTGTAAAAAAAATATTTGTATTTAACTGTTATCACATGAGACTACAATAAAACTTTGCGAGAACGAAAACAACTTTATATAGCACGAAGAAGCCATCGAGGGGGAAAAGGGAGCTTTTGACAGTGGCTAAAGACACACAGAACACGAAGCCAACCAAGATCACTTCTCTCCAGCATTATCTAACGGTTTCTTAGTTTCGCAGAATGAAATATTGAGTTTCAACTACATCATGTTTTGTTATCCAGGTTAAATCTCTGTTCAGTTCATCAGTAAATCATGCCAAGAGTGTATTGTTATTAAATGTTTGTTTTCTAAAAACTACAAACTATTTTTTATGCTTCGTCCATTTTTCACATCACTAATTTGTTTTAGTGGTTGCACAATACCACATTCTTGATTTAATTTAAAATGTAATGCTCCTGCTTATGAGGACGTACATAAACAATAAACAAAAAAGATAAACAAAGCAAAAATAATCAAAACACTTCCCCCTCCAAAAGTCATAATAAGGAGAAAAGAACATAACACATGAAAAAATGACCGAGCCCAAATAAAACCGTACTACAATATCAGTTCTAGATGAATGTGTAATGTCAACTCGTGTTCACTGGACCTCAGAGCTTTTCAGTCCCACTTAAATGATACTATATCTTACCTGGAATACTATGGGATTGATTTCAATGGGGGAAAATACTGCACCCAACAACAAAAATAGTACTGAATAAAATAAAAACAAGTTTAAAGCACTCGTAGGGTTTCAAACGGTGGACCAGCATTTTGTAATGCCGGCCTAAAATCTTTGGGCAATCGGCTTCCTTTTTCTCCCTTCTCCCACTCCGTTCCCCACACACTCCCAGTGACCGATGGAATGGAATTAATTGATACATTTTTACCAATACGGAGTGACACTGACAAAATAAAACACTAAAAAAAAAGGATGTTTAGTCAAGCTAGTAACCCAACGACGATAGCATCCCTTCTCCAATGTCATACAAAACAGAGCCAAACAACACCGACAACAACCACTACAATAACAACAAATCCCCCGTAACATGACACGCATCGATGAAAAGTTTATCATCAGTGAATAGAAGCAGGGCGGGGAGGGAAGACAAAGCCGTCCCACCAGGTATTTATTGCTCTTCCTTGATGACACTTCTCTAAAGGAAGTAAGACTTTGAGGATCGTCTCAAACTTTATAATCTCCCCTTATTACTCACGTCAATAGGTACTCACCATCGCACTGGAAATCCACCTCTTGGAGTTCTGCTATCTCGGCGTGACGCAGTGCAGCAGGCGGCATTCAGTGAAGAGAGCCAGGGTGGGATTGCGTCTCAGCCAACGTGCCAGCCAAGCCAGATGGCAGTCACAGACCAGTTGATTGTCGTTAATGCGCCTGAAGAAGAATAACCGATTATCAGAGGGAGAGAAGAAGAATGACCGGTTATCAGAGGGAGAGAACAAGAATGACCGGTTATCAGAGGGAGAGAACAAGAATGACCGGTTATCAGAGGAGAGAAGAAGAATGACCGATCATCAGAGGGAGAGAACAAGAATGACCGGTTATCAGAGGGAGAGAAGAAGAATGACCGATCATTAGAGGGAGAGAAGAAGAATGACTGATTATCAGAGGTAGAGAAGAAGAATGACCAATAATCAGAGGTAGAAAAGAAAAAAATGACCGATTATCAGAGGGAGGGATTTTAATTTTGATTTGATTTACCCACATCCACAACAAAGGTGATCTCGGAGGTTTTTGGTAATTTTTAAATTTTGCCCGGACTGCCTTGTAAACAGCCAAAGGACCTTTACGTGTACAGCGCTGCACACGGGACCTCCCTTTTATCGTCAGTCTCCGATGGTAAACTATCCTCGAAAAAGCTCGAGAATATACTTCAACCGTCGGCGGGGCCTGAACTCATAACCTCTGGACTACCGAGTCTCTCAGAGGGAAAAAAAATGACTGCCCCTAATCAAAGGGAGGGAAGAACAATGACCGATTATAATCAGTGGGAGGACGACGGTAGGAGATCAGATCAAGTTACCATTTTAAACATGGCGACGAGATCAAAACAAATTTGCAACAGCATATTATTGTGGCTGTTGAACAACACAAGTTAAGATACTAGATAGAAGGTACCTAGAGAACTCATTTCGGTCTAAATTACATCGAAAGAGGGTACGCCAACATAAATTACTTAATACTAACTCCCAAGACTACTCGACCTCCTTGCACGTAGATTGATGGTCCGCGTTGGCACTCAGTCATTCTAAATGTAATACATTACAATGTTGCCAAGAGCATTTGTCATTATAACATGCGGCCATTTTTCAAGTTATATTCATTTGACTCACGCAATTATCGTTTTCTGTAGAAACTGTTCATGTCTCATTAAATAAATGTTTATATTCGATAACACAAATAATATACCATAATATAAGAGTTTGTCACGCTAGACAAATTAAATGTTGTGGGGGGGATAATTAAAAATATATATTGCGGATCAATAGAGTGCAGCCAGAGGACGACAAGACAAGATGGTGTTCAAGACAAATATATGATCCAAAAGAGAATTGTTAACATCTTCTCTCCTCGTAAACATCATATTCGAGAAGGACATAAAGAGTTAGGAATATGGACAGTCACATTGAAAACATCATATTATCCCAATCACCAATTGGTAATCTTCTTGATGTTTCATTCAAGTCAATAATATCTTCGTTATCTTGCACTTTAATAATTCTGCCTATTGCAGTCCTAACAACGATAGTTTCTCAATTTGATTTTCTTATTCGATGCTCTGTTGGGCTGCTGAGAAAACTGAGCCGTGGTGGTGCAGAAATAATTCAGAGCCCCATCCTCACAGCCAATTCGGACCCTCTTATTAACAATCTGTGTAGAATACAGATTATTATTTTTATAGCGTACTTATGCCCCTCCCACGCCAAGCCTCTAATGGGCCTCCAAAGATCCCATGGATCCCGGGGCAATGCACCGGCTGAACCCACCCCCCCACTCCCCTTTCCACCCAGCTCTCAGTGGGTATGATGTTCAGTATCTGAAAGGTGGCCAAAAAGATTGCGAAACAAGTTTTCCTAATGATCTTGGCGTACGCAATCTGACACAGAGACGGACATTCCATAATGCTTATGTTCAGAATGAGACTAGAGGATTTCAATGGACCTCAAATATTGATCGTGATCCTACCAAAGTTCACGAAGATTGAATTGTACGAAAATAAACATGAACAAAATATGCAAGACACTTCATTGACATTCTAAAGCTATGTATGCATTATGTTCATTTACTCAAAGAATTGTTTACCATCTTGTATACATTCTGTGAAAAGGAATTTGGAGATTCTGGTCTGAAAGTATGGCTTGGTGTCATGGCTCCTCAATGAAAAAGGTCGGTACAGTACTTATTATGTTATAAAATCAACGCTGTCTTT
>JAXRKP010000623.1:237500-252500 GCA_037039925.1 Doris montereyensis | reverse complement strand
AACCCCGTCTTCATCTCTATTTGAATCTCTCTTCATCTCTATTTGAATCTCTACCCACCTCTTCATCTCTATTTGAATCTCTACCCACCTCTTCATCTCTATTTGAATCTCTACCCACCTCTTCATCTGTATTTGAATCTCTAACCCCGTCTTCATCTGTATTTGAATCTCTAACCCCTCTTCATCTCTATTTGAATCTCTAACCACCTCTTCATCTCTATTTGAATCTCTAACCCGTCTCTTCATCTGTATTTGAATCTCTTCATCTGTATTTGAATCTCTAACCCGTCTTCATCTGTATTTGAATCCCACCTCTTCATCTGTATTTGAATCTCTAACCACGTCTTCATCTGTATTTGAATTCTACCCACCACTTCGTCTTGTATTTGAATCTCTACCCACCTCTTCATCTCTATTTGAATCTCTACCCACCCTTCATCTCTATTTGAATCTCTACCCACCTCTTCGTCTACATTTGAATCTCTACCCACCTCTTCATCTCTATTTGAATCTCTACCCACCTCTTCATCTCTATTTGAATCTCTAACACCGTCTTCATTTGTATTTGAATCTCTACCCACCTCTTCGTCTCTATTTGAATCTCTAACCCCGTCTTCATTTCTATTTGAATCTCTACCCACCTCTTCATCTCTATTTGAATCTCTAACCCCGTCTTCATTTGTATTTGAATCTCTACCCACCTCTTCATCTCTATTTGAATCTCTAACCCCGTCTTCATTTGTATTTGAATCTCTACCCACCTCTTCATCTCTATTTGAATCTCTAACCCGTCTTCATTTGTATTTGAATCTCTACCCACCTCTTCGTCTACATTTGAATCTCTACATCTAATTCCATCTCTATTTGAATCTTCATTTGTATTTGAATCTCTACCCACCTCTTCATCTCTATTTGAATCTCTAACCCACCTCTTCATTTATTTGAATCTCTACCCACCTCTTCATCTCTATTTGAATCTCTAACCACCTCTTCATCTCTATTTGAATCTCTACCCACCTCTTCATCTCTATTTGAATCTCTAACCCCGTCTTCATTTCTATTTGAATCTCTAACCACCTCTTCATCTCTATTTGAATCTCTAACCTACCTCTTCATTTGTATTTGAATCTCTACCCACCTCTTCATCTGTATTTGAATCTCTAACCACCTCTTCATCTCTATTTGAATCTCTAACCCAGTCTTCATCTGTATTTGAATCTCTAACCCAGTCTTCATCTCTATTTGAATCTCTAACCCAGTCTTCATCTCTATTTGAATCTCTAACCACCTCTTCATCTCTATTTGAATCTCTAACCACCTCTTCATCTGTATTTGAATCTCTAACCCCGTCTTCATCTCTATTTGAATCTCCTAACCACCTCTTCATCTCTATTTGAATCTCTAACCACCTCTTCATCTCTATTTGAATCTCTAACCCCTCTTCATCTCTATTTGAATCTCTAACCACCTCTTCATCTCTATTTGAATCTCTAACCTCTTCATCTCTATTTTTGAATCTCTAACCACCTCTTCATCTCTATTTGAATCTCTACACCTCTTCATCCCTATTTGAATCTCTAACCACCTCTTCATTTCTATTTGAATCTCTCCACCTCTTCATCTCTATTTGAATCTCTAACCACCTCTTCATCTGTATTTGAATCTCTAACCACCTCTTCATCTGTATTTGAATCTCTAACCACCATCTTCATCTCTATTTGAATCTCTAACCACCTCTTCATCTGTATTTGAATCTCTAACCACCTCTTCATCTGTATTTGAATCTCTAACCTCCGTCTTCATCTGTATTTGAATCTCTAACCCTGTCTTCATCTCTATTTGAATCTCTAACCCATCTCTCTTCATCATCTGTATTTGAATCTCTAACCCAGTCTTCATCTCTATTTGAATCTCTAACCCCGTCTTCATCTCTACTTAAACCTCTAACCACCTCTTCATCTCTATTTGAATCTCTAACCACCTCTTCATCTCTCTATTTGAATCTCTAACCACCTCTTCATCTCTATTTGAATCTCTAACCCCGTCTTCATCTGTATTTGAATCTCTAACCCTGTCTTCATCTCTATTTGCATCTCTAACCTCAATTCCATCACGAACCTCATTTTTGTCGCTAACCCTATCTTCTTCTCTGACCCCTACATCTCAAATCCAACCCAATCTTATACCCAAACTACGTCCTTCACACCACCCTGAGTCTCCAACTCCATCACTAGGTCTACCCACTACCACGCATAAACCGATTATTTCTACATCACGAACACAATCAAATCTCCCAACTACACATACAGCCACCACTGTTGTTCCATCTACATCACACATCGCTAACACTGAAATTCTGTGTCCTCCTCGACTTCACCGACACAGACGCTCCGCGTTAAAGGTATATCAGGTAAGTGGTATGTATATACAAGATTTTAGTATAATATACATAAAGCTGGACATCTCTAACTTTGACCGCTAATAACTCAGGAACCACTTGAGCCCACAGTCTCCATCCACCTATCTGGACCAGGCGGGGGCGGGCGGGGGAGGGATTTTACTTACAACAAAAAAAGTCGAGAAACTTTTTCAACCGTTAGCTCGAACCGACACCCTGCATCTGGACTACCGAGTCCCCAATAACAAGACAATTGTCAAAAGTGAGCGCCATGTTATGGAGAACTGAGCTCCCAATAACAGAACTGTCAACATTGAGCTCCATGTTGTGGAGAACTCAGCTCCCAATAATAAGACAACTGTCAAAAGTGAGCGCCATGTTATGGAGAACTCAGCTCCCAATAACAAAACTGTCAACATTGAGCGCCATGTTGTGGAAAACTCAGCTCCCAATAATAAGACAACTGTCAACATTGAGCGCCATGTTGTGGAGAAGTCAGCTCCCAATAATAAGACAACTGTCAAAAGTGAGCGCCATGTTATGAAGAACTCAGCTCCCAATAACAGAACTGTCAACATTGAGCGCCATGTTGTGGAAAACTCAGCTCCCAATAATAAGACAACTGTCAACATTGAGCGCCATGTTGTGGAGAACTCAGCTCCCAACAATAAGACAACTGTCAACATTGAGCGCCATGTTATGGAGAACTCAGCTCCCAATAACAGAACTGTCAAAATTGAGCGCCATGTTATGGAGAACTCAGCTCCCAATAACAAAACTGTCAAAATTGAGCGCCATGTTATGGAGAACTCAGCTCCCAATAACAGAACTGTCAAAATTGAGCGCTATGTTATGGAGAACTCAGCTCCAAATAACAGAACTGTCAAAATTGAGCGCTATGTTATGGAGAACTCAGCTCCAAATAACAGAACTGTCAAAATTGAGCGCTATGTTAAGAACTCAGCTCCCAATAACAGAACTGTCAAAATTGAGCGCCATGTTATGGAGAACTCAACTCCAAATAACAGAACTGTCAAAATTGAGCGCTATGTTATGGAGAACTCAGCTCCAAATAACAGAACTGTCAAAATTGAGCGCCATGTTATGGAGAACTCAGCTCCCAATAACAGAACTGTCAACATTGAGCGCCATGTTATGGAGAACTCAACTCCCAATAACAGAACTGTCAACATTGAGCTCCATGTTATGGAGAACTCAGCTCAAAATCACACTGTTGTGCTCCCTTGTTAATTTTTGTTTTCCTTTACGTCCGCGAATCGAGAAGGAGAAAGATTGCAGTACAAGCAAATAGAGATGAAATACTTCCTGAAACTACTCGACATCTTCTATAAAGACCGCATAACCGACGAAGATATATTGCTCTAGAGAAATTTAGCAAGACAGTCAGTAGGCCTTACGGAAATCGTGTAACCACCGCGGTAGATTTATTTATAGAAAGCTACCCTTCTCTTACTTTGAGCGCTATAAACTCAGAACTACTAAACGACTACCAGCGTGTAGGTTTCGAATTGGCTGGAAATAGATTGCCAGCAAATGAAAGATTGCTTTAGGTTCTTAGCAAATGAACTTTGATCAAATCAGTATTTAAATTGGATGAAATAGATTGCTTTAGGTTCTTAGCAAATGAACTATTGGATCAAATCAGTATTTAAATTGACTGGAAATAGATTGCTTTAGGTTCTTAGCAAATGAACTATTGGATCAAATCAGTATTTGAATTGACTGGAAATAGATTGCTTTAGGTTCTTAGCAAATGAACTGTCGAATATCATTAATAGTAATTAACATATACTCCGGATCAAATCAGAATTGACTGGAAATAGATTGGCTCTAGGTTCGTAGCAATGAACTGACAAATTGATTCGAAATAGATTGCTTTAGGTTCTAGAGATCAAATCAGTATTTGAATTGACAGCTGTTTGTCTGCGATTGAGGAAACCTTTTCTTTCTTAGTAATTAATCTAATTTCTCGAGAGTACTAAATCTATTAATAGTAATTCATATCATCCGTACCCGATGAGGTGGTTTCGAAGTTCAGCGCAGACAAAGAGACACAGCTTTATAATAAAGATTTGTACATCATTGTTCGCTTGATCCTTGCAGGCGTTAGCTCACTGACTGTGCATGGTTATATTCCTCCAACAGGCCATTTTCATTTTTAAAAAATTCTCATCTACTGGGCAGAACGCAGAACAGAGCAGCAGCAGGCTTCAAACACTTCGTACTCATTGACAAGTGATCAGCCATTTACCGAGGCCATCTATATAGTGTAGGTTATGGACGGCCTTGGTTCTACCCATAGTGAGTCAAGTGAGGACAGCAAACAGAGTGAGACGCCTTTCCTATGGGTGCAACGTCGAAAAACAAAACAAACAAACAAACAACATAATTGTGCCAGGCTATGGGTTGTTTTTTTGGGGTTTTTTTAAAACCAGAGTCGTCCTTATTATCAACTTATGACACTGGGGTTTCGCAACAATGCGTCGTAAAGCCAAGAGGAACGTACAGCCGTATGGGTGTGCTACGGGATGAGAATAACTTGCAAAGATAATCCTCTAAGGGTGCAAACAGACTGGGTTCGTTTTAGCCTTCTCTCTCTGTCTCTGTCTCTGTCTCTGTCTCTGTCTCTGTCTCTGTCTCTCTCTCTCTCTCTCTCTCTCTCTCTCTCTCTCTCTCTCTCTCTCTCTCCTCTCTCTCTCTCTCTCTCTCTCTCTCTCTCTCTCTCTCTCTCTCTCTCTCTCTCTCTCTCTCAGTCGCTCCTAGTTTTAGTACCTACATTTTTATGGCTGGCGAATTCAATCTTCAGGAATGGCATTGGGCGCGCTAGAGTGGTTACCTCTCTTCTTCCGCTACCAATCTCCCTTTCTCTTTCCCTTTCCTCTCCTTCAAAAGGGGAGAGGGAAAAGAGGCTAAAACGAACCCACTCTGTAGCCTTAGGCACTGTCCAAGGAAGAAGAAGAAGAGAAGAAGAGAGAGAGAGAGAGAGAGAGAGAGAGAGAGAGAGAGAGAGAGAGAGAGAGAGAAGAGAGAGAGAGAGAGAGAGAGAGAGAGAGAGAGAGATGAGAAGAGATAGGCAGATACCATTAACGAATGGACAGGCCTAAAGCTCAGTAACGCTTTAAAGGGGGGTTAGGTGGGGCATGAGTGGGGGGGGGGGGGTCATGAAGAAGGCAATTATCCCCCAAATCGAACAAATCTAGATTATTGAATTATTGCATGAAGGAGTTCATTCCCTTCACATTGGTGCCGTAAAAAAAAAGAGCCTAGTCTGGATTTTTTCATTTTATACTTATTTTTTTGTTTGTTACAAACGACACAGGCCTAATCTCCAACAACACATCTGTTGTACCATAAAAGCCAGAATTTGTGTCTAAACTACCCCAAGTTGGTAATCATTTCAATTTCCACAAACTACTCTATCCCAAAGATCTTCTTTTGACAAACTATTATCAATATTAGCTTAAATCGGTCTGAAATTATGGGAGATAGTCAGTGCACCTTTCTTCTCTGTTATTTTCTGAGTGTCCTCCAACCTGAGTATATGGGACCCAGAGAAATAGGTCGACTTTGGACAGACAGAAAGCCAGAGGATTGAAGAAACTGGTTGCCAGATCACCAATGGTGATCTCAATGGTCTCCCAGCATATGGGACAAGGAAAGTAAAATAACAATACATTTAATTGCTGTGTATTCAAGATACGTGTAGTATGTTTAAACTATGAAGAGACGTAGAATCAGCACAGGTCTAGATGTAGATACGTTCATCGTTTTACTCTTTTCAGATTCTGCCACTGTTAGAACAAATTTTGGAATCAATTTCGATAAAAAATTTCACCTCCAATCTTACACGGACATCTTCACATGAATTCAAAACAACGAAAGCGGCCTATGACATACAGGTGATATATTTAAAATTACGCTATTGACACGACTATGACATACAGGTGATATATTTAAAATTACGCTATTGACACAACTATGACGCACAGGGAGTACATTTAAAATTGCGCTATTGACACGACTATGACATACAGGTGATATATTTAAAATTGCGCTATTCACACGACTATGACATACAGGTGATATATTTAAAATTGCGCTATTGACACGACTATGACGCACAGGTGATATATTTAAAATTGCGCTATTGACACGACTATGACGCACAGGTGATATATTTAAAATTGCGCTATTGACACGACTATGACATACAGGTGATATATTTAACATTACGCTATTGACACTACTATGACGCACAGGTGATACATTTAAAATTACGCTATTGACACGACTATGACGCACAGGGGGTACATTTAAAATTGCGCTATTGACACGACTATGACGCACAGGTGATATATTTAAAATTGCGCTATTGACACGACTATGACATACAGGTGATATATTTAAAATTGCGCTATTGACACGACTATGACATACAGGTGATATATTTGACATTACGCTATTGGACACTACTATGACGCACAGGTGATACATATAAAATTACGCTATTGACACGACTATGACGTACAGGTGATATGTTTAAAATTACGCTATTGACACTACTATGACATACAGGTGATATATTTAACATTACGCTATTGACACGACTATGACATACAGGTGATATATTTAACATTACGCTATTGACACGACTATGACGTACAGGTGATATTTAAAATTACGCTATGGACATGACTATGCCGTACAGGTGATACATTTAAAATTACGCTATTGACACGACTATGACGCACATGTGATACATTTAAAATTACGCTATTGACACGACTATGATGCACAGGGGGTACATTTAAAATTGCGCTATTGACACTACTATGACATACAGGTGATATATTTAAAATTGCGCTATTGACACTAATATGACATACAGGTGATATATTTAACATTACTATGGACTCGACTATGACATACAGGTGATATATTTAACATTACGCTATTGACACGACTATGACATACAGGTGATATATTTAACATTACGCTATTGACACGACTATGACGTACAGGTGATATTTAAAATTACGCTATGGACATGACTATGCCGTACATGTGATACATTTAAAATTACGCTATTGACACGACTATGACATACAGGTGATATATTTAACATTACGCTATTGACACGACTATGACGTACAGGTGATATTTAAAATTACGCTATTGACACGACTATGACATACAGGTGATATATTTAACATTACGCTATTGACACTACTATGACATACAGGTGATATATTTAACATTACGCTATTGACACTACTATGACATACAGGTGATACATTTAACATTACGCTATTGACACTACTATGACGTACAGGTGATATATTTAACATTACGCTATTGACACTACTATGACATACAGGTGATATATTTAACATTACGCTATTGACACTACTATGACATACAGGTGATATATTTAACATTACGCTATTGACTCGACTATGACGTACAGGTGATATATTTAACATTACGCTATTGACACGACTATGACATACAGGTGATATATTTAACATTACGCTATTGACACGACTATGACGTACAGGTGATATATTTAACATTACGCTATTGACACGACTATGACATACACGTGATATATTTAACATTACGCTATTGACACGACTATGACGTACAGGTGATATATTTAACATTACGCTATTGACACGACGATGACGTACAGGTGATATATTTAACATTACGCTATTGACACTACTATGACATACAGGTGATATATTTAAAATTGCGCTATTGACACTACTATGACATACAGGTGATATATTTAACATTACGCTATGGACACGACTATGACATACAGGTGATATATTTAACATTACGCTATTGACACGACTATGACATACAGGTGATATATTTAACATTACGCTATTGACACGACTATGACATACAGGTGATATTTAAAATTACGCTATGGACATGACTATGCCGTACAGGTGATACATTTAAAATTACGCTATTGACACGACTATGACATACAGGTGATATATTTAACATTACGCTATTGACACGACTATGACGTACAGGTGATATTTAAAATTACGCTATTGACACGACTATGACATACAGGTGATGTATTTAACATTACGCTATTGACACTACTATGACATACAGGTGATATATTTAACATTACGCTATTGACACTACTATGACATACAGGTGATATATTTAACATTACGCTATTGACACTACTATGACGTACAGGTGATATAATTAACATTACGCTATTGACACTACTATGACATACAGGTGATATATTTAACATTACGCTATTGACACTACTATGACATACAGGTGATATATTTAACATTACGCTATTGACTCGACTATGACGTACAGGTGATATATTTAACATTACGCTATTGGACACGACTATGACATACAGGTGATATATTTAACATTACGCTATTGACACGACTATGACGTACAGGTGATATATTTAACATTACGCTATTGACACGACTATGACTATGACTATGATATATTTAACATTACGCTATTGACACGACTGACGTACAGGTGATATATTTAACATTACGCTATTGACACGACTATGACGTACAGGTGATATATTTAACATTACGCTATTGGTGACACGACTATGACATACAGGTGATATATTTAACATTACGCTATTGACACGACTATGACGTACAGGTGATATATTTAACATTACGCTATTGACATGACTATGACAGGTATGATATAACGTTTAATTTAAAACCTACAGACTATGACGCACAGGTGATATATTTAACATTACGCTATGGACATGACTATGACTACAGGTGATATATTTAAAATTACGCTATTGACACGACTATGACATACAGGTGATATATTTAACATTACGCTATTGACATGACTATGACATGACTTGACGTGACAGGTGATATATTTAACATTACGCTATGGACATGACTATAACGTACAGGTGATATATTTAAAATTACGCTATGGACATGACTATGACGTTTTAGGTGATATATTTAAAATTACGCTATGGACATGACTATGACGTACAGGTGATATATTTAAAATTACGCTATGGACATGACTATGACGCACAGGTGATATATTTAAAATTACGCTATTGACACGACTATGACATACAGGATATATTTAAAATTACGCTATTGACACGACTATGACATACAGGTGATATATTTAACATTACGCTATTGACACGACTATGACGTACAGGTGATATTTAAAATTACGCTATTGACACGACTATGACATACAGGTGATATATTTAACATTACGCTATTGACACTACTATGACATACAGGTGATATATTTAACATTACGCTATTGACACTACTATGACATACAGGTGATACATTTAACATTACGCTATTGACACTACTATGACGTACAGGTGATATATTTAACATTACGCTATTGACACTACTATGACATACAGGTGATATATTTAACATTACGCTATTGACACTACCATGACATACAGGTGATATATTTAACATTACGCTATTGACTCGACTATGACGTGTACAGGCGATATATTTAACATTACGCTATTGACACGACTATGACATACAGGTGATTTTTAACATTACGCTATTGACACGACTATGACGTACAGGTTTATTTAACCAGTATCCTGCATACACTTTTCATGGTACACGACTATGAGTAGGTGATATATTTAACATTAGTTTGAGCATTACGATGACGTACAGGTGATATATTTAACATTACGCTATTGACACTACTACATACAGGTGATATATTTAAAATTGCCAGTGACACTACTATGACATACAGGTGATTTGGAACATTACCATGGACACGACTATGACATACAGGTGATATATTTAACATTACGCTATTGACACGACTATGACATACAGGTGATATATTTAACATTACGCTATTGGACCCCACACACACACACATTATTTAAAATTACGCTATGGACATGACTATGCCGTAAGGTGATACATTTCTTACGCTTTGATTTCCTTTATATAACTTTCTTGAAGTCTTTGTTCAAAATTACGCTCTTCCCATTATTCCTGATTTTACTTTCCTAACGACCTCTTTGGTGATATATTTAACATTTATTGACACTACTATGACATACAGGTATATTTTAACATTACCTATCCTCTGTTCTCTTTGTTTGCAAGTATTTCTTCCATGACATCCTTCTTTTTACGCTTTGGTCTACTATGACATACAGGTGATATATTTAACATTACCACGACTATGACGTACAGGTGATATATTTAACATTATCTATTGACCGACTATGACATACAGGTGATATGCTTAACATTACGCTATTGACACGACTATGACGTACAGGTGATATATTTAACATTACGTACAACGACTATGACGAGTGATATATTTAACATACATCTGACACACTATGACGTACAGGTGATATATTTAACATTACTATTGACACGCTATCATTCAGATCCATTTAACTGTCTTTGACACGACTATGACGTAAGGTAAGTCTTTTATCCTAGATTGACGTAGAGGTGATATACCTTACGTTTTACTACTACAGGTTTATTTAGTTACGCTATGGACATGACTTTTAAGTTTATTTAACATTACGCTTTGACACGACTATGACGTACAGGTGATATGTTTAACATTTCTGTTTGTTTTCTTCAGTTAGTAATCTTTAACATTTTGGACAATATAACGTACAGGTGATATATTTAAATATATTGACTGACTCCTCAGGTGATTTTTAAAATTACGCTTGGACATGACCAATGACGTACTGATAAAAATTTAAAATTACGCTACTGCTAACTATTATGTAGTCTATTGACACGACTATGACATACAGGTGATATATTTACATTACGCTATTGACTTCACTTACTTAAAATTGGCGCTTGACATATTTGACGTACAGGTGATATCTTTATTTAGGGAAAAAAGGACTATGACGTTTGTAATTAACATTACGCTATGGACATTTATGACAAACATTTAAAATTACGCTATGGACATGACTATGACTCCATTATATTTAAAATTATGCTATGGACATGTCTCTCCAGGTGATATATTTACAATTACGCTATGGCATTTCTACAGGTGATATAATTGCCTACTGGACATGACTAGACGTGACAGGTTAAATTAACATTACGCTTAGGACATTAGTTCCTGTGATATAATTTAAGATTATCTGCAACTATGACGCACAGGTGATATAAATCGCTATGAAGATATACAGGTTTTAATTAACATTAGCTATGGACATGTATTCGGTGATTGGTCCATTAAGCTATTATGATAATTATAATTAACATTACGCTATGGTCCTTTGACGTTTATATATTAACATTACGCTGGACATGACTATGACGACTGATATATTTACAATTACGCTAGTACATGACTATGACGCACAGGTGATATAATTAACATTACGCCTACTCCTATGACGTACAGGTGATCATATTTAACATTACGCTATTGAGACTATGACATACAGGTGATATATTTAACATTACGCATTTTCATGACTATGACGTACAGGTGATTTATTTAACATTTCTGTAATGACACGACTATGAACAGGTGATATGTTTAACTTTGAATTTGTCCATTTAATTAACATAATTCTAACATGACTATAACGTTCAGGTGATTTTTAAAATTACGCTATGGACATGACTATACGTTCCATTTTCCAAAAATCACATACAGGTGATCGTTTAAAATTTCGTCGTGACACGACTGAGAGGTCAAACATTACGTTACATAATATGATAAATTTAAAATTACGCTATGGATCAGACTTAGGTAGAGGTGATAAGCAGGGAATTAGCCCACTGTTAACATTACGCTGATGGACATGACTATGACGCACCTTGAGGCCCCCCGCTATGGACATGACTATGACGTACAGGTTATTTTACAATTAGAGTTAACATGACTATGAGCCTTTATTCATTCAAGACCAGCGGCTGCAAAGCAGCAATTACGCTATTGACTATGACGCACAGAGATATTTAGAATTACGCTGGACATGACAAGTATTAACTCCGTAGCCTGATATACTCAGTCAACGCTATGGGCATGACTAGGACACAGGTGATATAATTAACATTACGCTAACATGACTATGACGCACAGGTGATATAATTAACATTACGCAACATGAAGACGCACAGGTGATATAATTAACATTACGCTATGGACATGACTATGACGCACAGGTGATATAATTAACATTACGCTATGGACATGACTATGACACACAAACAGTAATTAACATTACGCTTTTGACTATGACCACAGGTGATATATTTACAATTACGCTTGGAGATTGTGATACAGCAATTACGCTATGGACATGACTATGACGCACAGGTGATATAATTAACATTACGCTATGACTATGACGTACAGGTGATATAATGAACATTACGCTATGGACATGACTATGACGCACAGGTGATATAATTAACATTACGCTATTTTACCAATTACGCTATAATCGCACAGGTGATAAATTAACATTACGCTATGGACATGTCTATGACGCACAGTTACGTTTGGACATGACTATGACGCACAGGTGATATAATTAACATTACGCTGGACATGACTATGACGTACGGATATAATTAACATTACGCTATGGACATGACTATGACGCACCTTTTTTCTAAGTCAATAGAACACAGGTGCAAGTTAATATTTCTCTTAAGGATTTTTTTTCTTTTCTTTGTCTAAATTGTGGGGTCATAGTATCTCGTACACATCTTCCTGGTCTAAATCTACTCTGATGTTCTTCAATCTGATCCTCTACTGTTTTCCTTAGTCTCATTTCCAGTATCCTGGCATACACTTTTCATGGTACGCTAAGTAGTGATATCCCACTATAGTTTGAGCATTACATAGTGGATCATTTCTGTGTGTATTGGTACTAATGTTCCTTTTTCCAGTCTCTGGCATCTGTTTCATGCTTGTTGACATGCTTCATGTAGTTGTTTGTCTACCCCCCCACACACACACACATTTGGCTTTTAATCATTTCTTTTGATTTCCTTGATAACTTTCTTGAAGTCTTTGTCTCAAGCTCTTTCCTTATTCCTGCTTTACTTTTCCTAACGTCCTCTTTGGCGATAGTTTTTTACTCTCCCTTTATCCTATCCTCTGTTCTCTTTGTTTGCAAGTATTTCTTCCATGCATCCTCTTTTCTTTGATCTTAGTCTTGACATTCTCATTCCCCCATGCTGTTCTTTTCTTATCTCCATTTATTTCCTACCACAGGCCTCTTAAGTACGAGGATGGGCTTTATACATTTGCCACTTTTCTTCTATTGTGCTATCATTCAGATCCATCTGTCTTTCTTTACTGATAATTCTTTTATTTGATTATTAAATCTGTTTTACTATTGGTTTATTTAGTTCTCTATTTTAAGTTTATTAGCTTTCTCTTTCTTTTTCTGTTTATTTTCTTCCGTCAGTAATCTCATTTTGGCAATCAGTAGGTGACGATCACTAAATATTTCTGCTCCCTCTGTTTACTCTTGCATCATCTCTGCTTTAGTGTTTAAATCTCCTAAAACCATTAGTTCCTGTTTTGTAAAGCGCTTCTTGAGCACTTTTGGTTGTAGTTAGCGCTATATAAATACTTACTATTTTTATTACCATTATGTAGTAGTAGGAGTAGTAATAGTAGTAGTCGTCGTAGTATTAGTAGCATTAGTAGTATTTTCAGCAGCAGCAGCAGCAGCAGCAGCAGCAGCAGCAGCAGCAGCAGCAGCAGCAGCAGCAGCAGCAGCAGCAGCAGCAGCAGCAGTAGCAGTAGTAGTAACAGTAGTAGCAGTAGTAGCAGTAGTAGTAGTAGTAGTAGTAGTAGTAGTAGAAGTAGTAGTAGTAGTAGTAGAAGTAGTAGTAGTTTAGTAGACGCAGTAGTAGTAGGGTAGTAGAATGAGTAGTAGTAGTAGTATAGTAGAAGTAGTAGTAGTAGTAGTAGTAGTAGTAGAGTTAGAAGAAGATAGTAGTAGTTGTAGAAGTAGGTAGTAGTAGTAGTAGTAGTAGTAGTAGTAGTAGTAGTAGTAGTAGTCATCGAAGAAATGGATAGTATTTACTCGGAGTATAAACGAGAGGTAAATGTTCTAACCTTACATCTCGTTATCTGTGTATCTATTTGTTTAAATAGATCTGGGATCAAATAATCTACCTATAATTCTAAAATAAGCTAGATCTAGAATCTAAATCTAATCTAGAAATTTAGATGTATATATTATTATTCATCTAATTAATTAATGATGAATCTTAAATGGAAATCCAGATCTAGATTCTTTATATCTCAGATCTTTCTATCTCTGTCTAGCCCTAGAAGAAAGATGGACAACGAAAAACACATGACAAAATCATAATCAGCATAATCAAGAAATGTACACTGGGACTACCAATATTTCCTAGGTGCAATCTGAACTCTCTTTCCTAGGTGTCGAAACTACCTATACTTTCCTAGGTGTCAATATCGATAGTTTATCCAACTGGGACTACCTATACTTTCCTAGGTGTATTTATTTTTGT
>JAXRKP010000623.1:225000-232500 GCA_037039925.1 Doris montereyensis | reverse complement strand
CAAGTGTGGCATCGGTTCTTCTTGTGTTCATCATCGTTGTCATCGTCTGTCTTCAAATGAAGAAACGCAGGTCAAAGCAAAGGAAACACGAGGATGACCAGTAAGTGTGTAAGAATACATTTACGCTTGAATACATATCATAGTAAATGATATTGATATTGATATATATATATATATATATATATAAAAAGCATATTACACCCCCGGTGGTACCAAGTACGATTATTAGATTTGGTTAATGTTCAATTCTGTGGTTACCCAGGTAGGCGTGAAGGTACTATTCCAACTTTTTAATTACCCGGTAGAACCTGTTAACAATGGCGGGCTGGCTGTATGAAAATGACACTCACAAAGGTGGGGAAACTGTGACGTGTACATTGAATCAGTGTCACGTTTAGCAGAACATTTTCTCTAACAAAAAGGATCTGGGGATGTTTTAAAGACTGCATGCAAAATACGGTTACTCTTAGTGGCCTATCAACGGAGGTTTTGGCGAACAAAGATCCACCAACTCATAATTATATATATATATATCCGAGCAGTGGACAGGTAAACACCTGTACGGGGAGTAGAGGATCTCGCCCTCTACGAGTCTCCTGTTGCCTTGCAGGTCAGTCTTGGCTGACCAAAGGCTAAGGAGTTACCCTGAAAGAAAACAACCTGCTGCCTTTTTAGGTTGATCTTGAATGACCAAAGGCTAAGGGAGTTAACTCTGATAGAAAAAGGACTTCTCGTTTGGTTACCGAGCAGGACAGACGGGGGTGTGACGAGCTCTCGCCTTTTTCACTTAATTTCCAGTTTTTGTGTGGAGATACGACATCACAATGCCAGTTACCGGATTACCGACGATGCTGGAATATATCATCAACAAGATTTTAGAAGAATCTCAACTCGCCTCTTACAAAATAGCTGGAAATCAACAACGCACCACCCTCGTCCTTCGTTTTGATGCCATGAATGGCACGTGGGTGTCAACGATTCATCATTCGACCCCTGGCCCCTAGCCAATTACAGCGTGACAACCTTATACTGTAAAAACATCGCATGTCATTGTCAAGAGAGAAAACAACATATGACAATATCATTTTAGCTGAAAGAAAGAAAATGTATCTGCTGCTAGCACAGGGAAGACAAGCAACTCAGGATTACTACACAGTCAAGATAGCGCTGTCTTTTCACACAGCGTGCTAGATGTATCACCAGCCCCCGAAAGCTCAACTAAAGAAACAGTTGAAAAAAAGATTTATTGGATCAGGATGTGTGCAACACGACAAAGGAAATCAACCCATTACAAGCGACCAAAACCATTCGAAAACAATCAAATACGGCGAAGAAAACATTGAACCCAAGTCTAGGACTAATATACATAAACAAGCCAAGGCCACAAAGCTATCAAAGAGCCTAGACGACATAAAGAATCACAACAACAACACAACAGAGCAAGAAAGAACAGAAAGCGACACTGACACATCCGACGATGAGGGCACACACAGCGAGAGCCAGCACACATCAGACATTGAAAGCCTTGAGGAAAACACAAGCTCACGAGATGTTAACTCTACTCACTCCATCGAAGATCAGCAACACAAAAGTCAGAGTATCTGGAAACATATCTGCAGAATTTGATGTAGATATACGAGGAAGATAGGATTGTACCCTAAGTCCTCTTTTGTTTATCATATTGATGAATTCAGGTGCAAAGGAATCCTCAAAATGAAGAAAATTAATGTAGGTATGTGGAAGCTCAAACCAGTAAATATATCAATGCTTTCATTTGCCAATGATTTAGTTCTGTTTGAAAAATCAGAAAGTGACCTTCAGTCGAATATCAACATTATGAAGAATGAACTAAATAAAAGAGGAATGAGAGTAAATGCAAAGAAAACTAAACAATTACCTAGGAGTAATGATTAACTCAGAGGGAAAACTAAGAGAAGAAATCAGCCAGAGAGTCAAAAAGGCAAAGGCAATATATAACCATCTCGGAAAGGTATTTGTAGGTAAACAAGAATTGTCAACAAAAACCAAAATGGCAGTATACAACACAGATTATTGTCCTACTCTCCTCTATGGCAGCGAAACCTGACCTTAGACAGTAGAGAATACAGTAGAGTACAGGCAGCTGAAATGAAATATCTAAGAAGAGTAATAGGGAAAACTAAAAGAGACAAAATCAGAAACACAATAATAAGAGATCAAACCAAAGCAGGTAACATAAAAACTAAGATAGAAACAATTCAATTGATATGGTTTGGGCATTAAACAGAATGAATAACAATAGAATAGCTAAACCAGTATACAGTGTTAAAGCCCAAGGTAAAAGACCAAAAAACTTTGCAGACTTCGGAGAAAGTGGGAAGAAGATATAAAAGAGGTATTGAAGCATAGAAATTTAACACTTTTGGAAGGAAACAGAAAATACCAGAACAAGGCATCCTGCAGAAAGATCATCTCGGACATCTGAACCCATACACCGAAAGGTACAATGGGAACTGATAAAGAAATAAATAAAGATATATATATATATATATATATATATATAAGTAAGCGATATATATATATATATATATATATATATATATATATATATATATATATATATATATATATATATATATATATATATATATTCTAATATGTACATACGTTTATCTATACATGTATGTAACTATACATGCATGTACATGAACATATATATGTATATATATTCTGATATACTGCAATATAATACTATGATATATTATAATATAAATTGATATGTCATATAACATTATATATTTACATTTTAAAAAAATCATTGTAACTTTGCGTTGGAAATAACACAAAGTTTTTTCGACGTATTTTATCTCTTTGGTTATTTCATATCATTCATTACATCATTACATTGTCCACAAGAGCACACATACCCACACACAACACACACACACACACACACACACGGGCGCGCACGCGGCGCATGCAAACACACACACACACACACACACACACACACACAAAATAGGAAAAAAGAAAGGGAATCCAATGATATTTATAACTTTTATGACTTAAAATGACAAAATATTAACGTGGTTAAGAAAGAAAAACCCACTAAAGCGTCCAAAAATGGTGCTTACACTTTGAACATTAACGTTTTAGTAGTGTTGGGTTTTTTGTTAGTACCGCTTATGGTCGTCTTTTCCCTGATTACCCTTCACATTGTCGGGGCTCTAGGAAGTTTTTTTGTCAATTCAAGCCATTAGAGTTTTGCTTTTTCTTTGTACAGACTTTTCGAATTTGTTTTATTTCTTTGTGCATAACTCAATTCAAATTTCTTTTTTCTTCGCACAGACTTTCATTCAAAATTTTCTTATTCCTTTGCACATTCTTTTGTTCGAAATTAAAATTTCTTAATTCTCTGTACAGACTTCCATTCGATTTTTCTTGTTCCTTTGTACAGACTTTCATTCGAATTTCCTTCTTCTTTTTTTGTTGTTGTTGTTGTGTACATTTCTATCAAAATTGTCTTAATTCATTAGATAGGCTTTCAATCAAACGTTCTTATTTTTTTGTACAAATTCTTATTAGAATTTTTTTTCTCTCTTTATTTTGTTTTACAGATTTCAAATCACATTTTCTTATTTCTGTGTACAAACTTCAATTCAATTTGTCTAAATTCTTCATACAGAATAAAATTCTTGGTTTTTTTAAAAAATTTTTTATAGAATCCAACTCGAATTTTGATTTTTCTTTGTACAGATTTCATTTTGAATTATTTTTTTTGCTTTGTTCTTTTCTGATTGTTTTTATTTATTTTGTTACACTTCAATAACAATCTTTTTATTTCTTTTTACAGACGTAGCATAAAAGGATTTCGACGACCACCGCACATATGACAACATACAAACAGACATCTATGAAAAATCTGGCAACTTTTACCTTGGCAACTCTAGGTTGAAAATCAGGCTGATGTCTGCGTACCGCCTTGCCCTGAACTGTTGATGGAAGCACCTGGACATTACATGGGAATGGTGAGAATAAACTTTAGAAACAACTAAGCAGCATCTTCTCCAACATTCCCTCTTTCATCATACTTATTTCTCTACTCTCCATGAATTATCTTACTTTCTCTTTATGTTCTGCTCTGCTCCTTCTTCTTAGAATACAACTAGTATGTATGTTTGTATATAAGACTGTGTAGTCTATGAACCGTTGTTGTCTGACAAAGGCTTTAACCCGAAAAGTCACCTTAATGTGACATGATCTTTTAGTGGAGATGTCACATTCTGTCTTTAATTACCACGTGGCTTGTTTTAACGGTACTCAATTGTGACTCCTTTTGACGTCACTCCATTGTAGTTCATCATAACGTCACTCCATTGTGGCTCATGTTGATGTCACTCCATTGTGGCTTCTGTTAACGTCACTCCATTGTGGCTCCTGTCCACTGTGGCTCCTGTTGACGCCACTCCAGTATGGCTCCTGTTGATGTCACTACCTTGTGGCTCTTTTTAACCGCACTCCATTGTGGCTCGTTTTAACGTCACCCCATTGTGGCTCCTGTTGACGTCACCCCATTGTGGCTCCTGTTGACGTCACCCCATTGTGGCTCCTGTTGACGTCACCCCATTGTGATGCCCTTTTAACGTCACCCATTATGGCTCCTTTTAACTTCACCCATTATGGCTCCTCTTAACGTCACCCCATTGTGGCTCCTGTTGATGTCACTCCATTGTGGCTCCTTTTAAAGTCACCCCATTGTGGCTCTTTTTTTAAAGTCACCCCATTGTGGCTCTTTTTGACGTCATTCCTTTAATGACTTCTGTTGTTGTCACTCCATTGGGGTTCCTTAGAACGTCATTCCTTTAATAACTTTTTTGACGTCATTTCATTGTAGGCTCTTTTACCTCATTGTATTATTGTGTGTATATTTATATCTATATCTATATCTATATATATCTATATTTATATCTATATCTATCTATCTATATATATATATCTATATTATATCTATATATATATATATATATATATATATATATATATATATATATATATATATAATTTTATTTTGTTTTTGGGTTTTTTGTTTGTATGGAAGTCGAGAAATTAAGTGTGTTTAAACAGCTGCTTATTAATCGAATCATCAGATTCCTTTTCTTACAAAACGACTTAATAAATATGTCAGTGGTGTGTAATTCTGTTGGTTTCAGACACCTTCTTATGAAGGAGAGTTCTTCAACCCTGCCGTGTACATGACAACGCCTATTTCTTACGGTGATACCCTGTCCACACGATTTCACACGGTTTGTTTTTTGTACTTCTGACTAGATCTTTTCAAATGCAACAACAGGTTTTGGATACATACATTATAATCAATATTATATATTACGAATTGCATTGATCGCTACTGCAATCGGGGGTCCCTGTAGTCAAGAGGCAAGATGTTGGCCTCTCAACAAAAAGGTCGTGGGTTCAAGCCCCGTCGATTGTTGAATAATAATTTTCTCGAGTCTTTTTTTTTTTGGAGTAAAATTTATTCCCCTCGTCCAGGTAGGTGGATCAACACCTAGTCCCAATCGGAGACGGACGATAAAAAATGAGGTTTCGTGTGCATATTACAACACTCAGTGCACGTTAAAGATCCTTTGGCTGTTTACAAGGCAGTTCAAGCAAAATTGAAAATCCTAAAAAAAACAACCGAGATCACCTTAGTTGTGGATGTGGGTAAAATCAAATCAACTCAAATTAAAATCAATTTCTGTAATCTCAGCTATAACAAACGATAAATATGATTTTTAATCATGCTCTTGAAAAGCCAGTGAAACTCGTTAATATTTCTAGTCATCGTTGCATTATAGGCGAAATATGACAATAAGTGACAACTCCACTAATAAAGACAGAACAAACACGTTACGTTTCAGGTATAACCCTTCGTCAGACAACAAACGAGAAATAACTAGACTCTAGATCTAAGTTATACCTCCGGCATCACACAATTGCATTATAATGGAGTCACATCCAAAATGTCATCCGACCTTACGTCTTTATGTCTCAACAGACTAGACTCGAACTTAAAACGATTTAATTTGATTTGATTTACCCACATCCACAACTCAGGTGATCTCGAGGTTTTTGGTAGGATTGTTTTCATTTTGCCCGGACTGCCCTGTAAACAGCCAAGGGAATTTTTAACGTGCACAGAGTGTTGCCATCTGCACACGGGACCTCCTTTTTTATCGTCCGTCTCCGATTGGGACTAGGTGTCGACCCACCTACCTGGACCATGACGGTGGTAGATTTGCTCGAAAACAAAAAATCGAGAATTTTTTGTTAGCTGTTGGCTGCGCGCGATCCTACTGCCTTTTGGTTGAGAGGATGGCACCTTACCTCTGGGACTTTCAGGTTCTCAAATTTAAAGGACAAAATAAAACTGGTTGGGGATGTCATCACATTAATAATTTAGCTTTGCATTCTTTCGTTAACAGTCTAAATTCTGTTTTAGAAGCCCCAATCGCCTGCCTCGACATGGCCTTCTAGAGATTGACAGAGCTAGGCCTACACAGATTAAAGCCTAGAATTAGATCTAGATTTGGTTTTTGTTTTGGCATGTATCTAGAATATACATCTACAATCTACATTTCTTAGATGGTAATTAGGCCACGAAAGAGGGTTAAGAAAATTCACTGACGAAATTATCTTGCTTTAATCAAGAAAAGTAGACTGCTGTTACCCAGTTTAGGACAGTATCTTCTCCTTCCTCCCATTTCTCCTTTCTTTCAAACTTAATCGAACTTCTCCTATATCCTTTAGATTTAGATCTAAATCTAAGACCTTTATTAGTAATGAAGATAATAATGATAACAATAATAAGACTACTACTTCTACAACTACTACTACTACTACTACTACTACTACTACTACTACTACTACTACTACTACTACTACTACTACTACTACTACTACTACTACTACTACTTCTACTACTACTACTACTATTACTACTACTACTAGTGCTGCTGCTGCTAGTGAAGGTAATGACACAAGATAATATGAAAGCCCCATAGGAACAAAGACGAGACAAATACAAGGAATAGACAGAAAAAATCATGGCCACCATGGGATCGAACCCGCAACCTCGCCATGAAAAGAAAGTGTGCTACTAACCGAGCTTACTACGCGTATTTGTCTCGTCTTTGTTCCTATGGGCTTTCATATTATCTTGGTTCATTATCTTCACTTCCGACATGCCCAATTGCCTCACGGCTTGTCTTTACTACAACTACTACTACTACTACTATTAGTACCACTACTACAACTACTACTACTACTACTACTACTACTACTACTACTACTACTACTACTACTACTACTACTACTACTACTACTACTACTACTACTACTACTACCACCACTACTACTACTACTACTACTACTACTACTACTACTACTACTACTACTACTACTACTACTACTGCTACTACCACTACTACTGCTACTACCACTACCTACTACTACTACTAC
>JAXRKP010000623.1:210000-220000 GCA_037039925.1 Doris montereyensis | reverse complement strand
GAGACTCGTAGATTACGGCCTCAGGTGGCTTCGGGGCAGTTTCCTTTACACATCCATTCTTAACTTGTTCTTCCGGTTTGATTTTGGTAAATGGAATAAATTATTCACTTCTCAACAATAAAATTGTTACTGGGGCGGGGGGGGGGGAGGGGGTTGGTTCATTCGACTGTCTATTATGAACGCCCCTCTCGGTAAAAGAAATAACAAAATCTGTTTTTATTATTAATTGTTAGATGCCAATCGTTTAGAAATTCGTCTTTCAACCGCTCATTTTGGTCTGCTTCATTGTCGTCTTTGGAGAATGTTTTTGTTGTAAAAATGTATTTCCCAGAGATATGTTTCGTTGTTTGTTGTTGTTGTTGTTGTTGTTGTTGTTTGCCATTGGCGTTGACGTCCCTATTGGAAAAGTATTCTCTCTGGTGCCTCATGTGATGTAAGATCCATTGTACCCGTGTCGTCTGTGGTTTCACCGGGCTGTCGGTGATGACGTCCCGCCAAGGACTGACAGACAAAGAAATGATGTGTTCACGCTCATGTTGCGCTGCCACCATGTAGCTTTGATTTTAATTTGATTTGATTTTTATTTGATTTTGATCTAATTTGATTTTGATATAATTTGATTTTGATTTGATTTAAATTTGTGTTGATTTGATTTTGATTAACAATAAACCTCTTGAGAATACGAACCCACGACCTTACCTTTAGGCCATCGAATTCCCCCCCACACACTAAATTTGCTTGTATCAAAGTGTATGATTTACATCATTGTATAGCAGAATACAGTCTAGCTCGAAAGACTTTGTGAATCCATGACTACCCTGCCTTCAGTACCTAATATTCTAGTCATGCCGGTGTTCCACTCAGATGGGATGCTAGTTTGATGCGTAAGATGGCATACACTGTTTATTTGAAGAAGAAAAATAAAAGATATCTTGTAGTCTCCCTTTCAAACTTGCCTCAAAAGCCCTGAGCTTAAAAGACGAAGAGGAATGTTGCTAAAATTATATGTTATCACGCACTTAACTAACTCTCTTTTAGATTTGAATGGGATTTTGAATTGAGTACGGTGCCTGTAAGTACATTGAGGCGCAATTGTCGTTATCTTCTTTTTCAGCTATAAATCTAGAGAGGAAGAATTCATCTTGCTCTTTTTTTTTGAAAAATATAAAAGTGTGTCCAAGGCTATAAAAATACCCATTAGCTTTGAATGGTAAGGCGCGCTCAAAATTAGTCATCAGGGTAGCGTACATTAAGTTCCTTATCTGATTTTTTTTTCTGCTACATTATATCCTTTTTTTTTTTTCTCCTCTTTATTTTTTGGGAAAGGTGTCGGCCTCTCAACCAAAAGGTCGTGAATCCAAGCCCCCGCGACGGTTGAAAATCTATCTCGATTGTTTTCGAATAAAATCTACTGCCCCGGTCCAGGCAGGTGAATCGACGCCTAGTCCCATCGGAGACGGACGATAAAAAAGAGGTCCCAATATGCAGATCACAACACTGATCCATTGGCTGTTTACAAGGAAGTCAGAGCAAAATGTTAAAATCCTACCAAAATGCCACGAGATCACCTTAGTTGTAGATGTAGGTAAATCAAAATCAAATCAAATCAAATCAAATCAAATGAAATGAAATGAAATGAAATCAAATCAAATCAAAGTCCTCTTTATTTGTTTCTTTATTTGTTAGACTAATTGAACGAAACTGTATTCATGTTATATTTGATCACACAGCGTCTTGTTTAGATTATGTGATGCTATATACATGTATACAGAAGATGATAAAAACAAAACTATTTATTAATACTATGCATACTTGTTATTTGTACTACTATTATCAGTTTATTGAAAATCTTCATCCATACCATATTTATTTGTTAATATAATTATCAGATTATGGAAAATCTTCATCCATACCATATTTATTTGTTAATAAAATTATCAGATTATGGAACGTCTTCATCGATTTTAATATGTATTTGTTAATAAAATTGTTAGTTTAGGGAACGTTTTTTAAATTTATTAATACCATACCAGTACTTATGTTTTAAGTAAATTATCAGTTCATGGAAAATCTTTATAATCCATACCATACTTATGTTCTAAGGGAATTAGATATATCTGTTAATCAAAAGTCTTCTAACCAATTCATTACTTATTTATTAGTAAAACTGTGATGTCATCGAAAGTCTGTATCAATGCTATACTTATTTATTAATAAAACTGTGTTTATCAAAAATCTTTAAAATGCTATACCCTATTTGTTACTGAAATCATTAGTTTATCAAAAGTCTTTATGCTATACCCTATTTGTTACTGAAATCATTAGTTTATCAAAAGTCTTTAAAATGGTCAAAATCTCTTTAGGTCATTAGTTTACCGGTTACGGTGCTGAGTCTAAATCATTAGAAGTCTTTAGAAAACCCCTATTTGTTACTGAAATCATTAGTTTATCAGATTGGTTACTGAAATCATTAATCAAAGTCTTTGCAAATGACACTATTTGTCACTGAAATCATTAGTTTATCAAAAGTCTTTACCAAATGCTATACAATTTGTCACTGAAATCATTATTTATCAAAAGTCTGCTATACCCTATTTGTTACTGAAATCATTACTGGTCCTCATCACTCCGGGCAGTCTATGAAGTCTTTAGAAAACTTATAGTAAGATTGGGCATTAACCGTGACCTTACACCAATTTGTATAATTTTCTCTGAGTAACCATCGGGCTCTATCCCTGACCCTTCATCCTCTACCCCCCCCATCCACCCCCCCACGAAACTATCCCACCTAAACCTGCCCCCGGGCAAAGTTGGGTCCCTCTGGCAGTTCACACCCCGTGTGCCCATCTATGGTAGCGTACTCAATGGTAGGCATCTTTGCACACTTTTTTTTTAATTTTTTTTTTTTTTTATTTTTATTTTTTTACGTTCACCATTTACCGGAAGCATCTTTGAGCACGGTTTCTTGCCATTACGGAATAGACCTTATTTTATCACCAAGGAGAAAATAGTTGAGACTTCGATAACTTGGATAACATCAGCTAGTCCTAACTGGCATTTTTTTGAAATTTCAGGTAAGTTGTTTCTGTCTCCCTTCTTGCATCGATAAATTTGTAATTTATATACATTTCGCACCTTCAGTGTAAAATTTTGTCTTGATTGATACTTCCTTTCATTCATTCTCTATTATTTCTTCTTTCTAGACCCAGTGAGATATAAATCTAGTCTTATATTTATCCTATTTTTTCGTTCTTGTTTCCCATACTCACACGTCTCTCTCTCCTTTTCTTTCTTCTCTGCCTTTTTTCTTTCTTTTTTTCTCTCTCTGTCTATTTCTCTCCTTCTCTCTATCTCCTTCTCACCTTTTATTACTTACTTATTTTCATATTTGTATTTCATTCTAGATCTGAACCTTCCAATCTCGGTCATTCTTCACACCCCCCTCTGCTACGTTTCTAATCTTTTTTCTTTCTTTCTTTCTCCTTTATGTTTTTCTTCTGACATCACACTGTGTGATGCCGGAGGTATTACTTAGATCTAGATTCTAGATATTTCTCGTTTGTTGTCTGACGAAGGGTTAAACCCGAAACGTCACGTGATTTTTCTGTCTTTATTAGTGGAGTTGTCACTTATTGTCATATTTTGCCTTTGACTTCACTCCACTGTGGCTCCTTCGTATTATAGTTTATCAAAAATCTTTACCAAATGCTGTTACCATTAGTTTATCTTTTTTCCATCAAGTTTCTGATATCCTTAGTGTCGTTTTTGATAAGATATGTCATGTACCAAAAGCTGATGTTCATAATAGTATTGTTAACCTTCTCTTCCCTTAACAAGCTAAGAGAGCCCTTTGATTACTTTGGCAGTCAGTGGGGATGAGACTTTTTTTTTATCCTTTGGGCTATTACTATAGTAGTTAAAAGGTTTGGAATAATTTGGCATTTCGCTTCTTTGTACCATGATCCTGTTGGTTTCGTAACTGTTGGAACTGTTTATCGTTTCTCCTTCTTTTTGTTTCTTTGTTTGTCACTGTTGCAGTTTTGTTTCGTTTGGGGGAGGGGAGGGAGGTGGTTCTTGTCGTTATTTTTTTTGGTGGTGGTGGTGGTGGTGGTGGTGGTGGTATTATCTTGTTTGTTTTTTTGTTTTTTTTAGTTCCTTCAAGTGATTTTGTTTTCCTGGAAGATTCAATAACAATTTGACGATAACAGCAACAATTCACACACGCTCCCCACCCCACCCCACCCCATCCCACCCCACTCCTAAAGTGTCTATATTACCTGGAACGTGTAGAATTTAAACAACTTGTCAGGCCTGTGGGTGCGATTGTACAACAAACCACTGGTGACAATTACATGGCTTTGTAGTCGTGTCGTACGCTCTGTGATGGCTGAGTAAATGATTTACCTGTGTGTCTAAATGAACACTGGATCTTAAATGTCAAAGCTTGATTACCCCAGTAGAATATGGACATTCCAAAACACAAACACACGGACACATACACACACACACACACAGCGCATATACCAAAAGCAAAATAAAAGCCAATAGACCCCAAAATAGGAAATAATTGCATTGTACTTTACTGTTTGATTTCTACAAAGGAAGGGCTTTTTCTACAGAATCGAATTTTGTCTTTTGTACGTCACGACCAGTGAAATGCATTAGTCCTCGAAAGTCATCCACCTGAACCAGATGAACGCCCCCTCCAGTATTCCCCCTAACTGTTTAGTCCTGCCTCTAGTGGGGCCGCCAATCAAATCTTCAAAGCACTTTGACTTGAACATTCCATGAACAGTGCCTTCTCCTTGCAGTTCTCACACGACAGTGTCCACCCACTGCAATCATTAGTCGATGTGAAATGGGGTTTTTATTTAAAACCAATAAGTAAAAGGTTCCTTCAAAGCTATAATGGCTCATAGGACCGGAGGATATCCCGGTTTTCAACGCGCGAAAAAGGAACAGGTGATGATAATACACCTTTTTGGACAAGACGCTGGGTTTGACGCAGATTTCTTCTCCCAAGCCAAGTGCTTCTATCCATTTACACCTTGGGTCGAGTGGGGGAAAATGCGCGAAAACGTCTTTCCCAAAGGAACACAACGTCGGACCTAGCTTTGCTAGCATTCGAAATTCTGGACGACCTGATGACTCCCGAAGTCCGGCAGTCTAATAGCTCGGCCACTGACGCCATACCATGATTGGTCGATGTGCCTTGTGCCACTTCAAACCCATGCTTAACCAACAAGTAAGAAACACTACAGTGATTGGTCGATGTGCCTTGTGCCAATCCAAACCCATGCTTAACCAACAAGTAAGAAACACTACAGTGAATGGTCGATGTGCCTTGTGTCACTTCAAACCCATGCTTAACCAACAAGTAAGAAACACTACAGTGATTGGTCGATGTGCCTTGTGCCAATCCAAACCCATGCTTAACCAACAAGTAAGAAACACTACAGTGATTGGTCGATTGGTCGAACCAACAAGTAAGAAACACTACAGTGATTGGTCGATGTGCCTTGTGCCACTTCAAACCCATGCTTAACCAACAAGTAAGAAACACTACAGTGATTGGTCGATATGCCTTGTGCCACTTCAAACCCATGCTTAACCAACAAGTAAGAAACACTACAGTGATTGGTCGATATGCCTTGTGCCAATTCAAACCCATGCTTAACCAACAAGTAAGAAACACTACAGTGATTGGTCGATGTGCCTTGTGCCACTTCAAACCCATGCTTAACCAACAAGTAAGAAACACTACAGTGATTGGTCGATGTGCCTTGTGCCACTTCAAACCCATGCTTAACCAACAAGTGAAACACTACAGTGATTGATACGAGATACATATATAATATTATTAATAAGTGGCCAATTACATTGCACACTTATGGTCAGCCTGAGTGAAGGGTGTCTCCTTCAAACTCATGCAATAACAAGTAAGAAAGAAACCATGTTCAATAATGACCAATCAGGAGGCACTGTGTTGAGGATTACGTCATATGTCAAATATGTAATTAGTTTCACACACGCATGGATGAGAACAGTGGGTCGTAAAAGTGCAAGGGAAGGTTGAAGCTTTCATCTGGGTTTAACTTGTAACGGGCAAGCCTGACAGTGACATGACACGCCCCAGCAATGACGACATTGTACAGGTCTGCCGGTTTTCATTCTCAAGTTTTTGTTTTGCGTTGTTGTTGTTGTTGTTATTGTTGTCATGTTTTGTTATTGTTGTCAATGTGAGTTTTTTTTGTCAGTGGGCAGTTGGAGGGCGATGCTGGTAAGTCCTCCTATCTTTTTTCTTTCACTCTTCCCTTTATCTTCCATCTTGCTGTTTCCACTTAAGTCACTCCGAAATCATCATATTATAATTATGGTGGACGTGGGGAAATTTCAATAATACAAACATACAAACGAACACAATTTTGTCATGTCATTAAACACGTGGAGGAAGCATTGCAAATCAAACCAACTTCCACTGCATGATTGTCATGTCAGCTCCGCCCACTGTGATCAAGCTCCTCCCATCTGTGGTGAAACAAAGCCGCTCTGTCCGTTGGTGGGCCTTGTAAGTGTGGCTGAAGGCCTGGTCAACAGGAAATCACAACACCGATGAGTCAGAGGGAAGGATTGGGATTGGGGGGGGGGGTGGGTGGATCGATTGATGAAAAGAGAGAGAGAAAGAGAAGAGAGAGAAGAGACTCAGACTCTTCAAAGACAGAGAGAGAGAGAGAGAGATGAGACCAGAGAGAGAGAGAGAGAGAGAGAGAGAGAGAGAGAGAGAGAGAGAGAGAGAGAGAGAGAGATTAAAACGTCAATGTGCAATCTTAACTTTACCTTTATACTCTTCAAAGACATTCTACTTACATGCACCACTCAGGCAAATACTGTTTATCATTTGCAGTACACGTACAATTTGTTAAAATCTTTCAACGGAAAACTGTTATTCGCTGCATATAGAAATGGGCAGAAAACAGTAAATTGTACCATGTATGGGCAGAAAATAGTTAAATCTAGCTTTATTTCTGGCCATTGGCAGAAAATAAAGTGTAGCATGTATAGGCAGAAAATAAAGTGTAGCATGTATGAGTAAAAAATAAAGTGTAGCATGTATGAGTAAAAAATAAAGTGTAGCATGTATAGAAAAAATAAAGTGTAGCATGTATAGAGCAGAAAATAAAGTGTAGCATGTATAGGTGTAGCAGTAAAAAAATAAAGTGTAGCATGTATAGGCAAAAAATAAAGTGTACCATGTATAGGTAGAAAATAAAGTCTACCATGTATAGGTAGAAAATAAAGTGTAGCATGTATAGGCAGAAAATAAAGTGTAGCATGTATAGGTAGAAAATAAAGTCTACTATGTATAGGTAGAAAATAAAGTCTACTATGTATAGGTAGAAAATAAAGTCTACCATGTATAGGTAGAAAATAAAGTCTACTATGTAGAAAATAAAGTCTACCATGTATAGGCAGAAAATAAAGTCTAGCATGTATAGGTAGAAAATAAAGTCTACCATGTATAGGTAGAAAATAAAGTGTAGCATGTATGGGTAGAAAATAAAGTGTAGCGTGTATGGGTAGAAAATAAAGTGTAGGGTAGAAAATAAAGTGTAGCGTGTATGGGTAGAAAATAAAGTGTAGCGTGTATGAAAAAATAAAGTGTAGCGTGTATGGGCAGAAAATAAAGTGTAGCATGTATGGGTAGAAAATAAAGTGTAGCGTGTATAGGCAGAAAATAAAGTGTAGCATGTATAGGCAGAAAATAAAGTGTAGCGTGTATGTAGAAAATAGACAGAAAAATAAAGTGTAGCGTGTATGGGTAGAAAATAAAGTGTAGCATGTATAGGCAGAAAATAAAGTGTAGCATGTATGGGTAGAAAATAAAGTGTAGCATGTATGGGTAGAAAATAAAGTGTAGCGTGTATGGGTAGAAAATAAAGTGTAGCATGTATGGGCAGAAAATAAAGTGTAGCATGTATAGGCAGAAAATAAAGTGTAGCATGTATAGGCAGAAAATAAAGTGTAGCATGTAATAGGCAGAAAATACTTGTGCGGAAGCCTTTATGGGCAAAACAACCCCCAATAAATTGCAGCATGTATGGGTTGATAATCCGAATCCATAGCAAGATGTGCGTGTATCTGCCTAGAAATGGGGTAGTGGGAGACTGCTAGGAATCGACTTTCATTTGCATTTCGAGACTCCTCTAGATATTGAGACATGTTTCAAACGAGAAGACAGGCCAGATTTCTGAATATAATAATATACTTGATAACTACAACAGCGTATTATCAGTTTTTGTTACCTTATCCGAGAAGCAACGTGGGAAAATCAGAAATTTCTGAAACGCGTCATTACTCACCGCGTTAGAAGAGCATGGGTATCGAAACAAGCTTAGGGATCCATTGTCAGTCGCCATGGCAACCAGGCCTTGCTGTTTGCTGACGTCACCACCTATCACATGGCTGTTCTTCACCTGGTTAGAGCTCCAAAGTCCTGTAAAAAAAACCCACATAATTCACGGTGCCAAGATTCTTACATTAAACTCCGTTGATATCATTACGGTGACGATGATAGATAAGACGATAACTACAAATCACTTTACCTACGAACACACAAGTCTGAAAGGGAAAAGGAAAAGAGGGATAGAGAGAGAGAGAGAGAGAGAGAGAGAGAGAGAGAGAGAGAGAGAGAGAGAGAGAGAGAGAGAGAGAGAGAGAGAGGGGGGGAGCAGAGAGAGAGAGAGAGAGAGAGAGAGAGAGAGAGAGAGAGGGGGAGAGAGAGAGGGGAGAGAGAGAGAGAGAGAGAGAGAGAGAGAGAGAGAGAGAGAGAGAGAGAGAGAAAGGGGGGAGAGAGAGAGAGAGAGAGAGAGAGAGAGAGAGAGAGAGAGAGAGAGAGAGAGAGAGAGAGAGAGAGAGAGGGGGGGGAGACAGAGACAGAGACAGAGTGACAGAGACAGAGAGACAGACAGACAGACAGACAGACAGACAGACAGACAGAGAGAGAGAGAGAGAGAGAGAGAGAGAGAGAGAGAGAGAGAGAGAGAGAGAGAGAGAGAGAGAGAGAGAGAGAGAAGACAGAGACAGAGTGACAGAGAAAGAGAGAGATAGAGTGAGAGAGACAGACAGACAGACAGACAAAGACAGAAGACAGAGACAGAGACAGAGACAGAGACAGAGACAGAGAGACAGAGACAGAGACAGAGACAGAAACAGAGAAAATAACCACTGTAAAAGAATGCCATTCGATGAGCTCACCTATGAGACAGTGGTCCAACAGACAAGAATGCGAGGCCCAGGCCAGGTCACACACGTAGTCTCCTTCCATGGGCTGACAAGTACGGGAATTCCCTGAAAACACGGACGGGGGTTTGGTGGGGGGGCGGAGGGAGGGATTCGACTAAGGTGATCTTGGGGTATTGGAAAGATTTTTTTTTTAATTTAGCCACAAAATCTGCCCTGTAAACAACCAAGGGAGCTTTGACCTACACATAATCTTGTGATCTGCACATGAGATCTCATTGGTATCGTCCGTCTCTGATGGGACTTATCAATTAATTGATGTTGATCCACTTTCCTGTACCAGGGGTGGGGTGGGGGTTACTCAAAAACAATTTTTTAATCGAGAAAACTTGTCAATCTGTCAGGCATGATCCCACCTGGACCATCGAGTGCCCTACCCCCCATCAACAGGAAGGATGAGGAGAATGTTGACAAATAGCACAGGCTTTTTTTGGACTGGGCTTTAGCGACCTGTAGCGTCGGTGGCCAAGGGGTTAAGCTGCCGGACTGGGGATCATAAGGTCCCAGTTTCGAATCCTGGCAAATGTAGGCCCGACGTTGTGTTCCTTGGGAAAGACGCTTAACACCCAATTTTCCCCACTCAACCCAGATGCAAATGGGTACAAGAAGCACTACCTTGGGAGTAAAAATCTGTGTCAGAATGGCGTCCTGTCGATGCGATAATTATTATCACCTGTTCCGCTCCATGTTATAGAAACCT
>JAXRKP010000623.1:200000-205000 GCA_037039925.1 Doris montereyensis | reverse complement strand
CATCATGGTGCATGTTAAATGTCATCATGGTGCATGTTAAATGTCATCATGGTGCATGTTAAATGTCATCATAGTGCATGTTAAATGTCATCATGGTGCATGTTAAATGTCATCATAGTGAATGTTAAATGTCATCATGGTGCATGTTAAATGTCATCATGGTGCATGTTAAATGTCATCATGGTGCATGTTAAATGTCATCATGGTGCATGTTAAATGTCATCATGGTGCATGTTAAATGTCATCATGGTGCATGTTAAATGTCATCATGGTGCATGTTAAATGTCATCATGGTGCATGTTAAATGTCATCATGGTGCATGTTAAATGTCATCATAGTGAATGTTAAATGTCATCATGGTGCATGTTCAATGTCAACATGGTGACAAAATGTCATCATGGTGCATGTTAAATGTCATCATGGTGCATGAAATGTCAAAAAGCTGCCAATATATGAAAAAAAAATATTCTGATGTCCCAAAAAAAAACCAAAGGCAGATATCAATTTCTAAAAAACAATGTAATCTTCCAATCGATGTCCAACAAAGCCGCATGGTAATATCATCAGGGACGAGCCAGTGTCGCTAAGTGAACTCTGAAAGGGACGCAATCCTGAAGTCCATCCACATACCTGGACCAGGGGATGAGGGGGAGGGGTGAGGTTTTCTAAAAACAAAATTTGAGAAGATTTTTTCAACCGTCGGGGCTTGGACGCACGACCTTTGGTTGAGAGGCTGGCGCCTTAACCTCTGGACTACCGAGTCCCAAACTTTCAAGGTAATTGGGCAATATGTGTCGTCATAGATTGGGCACGGAGGGCATCCAAATAGCGAGCAATATCGTCACGGATTTAGCACGGAGGGCATCCGAATAGCGAGAAATATCGTCACAGATTGGGCACGGAGGGCATCCGAATAGCGAGAAATATCGTCACAGATTGGGCACGGAGGGCATATAGAGCAATATCGTCACAATTTGGGGGCATGCAAATAGAGAGAAATATCGTCACAGATTGGGCACGGAGGGCATCCGAATAAGCAATGTCGTCAGCAATGTTGTCACAGATTGGGCACGGAGGGCATGCAAATAGCGAGAAATATCGCCACCGATTGGGCACGGAGGGCATCCGAATAGCGAGAAATATCGCCACTGATTGGGCACGGAGGGCATCCGAATAGCGAGCAATGTCGTCAAATATCGCCACGTGATTGGGCACGGAGGGCATCCGAATAGAGAAATATCGTCACAGATTGGGCACTCCGAATCTATTGTTCTCCAAACAATGGATTGTCTAACATTCGAATAGCGAGCAAGACACGATTATTATTCTTTATTAAAAATGTATTGTAATCGATTCCAACTCTTCACGTTTCAAGTCAGCCTTCAACAAGTTTGAGACTGTCATCATAGGCATATCCTGTATAAGATAGGTAATCACTACATACATTTTTTTCAAAAGGTCTTAACTCCTATTAGCTATGTTCACGTAATGACTTTGCTTCTCAGTCACTGAATTGTTTTGACAAGTCTTGGTGTGAGAACTACATATCAAGTGAAATCTTGACCTTTATAATGTTCTGGACGTACAAGACCAAAGTTCGATACTTTTATCATTCATAGACAATACCAACTATAGTTACCTGTTGCAATGACATATTATGAAAAAACAACTCGCTATTCCGGTGTCAGAAATGTTTGCTATTCTGATGGTAGAACGCAAACTCGCTATTCCGATGTCAGATTTGTTCGCTATTCTGATGGTAGAACGCAATCTCGCTATTCCGATGTCAGATTTGTTTCTGATGGTAGAACGCAAACTATTCCAATGATGCGTTATTCTGATGCATTGGGGCCAGCTAGTTGCTTGACTTACCCGACATCGTCCTTGCAGACGCCACTCCTCCTCACTCTCCTCGTCAGGTTCTCCTTCTTTCCTCTGGAGGCCAAAGATGTGGACCAGCTTGTCGTTGGCTGCCACTGCAATCATCCTTATGTCTTGAGACCAGAGATGAGTAAAAAAAAACATATATATGTAAAAAAAAAATATAAAGATGGATTTATAGTCATGTATTATCGCCCTACAAGTGCAGGCTCACCGACTGTACATCAACGTATACACGAGCAGGCCATGTCATTCAAAGCCCTTCTCAACCCCCAGGAGAGCATACAGTAGTACACAAGCCTGTCAAGCTTTTCATATGAACATTCTGACAAGACATTTCTCTACCTAAAGCTGAGTACTCATTCACATCTGAGGCAAATGAAGAACTTAGAGTGAAGTACCTTTCCTAAGAGTGCAACGTTGTGAAAAAGAAAACCCACCTGTGCCAGGCAAGGGGTTTGAATAGTGTTGTCGTGATAACAAGCTTGCAACACTACGGTTTAGCTACAACGCCTCAGGAGTGTTAAAAATTGTAACGCGTCTAGGTTGATATACTATATAATATTATTATAATATGACATTTAACGACAACATTGACTATCTTGTAACAGTTGCTGTCACTGACAAACCTGAACCTTTTTTTCACTCTGAGAAAGGTGTGGATGCCCAGCCACTCATCCCTCCACTCTTCTCTTATTCAAAGTAATGAACTGGCCAGTCAATCTGAGGTACAAGTGCTTGTAGGCATATTTCTAAGTAGGATTTTTTTTTTTTTTTCTCTCAGGAATTCACTTTTAGCCAAGGTGGCAGCCGGAATGGCCTGCTCTTTTCGATTTCTAACACCCTGAGGCATATTGGGACATTCTAGATTATTCTTAGGGGAGCGAATAGCTCAGTGAAGTAGGTAATGCACTCGTCTACCAAGCCAAAGGTAATGGATTCAAATCCCGGTCGTGCGGGCTTGAATTTGAAGTCCTTTTTTTCTTCGGATTTCTTCTGCTCCCTCACCCTGTGATAGGCAGGGTAAAATGAATGCCTAGTCCTATCAGAGGTGGATGTAAAGTCTGGTGAGTCATCAGATGAACTGGTACACGACAGCATTAACAATGCACAACTAAAAACATTGATTCTGCGGTCCTCTAGAGTATTATAAAAGTCTGATGATAAAGGCAAATACATAATATATATATATATATATATATATATATATATATATATATATATATATATATATATATATATATATATATATATATAGATGTAAAATACTTACACTTTATTCATACATGATAAAATCAGAATGTATTCCTGGGGGAAATCAATTTTTTGTATGACCTATCGTATTAGTTGCATTATAGTACTATTAATATATATATATATAATATAATATACTTTTTTTAATATATATAACTTTTTTTTAACTCGCTTACATTCTGTCCCGCCTCCTGACCTTATTAGGCAATGAATCGAACTGAAATGTTGCATGCAATAAATACCCAAAGGCTTGTAGCATAATCCTTTGTTATGCGATCCCCATAATTCTACTTAATTATCGTGTAATCAATTAACCAAATTTGCATTGTTCCCGTTCTATCTCAAGTCATACTTTTTATTGACTGTGTGGTAGCCGCTGCGAACCTTAAACAAACGATACGATTAAATCACATTCAGTTTAGATCGCGACTCTAGATCTAGAATCTACATTTGATTTGCTTTGATTTAAATCTCATGAAAGCTAGAGTTTAAATCGACTTGTGGATCCAAATATGTGTATTTGTATGATGATTATTCTAGTTCTAAACTGAATGTGATATTTCTAGATCTAACTTAAACTATAACTTAAATCTAGATATAGTGCTGATTCTAGGCTGTGATCTACATCACACTCTAAAAGAGATGTAATGAATCACAGGAAGGAAAAACAGAAACACCAATATTTCCTATAGATTACTCACAACTCAACCAATCACTCATCAAGATCTTCATTGCTTGAGAATAACAGCAAATATTGTAAAGAGCAGAAGCAGCAGATTAAAATTGAAGACGAAGAAGAAGAAAAAGGAAAAGAAGAAGGATAAAGTAGAAGATCAAAACAACGAAGAAGAGGAATAGGATTAAAAAAAGACAAAGACGCCTAAAAAGACGAAGACGGCGAAGAGGCCGCCGCCGAAAGAACCCGTCACCGCCGAAGAAGCCGGCAAAGAAGAAGAAGAGAACGAAGAAGAAGAAGAACACAACGAAAAATAAAAAGAGAACGACGAAGAAGACAAAAAACACGACGAAGAAGAAAAAGAGAACGACGAAAAAGAACACGACGAAGAAGAAAAAGAGAACGACGAAAAAGAACACAACGAAAAAGAAAAAGAGAACGACGAAAAAAAAAGAGAACGACAAAAAAAAAAAGAGAACGACGAAGAAGAAAAAGAGAACACGAAAAAGAAAAAGAGAACGACGAAAAAGAAAAAGAGAACGACGAAGAAGAAAAAGAGAACGACGAAAAAAGAAAAAGAGAACGACGAAGAAGAAAAAAAACGACGAAGAAGAAAAAGAGAACGACGAAGAAGAAAAAGAAACGACGAAAAAGAACACGAAAAAGAAAAAGAGAACGACGAAAAAGAGCAAGTGAACGACGAAGAAGAAGAACACAACGTAGAATAAGAAGAGGAAGAAACGACGAAGAAGAAGAACACAACGTAGAATAAGAAAGTGTGAACGACGAAGAAGAAGAACACAACGTAGAATAAGAAGAGGAAGAAACGACGAAGAAGAAGATGATGAAGAGGAAGAAGACAACCGCGAAGAAAAAGAAGAAGAGGACAACGAAGAAGAAGAAGAAGACGACGAAGAAGAAGAAGAAGACAAAGCAGACGATAAAGGCGAAGAGGAAGATGACAAAGACGATAAAGATGAAAAAGAAGAATAAATTGAGGGAGGAGTTCTGAAGTCGGGCACGTGGTGCGGTTTTCAATCTGGGCATGGGGTACGCAATAAACATTATGTCTAGGCTACATACGCCAAGAAGATAAACAAACAAAAAAGACGATGAGAAAAGAAACGACGACAGAGAAGACAATGATAGTAAATATATCATAAGAATCAAAGAGAACGAAAATTAAAAG